>CM030865.1:2285215-2290215 GCA_018105865.1 Metaphire vulgaris
ATTATTATTATTATTATTATTATTATTATTATTATTACTACTTGCATTATCATTACCATTAAAATGTCATTATCATTATCATTATCATTATCATTAGTCCAATAAAAATAAATAAAATAACAGTTATCAAAATGTAGTAGGGGCACAAAGAGTCAAAAAAAATAAATAGAATAACAGTAACATTAGTAACATCTTGATAAAATGCTTTAACAACTTAACATAAATTTAAGAACATTGCCTTCAACAGGAACATACAATAAAAAGCTTTACAATGTTCACAATTAGGGCAGTGTAATAAATAGTAAATGCTTACATGCTGTCTAAGATAGGTTCTTTACTTAACAACGACACGTTGTATATGGCTATTGTACCATTGTACATTCCAACCTAGATACATAAATTAGTGCACAGTTTTGTAACAACAATACAAGTAATGTCAAGAAATAAATGAATGTCTACAAAGAATTCATGGAATATTAACACATTACAGAGGAGTTGAAACTTTATCACTCTTAATCAATAATAAAACCCTCATATGCTTGCAATGTGCTAAATGTAATTGAAAAAAGAAAAATTATAAAACTGATATCTTGAATTGTGAATAAATTAATTGTACTTCATAGCTCTGGGTTAGTGTCAGGTTTAATAATAATAATAATAATAATAATAATAATAATAATAATAATAATAATAATAATAATAATAATAATAATAATAATGATGATGATGATGATGATGATGATGATGATGATGATGATGATGATGATGATGATGATGATGATGATGATGATGATGATGATGATGATGATGATGATGATGATGATGATGATGATGATGATTATGATGATGATGATGGTAGATTATAGTAATGGGAAATATTTTTTCATGGGTTCAGATACTCTGAGGTATGAAAGCAATTGATAAAGAAACATACAGCGAGAAGATTCGGGTGTGACTGGCTGAAATCGACCGACATGACCCCCGACTGGGTCTCGTAAACCCTTTCGGGAAACTACAAACAGCAAAAAACTACAGTAAAACCTCGCTAATAGTCATCGTGCATGCCAGAGAAGTGACAAGATTGGAAATTCAGTAACAACACTGAGAATGGTTATGTTAATAGAAGTTTGATATGTTCTAACTGCATCCAATTGACAATCATTTTACATGATATGCTGTCTAAAAGGAGCATAGAACTTTAATCAACCATCCACAGAATAGAAATGGAAATGGAGAGTAATTTTGGTAACTTACTGTCAGACTTATGTCTTGCAATGTAATGTAACAGAACATTTACATAGCAACAGGAACTCAATACATGCTATTAATGCGATTCATTTGAAATGGGAAATAACTCTATTCACTGTCCAGGGATATTTTTACACCCCCCTAACACCCCAACACCCCCAAATTTGAGACCGACACCCACCAACACCCTCCCAATCTCAGCTATGGGATGACCTTGACCTTTTTTTGTTTGTCAGACTTTTTTGGCAGAGAATCCCAGAATTTACCAACACCCCCAAATTGATAATCCTATAAATAACCCTGGCACTGTCTCTATGGTAACAGCCTCTGTACATGGTTAACAATTTGTCCTGAAAGCTTTACATGGATATGGTTCAGGTCAGGCCCAAACCTGAGATCCTCCTATAACAAACCAGGCACTCTACCTCTGTACCACTCAACCCCTCAAAAGTGCAATATAACGTCAATGCACAATCAATGGACAATCAAAACTGCAATCAAAAAAACGACTCAAAACACGAACTGCCCTTACCTCGGGATTTTTAAACGACCAACAGCAGACAAGACCAGTCTTCTGTTTGGAATAGTCGAACTGACCGTACCCAACGGCAACCAGGTTCGGGTCGACCTTGTTCCACGCGATGCAGCTGACGTTACGACCTCTGGTCAGCGCGCACTGATACGACCAGAGGCGGTCAAGGTTTGGACCGAGGTCGCTCGTCAGGTCAATCTTCTGCGACAATTTTGCGCTCATCTTGATCGGATCGGACTCCAGGTGCACTGCATCAACATCACCTATAATGATCAACAAAACCATAGAACTCAAAATAGAGCAAAACTCTCTTCGTATTTATGTCACTGGTTTTAAATGAAGATAATGAATAGAAAAATATAGCTGAAGATGGCAATGCACAATCAATGTGTGTGTGTGTATATATATATATATATATATATATATATATATATATATATATATATATATATATATATATATATATATGTATATATATATATATATATATAATTATATATATATATATATATATATATATATATATATATACCATGTCTTAAAAATTCCAAGCAAAATTGTTTTCTATCAGCACTTTATCAGAATACCACCAAATTAAATTACATAATAATAATAATAATAATAATAATAATAATAATAATAATAATAATAATAATAATAATAATAATAATAATAATAATAATGCAATAATGCACTTCTATAGCACCAGTTCTAATACCCAAGGGTATCAATTGATGATACCTCAAATCCATCTGCAAAAGACCAGGTCATTTTCCAGAGATCAGTCAATGAAAATATTTTTGCCACGGTAAAACACAGAATCATCAAAATGCTACAGCACCTTATTTTGCTAGAAACCATATCAAGATATGAGCAAATAACCAAAAATAAATCAGTCACATGCCTGCAAGACACGGAAAGTTGCGGAAGGCTGCAAGTTTAGGCTGATATGTGTTTAAATTTATGGCACGTTCCATCACTACCAAACTTTTCTGCATGGATTCACTCTGGAAAATACGAAAGAATAATGGCATAAAATGGATAAATATCGAAATATTATTAGATAGATGCTAAATAAGTAAGAAATGTAACATCATGAAAGGGATTCAACATTTCCAGTATGTTCACACAGTAACAGGAATGTGAAATGCAGATTACTGAAATGCATTACATGATAAAAAAATAAACATTAACCCCTTAACCGTGTATTTAACTGTAACTCAATGTAAAATGGATGGATATATCCGTGACGCCCAGGTAAGGGGTCAACAGGGGTACAAAATATGAATTTAAAAATTAATAGAAACTAACATCACAAGCATTAAGACACGCGAATTTGAATAAGTCGCAAATTTAAATCGACGAAAAAGTCGAGAATCTTGCTCATCTTACAACAATTTTTTTATTTCTTTCAACAAAATGCCTTATATAACTCAGACAGAAGGAACACCTTCAATATTCTTTCCTCATTCAGTGAGGTGTCGACGACAATCTCCTTCGCAGTGTCGCTGGTGTCGCGCCCGCCAAAAATGCTGTCGCCAACCGTCGCGGACGAAAGTACGGTGTCCCTGCCGCCTTCATAAGCAAAATAAGTAAGTAGGTTAACTCTTGTGAATTTATATGGTGCATTTGGAAGCAAGCAGTGCTGTGGCAGCTGTATATATATTCTTAGCAGCATAACAATAATGTGATTTCAAGTGTTCTAGGAGGCTAAGTAAGCCTGTGTGAAAACCACATCTGCTCTGATTTGATGCGATTAAAACAATTCATAAAAATCAACATTCAATTTGTCAAATAAAACCCATCGGATTAGACCACTGCCACCCCAGGATTTTCAACTTTCGGTAGGGGGTGTTGAATGCTAAAAGCCCAAAATTCCTACTGGCACTGGGGTTCTTCCTCCACCAGAAATTTCGTCTTACTTACCGTACTTACTTACTTACCAGATGAACGGTGGGGGAGGGAGTAAACTCTCTTAACAGTGAATAATTTTGCATATTGGAAAATCTCGGGGCAACCAGTTAAGGGGTTAAACAGTGAATAATTTTGGAAACAAGAGACCTTCTGTCGGTTTATACGCCACGACCAGCCGCTGTTTTTCCCCCGGATCGAGATCCTTCGCTTGTTCCGCGTTCTGTTCCGTTGCGACCTCGTCGCCGACTGTCGCGACAACCAATTCCTCGTTCTTCTTTTCGTCTCCTGAAACAAATCGCCGACTCGTAAAAACTTACCAGATGCTGGCGTGGCCGGACAAAATGTCATGAGGACAAAATGTCATGAGGACAAAATGTCATGGTTTAGGGTCAGGGTTAGAGTTAGGATGACATTTTGTCCGCTGACACTTTGTCCCCATGACATTTTGTCCGTGACATTTTGTCCACAGACATTTTGTCCTAGCACCAATGCTGGAGATGTCACTGTTTCCAGGGACAATAAAAGAAATAGCTACAATTAAAGTGCTGAGCTCGATAAGAGAAAACAAACAGTACTAACAACTGATGCATGTCTAACCTAGACTTAGATAACAATGAGTCTTGTTCATAAGCGCACCTGCACATTAGGGCAAGAGGGGGCACTTGCCCCCTCCCCCTGGAAAATGCAAATACCAAAATTTCACATTGAAATTTGAAAACTCATGACCAATATGCTAAACTGTGTTTTGCCCCTCCTGGAAAAAATTCTGTGGGTGCCTATGATATTTTTTAACATAATTAGTACATTTTACCTACCAAGGCTCTAGAGGCACTCATTTAAACGCATTTCAACTTGGCTAAAATGGACCTTTTTTTCCATTCCCCCTAAAGCCCGTGCTGATGAGGACTGGCTGCAGTTAAAAATTCAACTGAATACATTTCGAATAAATTATAAATGTTCTGAAAAAAACTAACAGTGCAACTTTGGAATACATTCAAAATATTCTACATTGCATAGAACCATGAGCTTCCGCAAAAAATTTTTCAGGGGAGGGCAAAAAACGATGGTCATGGAATTTTTTCTAGAGGGGGTGAGGGTCAAAAAGCAATGGTCACAATTTAATATTTTAGCAAGGTTTTCAAATTTCACTGCGAAAATATTGGTATTTGCATTTTCCAGGGAGGGGGACAAATGCCCCCTCTTGCCCCAATGTGTGGGTACCCATGCATAGAACTCTTGTATTCCTCACCTTTTGTCTGGTCATTGTAGGCATCGAATAAGTTGGATTCAACGGCTTGAGAAGCAC
>CM030865.1:2292715-2467715 GCA_018105865.1 Metaphire vulgaris
CGATTGCGTAACACTCAGATAGACACACATGCAGAATATCACTTCATATTTAACAACAACAACAACAACAACAACAACAACAACAACAATGACAACAACAACAACAATACTGGGTGACTAAATTCATTCTGTGACTCCTAATATTCACATCCAATGTGAAACCTCACAATTCACTTTGTAAATTACTGTGTAACAGTTTCGTATGCATTCATGCACTTTGCGCCTAATCTCACATTTTTTCCTTTGTTCTGAGATGATTCTAGTTTCACAGCGGCAGATTTCTGACGCCAAGAGCAGAAAGAAATCGAAATGTTTAATAAGCAGACGCAACATTAGCACAAAATAAATTGACCCTGCAAAATAGCATATGCTGGTAAAATAACCAGCGAATGGCTTTTCAAAACATGATTAAAAAGAAACAAACAATAATAAGAAAAAAATTGAAAACAAAACCCATAACAAAACCCTCCCAAAAATCTTACAAAATGCTTCATAAAAAGGCAACCACAGCACCTGGTGGAAGCTACAGTACAGTAGCAGAGTCATGGTTCTGGAATTAGGGGGGGGGCCAAAATGACATTTTCTTTTCGACTGTGCTACCTAGCCCCCAAATTTCTCAACGGTTTTGCACAAATTCCACAACCGGTCCCATTCAGAATAGGTAGGGGGTTGATTCCCCGTACCCACCCCTGTGATGCCAGTTGTTATAGCTACAGTTTGGGTGTACTATGCCCTTAACAATCTACAACTTGGACCGCAAAGTTCATCTAGAGAGTAAAAAAGTCCTTCCCAAGCCTCACGGGGTCATCGGGTGGCGCTGATCTCCGTTTCTATGGCCCTCAGCCAGGCGTTCAATACCACGGATACTGCATTAGCGCATCACACAGCGTACCTGTTTGACTTAGCACACCATTTTACCACTGCCTCATTTTACCACCGCCCTCTAGCGAGTAAGTCTGAATCTACCTACCTTAGGGCTCCTGCGGGTTTCGAACCCGCGACCTTCTGCTCCATCGTCCGACGCTGCATGTAACCACTCTGGTTAACTTCCCGACCGCCCCCCCACACTCCCCATCTAGCAGAAATTCCCTTAATTTGAATAAAGGGGAAAGCACGCACCTCCTGGTACTGGAGATTTGTCGCGGCAATCGACCGGCCTTCTGCAGAAGTGCTAACGGCGATGATGGCCGGAAGTTCCAACATCGAGAACATCTCCGTCTCGCTCAGCCTGATCGCGATCGGAACGTCGAGATCGGCGTCGTCCAGCGTCTCGGAAACTTCGTCTCTCTTGTACTCCACTTTCATGTCTATATCCATTAACGAATATAAGCGAATTATAATTATAATTATAATTATAATATTAACGAACATAGGCATCCATGTCCTGAAACATGATTGCCGGACTATTCTTCGAAGACCAAAATGTTTACCATCAGCTGATCAATCAATCAATCAATCAATCAATCAATCAATCAATCAATCAATCAGTCAATCAATCAATCAGTCAGTCAATCAATCAATCAATCAATCAATCAATCAGTCAGTCAGTCAGTTAGTCAATCAATCAATCAAACTTCCAAAATGTTTACCATCAGCTGATCAATCAATCAATCAATCAATCAATGATTGGGGCAGTGGCGGTCAGTCAATCAATCAATCAATTATATATGTAATTTTAATATATGGGGTCATTATATTGTTGACTAGGTAATATTAATTAATAGTCATTAGTTATTAACAGAGGGGCCACCTTTGATGTCATTGCATTCATTGTTCACGTATTATTATTTTGATGTAACTGAGAAATAAATGATTCTTCTTCTTCATCAATCAATCAATCAACTGGCAGCTTTGGGTTACAAAGTCTGCAGATATCAATGATCGGTGGGGTGGCAGTCCAGGAGGCAAGTGGGGGCGTTGGGGCAACAATTTTTTTAACAACATACCATCCATTTGGATAACCTTAGTCCATAGGGTCCCAACAGCCACTGGGGGCAGGCAATCAATCCCTGGTGGCCTGAATATTTATTTTGCAGAGGGGGCCTGGCTAGCCCACCTCTGCCAATGAATACCATCTCAAACGTCTTCTTTTCTCTTACCGATCCACCCTGAAGAGCCGTCGAGTGGAGAATCTCCGTAGTCCTCTGAAAACACATCGATCGACCGACCGGAGATCGACCCGCTGAAGACGCTCCTAAGTAAGTAGGTAAAATCTCGTCAGTTTATATAGCGCTTTCAATAGTATTACCGCAGTAGCTGCTTATTCTTAGGGACACCAGCGATAAACGACCGAGAAAGCAAAACAGCACAGATCACAGTTTACAGGACCTTAGAGATCAATCCAGCGGCATAGCCAAGTAGGGGTTTGGGGGGTTAAAACCCCCTTGGCTGTTCTCAGTGTAGCCAAAGAGGGAGTTTTGGGAGCTAAAACCCCATTGGCTGTTCGACCACAATTTTTTTTATTTTGTACATAGATGTACATTCTCATATATCTACAGTATATAAGTCACTTATTGAGTGCAGCAGAATAATATTTTCCTAAGTTGGGAATCATGTGGATGGGAACCATAACCCCCCTGGAAAATCCTGGCTAGGCCACTGTATCAACCAATCAATGTACTTCTATGGTGCCACTTATAATAATGCTGGGGTATCAGCCAATGGCGCACTAGATCACTAGATCCATTCCAAATTAAAACCAGATGAAAGCCCAAAAGGTCAGTCAGCCATTTCTCAGTCAGATCTTAGGTTAAGACTGAAATAGATTAGTTTTTTTAAAGTTAAATTTTCCAAATTCAAAAGTGACAAGTCCTACTTAAAATCGACACCTTCAAAATATATTATTATCATATAAATTACTTTATTTATTTACTTTATTTTTTACTTTAATTTAAATTACTTTAAATTACTTTATTTATTATCATTATCATTATCATCATCATCATCATCATCATCATCATCATCATCATCATCATCATCATCATCATCATCATCATCATCATCATTATTATCATTACTGAGTTTCAGTTAGAACAAAACTGAAATTCAATGTAGCGTGAGGTTGGTGTTTTAAGCTTCTGTTCGAATATTGGAATCCATATTATACAGGGTGGCACAAAAATCCCAGACTATATTAAATGTAAACCTAAATGTGACTAGTCCGGTTTTTTTGCACCACCCTGTAGTTATTACATTGGAAAACTACGAAAAGCTTTCTTTGATGAATGCTGACCTTGTGAATGGACCCAGAGTTGTCATTCCTGCAGCCATCGTCCCACTCTGAAACAGCGAACCCTGCGAGACATCTGTTGGCTAGAAATGGAATTAAAAATACAAATCGATTTCCAGAGAAAAGCAAGGTTGATAAATAATAAAACAGATGCCCATAATTTCAGGGCCACCTTAAGGCTTAGGCAGTTTAGGCACTGCCTAGGGGCGAAAAATGTTTAGGGGAACAGGGAAGAAAAAATTGTTGAGGCACTTTTTATAGAATAATAAAGGAATGAATATAATTTAATATTCTTTCCTTTGTCTTGCTATTCTTGGCATGAATAATAATAACTAAACTCAAATCTGCCTAAGGGTGTCTAAAAGTCCAAAGAAAATAAAACCATAAAAACTATAAAAAAGCAGAAACATGAAAAATAAAATCAACAGCGAAACCAACAAAATTATTTCACTTTTTTATTGCAAAAGTGACTCACATCTTAAATAAATAAATAAATAACAAATACAATTCAAGTAAAATAATAAGCAAATCATGATGAGAAGATCCAATGATGAGACTTGATTCCACAGTCACACTTGCAGTACATAAGGGGCTGTCCATTAATTACGTCAACAAAATAGGTGGAGGGGGTTTGAAAAAGTTTGACAGTTGTTGACAGAAAAGAGTAGGGTCAAAAGAAGCTGACATCAACAATTTCACTTTTTACAAATAATCAAAAAATAGGAAATTTCATGGAATGCTATTTATTAGAACAAAGAAAAGCCTGACATGCAAAAATAGTAATCATTTTGACCCTTGATGAACAAAAAAGGGGGAAAAGGTCATCACTGCACAAAAAATAATAACCTTCTAAACTTTTTAGGGGACCCATCACTAATCTTAGTCGGGCCAAAAGCTTTTGACATAATTATATGGGGGCTACTGAAAGTTGACAGTTGTTGACATGAGGGAGAGGTAAAAGATTTCCCAAAAATTGTCGACATAATTAATGGAGAGCCCCTAAGATAACTAATCATTATATAGTCATCAAGATGTTCACCAAACCATGACCACTGCTGGTACAGTACATCATAAAGAGCAAGCTGTTGAGAGGGAGGGAGGTCTTCTTACCGAACCACCTGTACTTTCCCCCACCACACCCGTCTGGCTTTTGGCCGAGTGTCTATCGGGCTGCAAGAGAGACTTTGGGGTGACGTCCTCGCCTGCTTCGTTGTACACCTTGACAAAAAAAGAAAATCAAGGACAGCAAGAATATAGCAAATGACAAAAAGCAGTCTGATCTCTTAGCCATGGAGTGTCTCAGTTTCATGCCTTTGTTTTCACAACAGAATACGAATGCTTGCCCTACTTTGTAACCGATGGCGACTGTACGGGAGTTAAAATCCACCCCAAAAATTCAGTTTCCTAATATCTCGTAATGGTGAAAGGTCAAAACATTATTAAGGCACAAATAAATAGACTAGTGATATGTTTTCTTTGCTTTCAATAATCTTAACAGAATGCAGCAATCCACATGGTAGGGAGAGGGATGGGGCTGGGAAAAACAGAATGGGGAATGGAACACAAATTCCTGGACCAACATCTGTTTGTAACTATGTAGAATCTATAATAATAATAATAATAATAATAATAATAATAATAATAATAATAATAATAATAATAATAATAATAATAACAATAACAATAATAATAACAATAATACCAGCAACAAGGCTTAGAATGGTTCAGTAGGGTTTGCCTGAGTGAGAACCACTATGTTCCAACAATCGATTCATTTCCATTGCTGCGTAATCTTGCTGTGTGCAATCTCATTCTTTGCCCTTTTGTCCTCTAGTTTGTGATTTTCACACAGGCTTACTTAGCCTCCTAAACTACTTAAAATCACATTATTATTATTTTATTATTATTATTGTCCTATTATTAGTTTATTGATTTTTATTGGTATTATTAATATTATTTAGCCTATTATTATTATTATTGGTAAACTATTATTGGTAAAATTAATATTGGTATTATTATTATTATTATTATTATTATTGTTGGTATTATTATTGGTATTATTATTATTGGTATTATTATTATTATTATTATTATTATTATTATTATTATTATTACTGCCTTCCAAATTGTAACTATGAAATGCCATTTATCTTTAGTAGACCATTTTAATAATTCAAATTGATTTCTGGCCTTTTATATAACTTACTCTGAACTCGCTCGGTGAAAGTTTGTCGAGGACAGTGGTCGTTGCTAGACGCGGTCTCACCGACCGCATCACCGACCTCGATTTGTACGTGCTCTTCCGAAAGCTGTCGTTACTCGAAGGCGTCTGGCTTGATTTCGGCGGACTGACGCCAGCACGAATGGAAACACTAAGACAAGTGCAAGACACAATGATACTCTTAAGCCCTGAAGCTGCCTTCCCAATACAGTAGTTTACCTGCCACGAATTCTGACTTAAGATCTTTTAAAGTGCTTGGGAATCTAGTAGTAACTATGGAATATACATTTCACAAATCAAAGTTTATGCGGAGTATTTGAAATCAACTCAAATTTATTGAACTGCTTCAGGACATCAATAAATTATCAATATAACAATCAATAATTAAAATAATCAATTAAATCGAGAAGAAAACAAAAGCTTAAGTAATTGCATATATATGTGTGAGTGTGCGTGTGTGTGTATATATATATATGTATATATATATATATACTTAATTGAATCAGATAATTAAAGATTGTATAATTCAAACAAAGAAAACATCAGTCTAGTTTCAAATATTTTTTCAAAAACTGTCATTCCTTGTTCAACTCAATTAGTAATCAATTATTTAATCATTCATTTGTTAGTATTGACCATCAGTCTGCGTACCCTCCATAGACTGTCTTCTGTTTTTCAATCGACATGGTCTTAACGCGTTCAAAGCCGGTCGTCCAAGGCGTTTATCTAAAGCTACACTAAAAGAAAAATAATTAATTACATCGATGCAACAGCTTTGGTCAAATGTGTAAGCCTCTGCTCAGTTCATTGACATGGTCAACTGGTAAATTACACAAAGCAAAAATATCACATTAATCTTACACACGAAAACATTTAGTGTTGGCGCTGGAGTTGTCAAGCAGGGCCAGGCAGCGTAGCCAGGCACCAACAGATTCCGTAAAATCCAGAGAAGGCGGAGGTCACAGGGAAAGGGTGGTCTGAAATTAAAGCCATCCTCCTTGTCAGTGGCGGCTCCACCGGGCCAGGGTGCCCCCATTGAGAGCCTGCAGTTTTGGGACCCTATACTTAATACAACAAATGGTTGGCCCCCATGATTAGAAGTTGCCCCCAGCGCCATCGTCCTTGTTGGCCCGAATATTGATCTGCAGGGGCCCATCACAGGTTAGCACGGGCCCTGTTGTCAAGAGACGATAAATGTCTAACCACATGGGCCAAATTATATCGCAACAAGAATTTTTAGAGCGCCAACTCTTCGTGGACATAGGCGGATTTTATTAAAGGCTAGGGCAGGCTTAAGCCTACCCAACTAATCCCACCAAAACAAAAAAAATGTTTTTTTCCATCAAAGGCACCCCCCAGACCCTCCATCCTAGCCTACCCAACTATTAAACTCTAAATCCGCCTATATTCGTGGATAGTTTGGACCCGACATTTACATGAGAAATTTACTTACAAACATTTGCTTACTTCGATTATATCTCCGGAATCTTCGAGAGCTCAGCACTCGACAGTTTACGCTGATAGGATGAATAGTATCGCCGTAAAATCGCCTTAATAAAAAGTACTCAGTGCTCTGTGAGTATTAGCACAATACCCAAGTGCTGTGCAGTACTTTCGTACACCGATTTCTTAAAGGCAGTGCGTGTTGTCATGACAACGTTTGACGCTGTATCCCTGCTGTGTCTCTGCGTTCGAAATTGCAACGCTTCTCAGCCATTTCAAACCGCGCACTTTACTGTACACAGTCTTTAAAAAAATCTACGCTCCGTCACAAAAAATGTCAAAAGATAACAAAGTCAAAAGATAACAAATTCTTTTTATATGAACCACAAAATAATAATAATAATACTATTGCGTAAATAATAATAATAATAATATCTCCTTTTTATATGAACCAATCAGTCAATCGAATCTATAGTGCCATTTTATAATCAATCAATCAATCAATCAATCAATCTGTTGTGCTTCAAATCCACCCGCCAAGACCAGGTCATTCCAGGGATCAGTCAGAGGAAAACAGCAAGACAGACCATGGCGGAAATGCTAATTGGAAGATATGTGTTTTAAGTATAGATCTGAAAATACTCAGTTTATTGGAAGATCTGACAACCAGAGAGGGAGATAGAGAAAGAGAGGGAGAGTTCAGTTTTAAAGAGAGGAACTAACTAGATAATCGTTTTAACAAACGGCTACTGCCAACCGGTTCCACCACACCGCTGGGAATGAGGGAGAGACGGCATGGCGCTTTAGAAGTTCTTTATCAGTTAGTAATGACAGAGAGTAATGACGCCCGACATCATTATCTCTATGGCAAGGATACGTAGTCGAGAGGTGTAACCTTGCCGACAAAATTTCAGGAAATTATATTTTTTACTACAAATGCGGTATTTATTAAATTTCTAAACGACATTTTCGACAGATCTGACTTCGCAGATGCGAACCGATCGTTAATTTTGGCACTTTTATTCGCAGTTTTGGCCAAGTTCAAGGCGGAAGCGATGCCGCTGGTTTACAGGACATGTCGGCGGCCCTTTGACCCATCGGGCCCTCTGGTCGTGGTCGTCGTCGTCTTGGTACTGGGTCTGGTGGAGGTCTGTTCGGCCGGGGAGATGACCTTTGAACTGCCCGACAACGAGAAGCAATGCTTCTCCGAACAAATTGAAAAGGACGTCAACTGCGTTTTGGAATATCAGGTTGCGATCTTCGAAAAAAATAACTTCTTATCCAATATAATTCAGTCATCGGACTTCCATGGCGCCACCTTTTAATGTTGAGAATCATGGCAACGTGCCGATGTGTTGATGTTGGTCATGTAGTCGGTGATAAGTAGTGGTGTAAAACTATTACACTGTGGTCTTGTTCAAAAGTGCATACATGGATAACTTGTTAGATATGTTGATTTTTATAGCACCAGGCTTTCCTGTGAAAGTAAGTCATCATAGAAAAATGATTTGCTTGTTGTTTTCTTATTAGAAGTTCAAAGTTTGTGTCTCGTGTGGCTGGATTCTACAATGTTTTCAATTGAATGTGACCCTTTCATGACAATGAATTTCTGTGTAGACAGTAATTCTAATGTCACTCCCACTATAAGTTGACAATCACTTTAATGTGTGCCAGAATTTAGATCAGTAGCAGTTCAAAGGTCAAGATCTAGAAAGACGGGTTAATTTTGACCAGTCCTTGCTGAGCAGCATGTGATTTTGAGGTTATGGTCATATTCTTTTGAGGCCTTAGATCTAGTTAATAACTCATTACCTTGCAATATTTAATGTTCACTCTGCAGTAACTTTTCATTATAAAATTTACCTTGCAGGTATTCTCTGGTGGAAACAATGACATTGATGTAGACCTGTTGGCACCGACAAGGGAGGTCCTCTATAGCGACCGCAGGCAGCAGTACGGAAGTCACTCCTGGAAGACACAGACCAGCGGCGAATACACCTTCTGTTTCAGCAATCAGTTTTCGTCCTTCACTCACAAGATGATCTACTTTGATTTCCAGGCAGGCAACGAGGAACCAGTGAAACTTGGACCTGGTGATGTTGCTGAAGAGATGACCCAGGTAATTTATTATTGTTGTTTTCTATAAATTCTTTCCATCCTGGCCAGTAATTGTTGTGATATTCCAGATTTTCTGTCTAGATATTACAGTAGAACCTCGTTATATCAAACTCGCTTATATTGAAATCACGTTTATATCGAAATTTGAGCGCCGGTCCCGCCAAAACAGTGTTAATGATACAGGAATCGGATATATCGAACCTCGGTTATATCGAAGTATTTATCACGGTCCCTTGAACTTCGATATAACGAGGTTCTACTGTAATTGTTTTCATAGTTATGCCTGTCTGTGCCATAAAGTCTATTTATATAGACATACTTTACTTAAAGTTACCTATGAACGGGGACTGAGTTCTCATTTGGTATCTGTTTTTTTTCTTCAAATGTTATAATGATTATAATGATCATAATGTATTATAATGATTTTAATTTCTATCAATCACTTATTCTTAATTTATCATTGGATTAATTTTCTTTGCTCTATTTATCTGTGCTCTAATGAATAATTATATAATGTGAGAAATTGATGTGATGTGGAAAGTATGGTCAACAAAAGATTAGAAAATATCTGACCACTTCCATATTTGATCCAAATTTGCTGTAAATTGCAGCTGAAATTGAATCCCTGACTCTGTTTGCATAATGTTAAGACAAACAATCGTAAAATGGTATTAATTATTGAATTCATTCTAATCTCCTTCATGGTAACTAGTAGCACAGAAAATGCATCAGCTTCTATGAATTCTTCTCCAATGCAATCGATTTGATTTTCAGATGGAAACATCTCTCTATAAGAGCTTCGAGAGTTTAAAAAATGTGATAGATTATCAAAAGCACCACATGCTACGAGAGGCCCAGGGTCGCTCATTTGCAGAGGACCTCAACGAAAGGGTCCAGTTTTGGTCCATCGGCCAGACCGTCATCATACTTATTGTAGGCATCAGCCAGATCCTTGTCGTGAGGAGCTTCTTCAGCGACCACGGCCACAAGAGATACGGACAGCAACACAAGCAACATCTATCTACATAAGATTTTGTTGTGCATCAAACAAGGATTTTGTACATGTAATCATATAATCAATAAATAATCTATGCAGTTAGTTTTTTATATTGCCAGTTCATAGTTCCTGTTTTTTTCCACGTGTGTTGCATCAAGTTTTCTCTGATGTTTGTTAGTCGAAGAAGGTAATTTCTGTGTAAATTGTACAGTAACTTCAAGTTGTTTATTCTTAGTTTTGATATAAGATGTTGCATTGTTGTTGAATAATTTACACTAGAGACAAATTCTGAGCCATCTAAACAATTGTTTTGCAGAATGAAATTTTTCTTATCATTAGACATCTTGTAAAAAACAAAATTTAATTTGCAGTTTAATCAATTTAAAATGTTGCTTGTTAAATTTTAAATTAGTTAACGTAAATATCTTCCTTAGTGGCAAGTTTATTACCTGAAATGTTGTGATTTTGCTTGTGCTTTATTATCTGCGGTTGCCTGCCATGTGCTATAGTAGCATTCAGTCAATGGCGTGAGACGTTACTGTTAACACGTTAGCTGCTTAAAACTGATTGTTAGATGATTTTTAAACTTAAGTGCTTTGTGTAAGATATTAAAATTGCTAGTAAAATGTTAAGTTAAAAGATCATTCAATATAATTTAGACAGGTTAAGTTTTAAGCCATTGAGATTTTTGATATTGTAGTGCAGTACATTTTTTGTAAGATGAATACAGATGCAGTATAAAATATGAAATAACTTGGCATTTCATTTATGGTTTAAATAATCCCAGATTCATGTACAGTATCTGTACTATTGCCACTAAAAATTGTTCAAAACGACCCAGGGTACTAATTTTTGCAATATGTTTTCCAATACACAATAAAATATCAGTTTTGTTGTAAAATTTTGTGTCCACAGCTCCAATCTTGAACATATTCATCAAAACTTGCTTGCTGTAAATTATCAATGCCCACATAAACTTATTAGGTGATTAAATTTTATCTTAATAGTCAGTTAACATTATTCTTCAGGTTTAAACACTTTTATGATTTGATTGAGACTTGCAGTCCCACATGTATTTAGCCAGTGTTGGAGTTGTGAAATTTGAGGGGGGTTGAGGACTGAAATTCAATGAATGTCAGAAACTGCATGTACACGATATGCGATTTTTGGGAGGGTTGCAAAGTTAGCTGGGGGTTCAACCACCCCCTGGAAACTCCAACACTGTATTTAGCCAAACCTATTGTGTGCTTATAGTTAACTAAATTTTATACTAGTGTGCTTTGCTATGTCAGGGTTCCCACTCTTTATTGAAAGTGCAGAAATTGGAGACAGTTATTTAAGACCTCCAAATTGCTGTATTTGAAAACAATGTCAGGGCTTCAAAATACTTGAGTTTTGATAGTTGTTTTGTTGAAATTGTCATCCTTGTGAAGCTGTCATTTTCTAAGTTACACATAAATGATATTGTAACAAAAGATTGCAATATTAGAACACTAAGTCATTCCATAATGTACATGCATTTCATTTTGCTCAACAGACATATCCTAATTATTGTACTGCTTTAAATCTTTACAGTCCTTAACCCGTTAACACAGGCATCCATATGACCAATATGTTATGAAGCCGAAATATCGGCCTTACATGGCCAAAGGGTTAAATTTCATTAAAAAAACAGTCGGAACCCTGTTTATTAGTTGCTTATGCTTTGCTTGACCGCATTCCATTCTGTTGTTATGAGAGTTATGGCTCGTCAAAGCAGGCTGTGATACGACTTGTAGTGCTTTGTATACGCATCACAGCAACTTTGCCGTGCCACGTTGATGCCGCCGCCATAGGCCTCGGTTCTCCAGGTTAACTTGTGCTGTTGAGATCCCTGGCAATGCTGTTTACTGTTAACGGAGACTCAAAAAAGTAGCTGTGATAAGCTACAAGTTTACAAATCACAGCAGCTTTTTTGGGTTTGCATTAACTGGATTCCTTCTACTGTACCATGAAGGCTTTTTAGTTGCTTGATTTTTAAATAGACGGTTATGTTTGCGGAAAAGAACCAGTCAAAGCGGCTGTGATAAGTCAATGTACAGCATTTCACAGGAACTTTGACTTGACCTTAACTGCTTCTGTGTTCATACTTATTACGTTGCACATTTTGTGCAGGAAAAAACTAGTTTGCAAGTCATACAGACTGCAATGTGATCCAAGCAAGGCTGTGATACAAATTGTCGTGTGTATGTAGCCACAACCGCTTGGATCACACTGTTGCTGCAAGCATTATCAAAATCCGTGCTGATTTATCAATACTATCTATGATTTCTTGAATATAGGCTCACATACTTTACAATTTAGAATATGTCACCTGTAGCTGTTATTCTCTTAGAAATTTAGAACACAATGAAAAATAGCCTCTCTTATGGTTAAATATTTTGTCATATAGTAGCCGATGCAAATAGTTAGAAAATCAAAATAGAATTAATTTGCCAACATTTGTCATTTTGACATAAATCTTACCCTAATAAAATTTCATCTTTATGACTTAAAATATATTAGTGAATATGTTTCATGACCTCACTGCTAAAGACATTGTAGTAAGATGAATAAATATCAAACATCTCACTACCCATGTCTTTCACAGTGACTGTCATTATTATTCACTACATTCAATCTAACCAAGATATTTATTACATAAATTTTGGGAAATATACCGGTAAGTTTGGTCAAAACGTTGACCTTAGCCTTTGACAGCCAGTGACATTAATGGCCTCTAACGGCGAAATCTTTATTATTGTAAATGCTCCCTTTCCACGCCGTCTGTGTTGAGCACTGTGCATTTTTAGTACTCCTTCTAACGGCCGGCACGTTTCAATTGTTTGCACAAAAACCCTTATCACGTAAACATTTACCATTCCTTCGAAACCCTTACACGTTGAAAACCAAATACAAAGCCATTCATTAATTCTCAATAAAAGATTGGCGCCAAGCAGTGCATTAAACCAAGCAGTGACCCGTCCACCAATCAAACACCGTCCTTCTAGGTCAACATTCAAAATATCACAAGCTGCAACCCACATACGTCCAATCGCCGACCGTCTAGCTTGATCACGTGGTAACGCCAGGTCACATGACCGTTTCTCTCGCTGCATCGAAAATCTAAAATCGTCTACGATCGGTGCAGCCGCTTTGACGACCGCCGACGGCGAGGCTGGGGTGCCCCGACCGCCGGCGATACGGCCAATCGACGCTACGGTCGTCGGTCGAGCGAACGGTGGCCGGTAGGCGACGATCGGCGCCGGACAATCGGTCGAAACTGTCTACGAAAGTCTATCGAAATTGTCCCTGGATGTTCCCTTTGTGACGCTGGCCGCCGCCAAACGGACGATAAAAGGGCACCGAAACGCCGTAACGGCCCAGACTTACCCCAATTTTAAAATAATTTCGGGAAGCCGCCGACAAAATCGACCGGGCGACTCGCCCGCGTCCCTCCACAACCATGCAATTAGTCACAATTTTCGTATTTTTTACGCACAAAATGCAGAAAAACGTAAAATCGCCATATTGGAAGTGCTGTTAGAGTGATGCGGGGCGCGTGTTTTCATTGGACAGCACGGATGTAAAGGCTGCTATGATTGGCCAGCTGGGATACATATGCAAATTAGGTGGATTTGGCTGAGATGACTTGCATCCGAGCTGTCAATCAATAGTCCAGAATTTATCCCGATGCGATGATTTATTACGTGCTTTTGAACTGAACGGAGTTCAGAAAAGCTTTTCTTCCAGAAAGATTTTAAAATTTATCCTGACTCTATTAATGTGTAATAATCCGCGATATTGATTAAAATTTAATCGCCAGCGAGCATCACTTAATTTTAGCGTCAATTTATACAAAATTTATCATCAGATGCCAAATTTCATTATCCATTGCTTCTCGCAGCTTAATTAAGTTGCATATATAATTGACTTCGTCGCTTGCTTTAGTATTTTAGATAGAAGATAGAAGAGTCTACAGAAGAACAGAGACGCACCATTCTGCAACTCCCTTCAGTTTGCACAATACCGTGTCGATTGACTGAGCCACTGTACTTTATTCTTAGAAATCTCCATTGTATTATTCGGCGAATAATAAAGAGCGCTTTCAATCCTAATCAGGTCGTTAAGTTTTGCAGTCTATGAATGAGAAAGTTAGGCGATATAACTTCCTATAAGTTGCAATATGAGCCAAATAAAAGTAGGTATGTGAATAAATTCTGTTTCCCTAACACGCATGGAAATTACAATGTTGGAAATTGGAATATTTACTAGACACAATAAATTCTTGGGAGGTCTTACAAACGGGATCATGACATTCGTTATAATTATACACGCTATTGCATCTACATTTACCTATCTGTTCTGTTGGCAACTGTTGCATGTCTATCTGCTCTTGAGCACGACATCGGGGAGCAAAATCGGAGGGAAATGTAATCATCGTTTCTACCATTCTCAACCAGCTTCGGTCATTCAGAATTACGTGGCTTTCTCTCTGTGTCCGTGTCTGTCTGTCTGCCTCTCTGTCTGTCTGTCTGTCTCTCTCTCTCTGTCTCTCTGTCTGTCTGTCTGTCTCTCTCTCTCTGTCTCTCTGTCTGTCTGTCTGTCTCTCTCTCTCTCTCTCTCTCTCTCTCTCTCTCTCTCTCTCTCTCTCTCTCTCTCTCTCACACACACACACACACACACACACACACACACACACACTCACCTCTGGAACGGATTGCCTCCATCTAGGCCTATTCGAACCTCACGTATTGCTGACACGTACGCTCGGTTCATTCAGAGCCGTAACTAGTAACTAGGGGCAAAGGGGCAAGCCGCCCCGGGCGCCGACCGGTGAGGGGCGCATTTTGGATGTGAACAAATAGCTATAGGCCGAATATAAAAAGTCATCAGCCCGAAAATGGAGTGTTACATATATGTGTCTCATAGGGAATAAGTGAACTTTGTGACGACTAAAAGAGGTCATCAGTCCGAAAATAGAGTGTTTCGTAGAGATAAGTAAACTTTGTGACGACTAAGAAAGGTCATCACCGAAATGTACGGGCGCAAAATATAAATCTTGCTCCGGACGCCGAAAACCCTAGCTACGGCTCTGGGTTCATTGCAGGTACTAAAGTTGCATTTGCTTATCAAGGGACTCTAAAGTCGAAAGAGCCCCTGAGTAGAAAATTGAGACGTTACATAGTCCCCTATCAGGCCTACTTTGCTTTACATTATTACAATATTTACTCCGCGTGTGGGTGCTTTCGACTAGCGAGAATGCTTACTTACTTTAAGTATGGCGGAGACTTTAAATGTTGCAAAATATTTTGAATGAATGTTATAATTTTGCGAACTCGATTTATAATTTCAATTTATTTATACAGATAATACGGGATTTAAAAAGTAATCATTAGCATTTTCAGAAAATTTGACAATATTTTCACAAATAGTGGTTCTCACGCAGGGCAAACCCTACAGACCCTTCTGAACCGCTTCAAGAAATAATAATAATAATAATAATAATAATAATATTATTATTATTATTATTATTATCATCATCATCGATTTGTGTAGTAGGGTCTGTCCTATATTTTGTTTCTCTCTAAAGCGCCCCAGTCGACTCAGCTGTAAATGTATATATCGGGTGTTAGACCTCATTCGGTGGAAGAAAGGGCTGCGAAGGAAAGGCTGGCAACCGCCCTCATTCAGCCGATGCCAAGAAAAACTGAAGGCGCCAACCTTTATGTTCTCTGATGGACACTCAGCTCACGGAGAATGCCTCTGCCGTTTCAATTATATGTCTCAGTATTAAATAGACCTAACTGATGTGCGTTTACTGTTTAGCAAGAAGAAATGACTCTACTAAATGTTGCTGGATGGTCACAACAGGATTTTGCTCTGAGATGGAAAACACTACTGCCGTGTCTCATTGTATCCTTTGAATTTTTCCTTCAACTGAATTTTTAAAATTTACAATTTCCATTTTTGAATGTATGGTCTATGCTTGTATAAGTGACTGAATTCTTAACGATAACAAAAGACGAATATTGATGAAGATAAAGAATCGATGACAGGTAACGTGATTTCATTTATGTAGCACCAGATGGACACTTTTTAAAATCTTATCATTATGGAAGAACTTTTGCTAATCAACTTATAGAAAATAAATTATTTTATTTTCTTATTGTTTTATATGTTTAACATTGGAGTCAGGATTCATAAGGAACTCATTTACTGGATTTGTATTACCCGGTAGTTAAATCCAAATATAATTGTTAGAATATTTTGACTGAATTTAGATATCGGAAATCTTTTGAATATTCTAGATGCCTTGAGGATAATTTATACATCGATTGTACCTGTAATACCTGTTGAAGATCTTGAAGAATCTGTTCTATCTGATGTCTGTGAAAAGGTAGAAAAATGAAGAACTTACGTTTTATTTTTATGATTTGCTGTGAATGTTAAAATGAAATGCTTAAATAACACAGTTAGTGGCATTAATAATTAATAAAATTAATAATGTATTATTAGCATTAGCATTAGACATTTGTTTACCCTAAACTTTGTGCAGTGAAAGTAAGTAAGTATCAAATTGTGTTCTTAAAGCGATTAACTTTAGCGACTAGTAGACATTAGTGGACTGTGTAATTTGTTTGTACTTAGTTTTTGTATCTGATAAGAAAGAATGCATTAGAATTTATATGTCATCATATATATATATATATATATATATATATATATATATATATAATGTAATACTTACTTTTCAGACGAAGAATCATTTTGTGGCCATCTTGGATTCGCTTGTTCAAATTCTGGGTGTCCATCGTGAGGCTGAAGATTTTGAGAGTGGATCGGTCTTGAGCGAATTGAGCACTTTATTGCAGGTTTAGTTTTGCAATAAATTGAATTTATCTTCCTTACCAAATTTAGACTTATATTAATTATCTGTTTGGGGGGGGGATATTTTTGTGAAGATGATGGCAAAAATGCTGAAAAGAGAAAGTGAGGTGCATTTGTCAACATGAACAAATTACCGTTATAAGGAAGTTCTACTGTGTTCTGTTACATTACTTTATAAAATGTATGTATAACGAAGTTCTACTGTATTCTGTTGCATTACTTTATAAAATGTATGTATAACGAAGTTCTACTGTATTCTGTTGCATTACTTTTTAAAATGTATGTATAACGAAGTTCTACTGTATTCTGTTGCATTACTTTATAAAATGTATGTATAACGAAGTTCTACTGTATTCTGTTGCATAACTTTATAAAATGTATGTATAACAAAGTTCTACTGTATTCTGTTGCATTAATTTATAAAACGTACGCTTTAGGTCCTGACTGGAATCACTGCCAGTGTTGCCGAGTGTGTGGAGTACGTATCAAGATTTGAAAATGGCGTCTCTCTGGAAAGCATCCGCTCGCTGCCGAGCTGCGTGCTCGATCTGATGTCCGCGTCGTTCGCTCACTGTAAGAACAGCCGCCAGGTGTACGGACAGCTTTTCCGCCGTGTTTCCGATCATCTCTCCGGTCTCTTCCGGGCCACTCGGCAGCTGCAATCCGTAGGCTTGAGTCACCGTGTGTCTATGGTTTCGA
The DNA here is from genome assembly GCA_018105865.1 of Metaphire vulgaris. Lineage (NCBI taxonomy): Eukaryota > Metazoa > Annelida > Clitellata > Crassiclitellata > Megascolecidae > Metaphire > Metaphire vulgaris. Next base: position 2,310,332 of record CM030865.1, read on the forward strand.
TTAGGAATTAACCCTTTGAAGCCCGTTGAAATCCCAGACTGTTGAGGACTGGTGGCACTGTGTTGGAAGGGTTAATAAAAGCAAGTAAGATCTTGTGAGCTTATATGGCGCCTTCAGATTAGTGCTCTATTGCTGCTGGTTATTAGTCCTGGGCTTCAAAGTTGTCTTTCTTCCTTGTGTTGGAAGGGTTAATAAAAGCAAGTAAGATCTTGTGAATTTATATAGCACCTTCAGATTAGTGCTCTATTGCCGCTGGTTATTAGTCTCGGGCTTCAAAGTTGTCTCTTCTCTTTTTGTCACCATTTGTTATTTCAGTCATTGGTTTTCTTCTGCTTTTGATATTTATCTGCCTAATATTGCATGTTTTTCTGTAAATATGATGAAATGCCAAATCTTTTTTCACGATCTGTCAAATTTGTTTTGTCACCCAACTCTCTGCTATTGTTTATGAATCTTCAATTTCTTTGAATTTGTTTTTAAATCTGCAATACTAGTTTCACGCTAAATGAAATATTTTCTCTGTAAGAATTTCAGTGCACTGTTGGAAGGATTGAAAGTTCTGAATGCATCCGAAGAGGAAGTCGATGAACTTTGCAATGGTATGGTTACGGTTTTGCCATGCCTGCTCTATATATAAACCCCACCATCAACCCATCATCATTGCCACCGCCATCATCATCATCATCATCATCATCATCATCATCATCATCATCATCATCATCATCATCATCATCATCATCATCATCATCATCATCATCATCATCAATTGTACTGAAGGTGACAGTGAAAGCAAATTTGTTTTGTTTATTACTGTACTTGTTTGAAATATGTTTTTGATTATTGTAAATTTCCAATCTTCTTTTTATCCCAAGTTATCCAGCAGCTGTGCGAGATATGCGAGACTGTTTCCGATGTCGACGTGAAGGTCACGGTGGCGCTGTGGAAGACCATTTCCAGGTGGAAACGGAGTGTGGTGACACCAGTTTTGTTCTCTCTTAGTATTCATCATTAGCTTTGCCAGAGCCAGAATTCAGTACAGCCCTAATTTTAAGTGATTTCATTAACATCAAAGTCTTATTCAGTGAAATATTTGATAAAACTTCAGAAGTTGAGCAAAAAATTTGCTTGCTGACCAGACTGTGGCCAAGTCTTTGCATTAATTTCAGGGATATTTTTGCACCATACCCCAACACCCCCCCCCCCACAATTTGAGGTCGACACCCCCAAAATTTGCTAATCTAACAATGGTATGTATGTGGTATGTGCCCTAAATAGCCTCCGAACACCCCCGCCCCAATTCGAGAAGTAACACCTCCCCCCAACTTTATTTCTCTTGATGACCTTTTTCAGACTTTTTTGGATACCTGATAACGTTTTTTTTGTTGCTTGTCAAATTTTTTTAGATTTGGCAGAGACCCCCAAATTTTACCCCCTCAACCCCCACCCCAAATTCGCAATCCTATAAATAACCCTGATTAATTTGCTGAGTTTTTCTGCAAGAATTTTAAACCGAGTTCTACTGTTCTGCATTCGGCAAAGCAATGAAACCTTTTCTTTGGCAGATTAAGTTCCCAACACCGAGACATCCTGATCCACCAGCTGAACATCGAGAGTCTTTTGACGCAGTTATGCCACTACATGTCATTGTCCTGTGATGGTTTCTCACATGCTGATCCAAATGCATTGCTTCCAGTAAGAACTGTCTTGATCTTTCATCTTGGTTCGAATATAAACTTTTAATATTTGTTAATTTCGACCGATGTCATTGATCAATGATATAATTCATAGTTTGATAATTTATTTCTTGGCTGAGTTCGATTGTGATACCCAAGTTTTCTTGTAGAATATGTACGTTTACTTGAAGACAGCGAAATCTTTGTCAATGCATTATTATTTTTATTATTATTACTAGTAGTAGTATTTTATTATTATTATTATTATTATTATTATTATTATTAGTAGTAGTAGTAGTAGTAGTAGTAGTAGTAGTAGTAGTAGTAGTAGTAGTAGTAGTAGTAGTAGTAGTAGTAGTAGTAGTAGTAGTAGTAGTAGTAGTAGTAGTATTTTATTATTATTGCTGTTATTATTATTATTATTATTATTAGTAGTAGTAGTAGTAGTAGTAGTAGTTTTTTATTATTATTATTATTATTATTATTATTATTATTATTATTATTATTATTATTATTATTATTATTATTATTGGTTGTTAGCACACATTAAGTCAGTCACGAAGTGAAAATTTTAATTGTGGAGCAATTAAGGAGTGAACGTCTTGCTCAAGGTCACCGCTATGCAATGGTTTGGGTGAGACTCAAACGTTCTACCCTCCCACCTCTGGTTGCACCAAGAATAATTCTACTACTACTCCCCCCCCCCACCACCTCCCCTATCCCAGATGCATATTTTTCACTCTTTATGCTATTTTTGCTGTAGTTTGCTGTACTCCGTGTTTAATTTGCTGTGTTGTTTGTGTTTTTTTATAGTCGGACAGCGGTGGTCAGGGGAAAGTGATAAAGATTATTGGTTTTCAGATGAGAATTCTCGTTACTCTTATTACAGAGTATCGTGATCACCTTGACCATGTTAACATTTCTCCTGTCTATCAGCTGATCATTAAGATCAAAGGGTGAGAATTTCACAATTTTTTGTTATGCCAAACAGGGCTTAATCTAGGCTCTTTCCGGGGGGGAAATGCCCTTCCATCCGGAAATTTTGGCATACTACATCAACTAACAGCAGCCCCTTGCTGACTCCCCCCCCCTGGCCTTGTCAGTTTCTCCCCAGAGTCTAGAGTCTAGATTAAACACTGATGCCAAGGATATCAATATTTTTTGTAGATATTATTAGTAGTGGTAGTAAACTAGTAGTAGTAGTAGTGGTGGTGATAGTAGTGATAGTAGTAATGATAGTAGTGGTAGTAGTAATGATAGTAGTGGTAGTAGTAATGATAGTAGTGGTAGTGCTAGTCTTGGGGCTTTATTGTTTCTTTTCCAGTTTCCTTCCACCGAGTCTTTCCGCCTGGAAGTTTGCTCCTGAGGTTTGCGAGGATCTGGTGAGACACGTTGGGATTGGTCTGGAGCCACTGATCGCCTGCCTTGTCGATCATCTGGGATTCCTGATGATCAATTTGGATCGTGATCCGGGTTTTTTTTTCTTTCGTTCCTCGCATATCTTGTCAGGCAGTGGACAGAGTGAATTTGAAATTTGGTTTTTCAAGAAAAGTGACTCACAATTTTATTTGTTCTCTCAATATCCAAAATTAACATATATCAAGAAGAAACAAAGAAGAAAAACTTAACTAGCACTTAACTAAATACATTGACAGTATGTATTTTTGGATTGCTTTTTAATTTAATTTTTTTAAATGAGAAAAAAGGTTGAGAAAGGGGATAAAAAAAGTTGACCTTCAAATTCGACAGAGCTAGATTTGATATTGAATTGATCTGTGGGTATTTGAGGACCAGGGGGTTAATTTTCTATTTGAGATTTTCCCATGTGTGGTATTCAACCACAAATGAAAAATAAACAAAACTGTGATTGAGAACATGGTTTAAATTATGTTTTTTTCAGTAGATCTACTGGTATTGTGATTTAAATAGTCAAGTAGCTTGTGCTGGGCAGTGAGTTTGTGGTAAGGATACTTTTGATACACCCTGAAATCATTTGTAAGTGATTAATGAAAATCTTATTCTCTTCTGCCTTAGATTGTTTTCCATTCATTTTTTTGATGACTATTATTTTATTTATTTTTATTGGACTTCGTAATATGCCCTTGCTCCTGACATTTTGGTAATTTGTCAGTCTAATAATAATAATAATAATAATGATGCTGATGATGATGCTGCTGCTGCTGCTGCTGCTGATGATGATGATGATACTACTACTACTACTAATAATAATAATAATAATAATAATGATAATAAAGATAATGATAATAAAGATAATGATGCTAATGATGATGATAATAGTAATAATAATAATGATGATGATGACGACAATGATGATGATGATGATGATGATGATGATGATGATGATGATAAAGATAAAGATAATGATAATAAAGATAATAATGATAATAACAATGATAATAATAATAATATTATTATTATTATTATTATTATTATTAATAGAGATTATTTATGTTGCTCTATTGTGCTTTGTTTGTCAGGTGCATTGTTAAATGACGTCTTTGGATCTGGACTTTCAAGACTGATGACGCTTCTTACGATTGCTCAGTTGTTACCAAGTCAATCCGGTAACATTTTCAATTTCTAAATTTCTAGTGCAAACTGATTGACCTTTCCGACTTGACCCTAGGCATTATGATAGTGGCTCTATAGAAGTCGACTGATTGAACGTCGGAAGATGAGAAAATGTGTTGGCTTGCCGCTATTTTCATTTATGTTATCTTTTGTGGATGTCGGCGTGTCAGAAGAATTCCTTAGATAATGATTTGTTGATATTTTGGATGTATTGCTTTCAGAAGAGGTTCAGAGCCTATGGTTGGAGCTCCCAAACAATCTTGATGGAAGATGGAAACAGTCTCTGGTCGATGCAATATTTTTTGGCATCTCCGATTGTATGTGGCTTTGACGTTCTGTGTTACTTTGAATAGTCGCGTTATGTTTGCTCAGTGTCTTAACCCCTTAACTGGGTGCCCCGAGTAACGCTTGTCCATTTTACATTGAGTTACAAATAGTTGCCCAGTTAAGGGGTTAATATGCAATTCATCCAGAGTTCTCTAGCAGCAGAAAATCAGTTACAGTCTCTTCAACTTTTGCGCATACTCCGTAAAGTTTACTTTTGATGCATACTCTTTGTAAAAATTTACTTTCTCTTTACACGTACTCTGTAAAGGTTACTCTTATGCATACTCTGTAAAGTTTACCATACTTTTTACACATACTCTATGTAATGTTTACTTTTAACATGTACTCTGTCAAGGTTACTTTTATGCATATTCTCTGTAAGGTTTACTTTTCATGCATACTCTCTGTAACGTTTACTTTTTACATGTGGTCTGTAAAGGTTATTTTTACGAATATAATCTGTAAAGTTTATTTTATATGCATACTCTCTGTAAGATTTACTTTTTACACGTAGTCTGTAAAGGTTATTTTTACGCACATTCTCTGTAAAATATTGTTTGTGCTTTTTAGGTTATGTGGAGTTATGCATTCCAGTTTCTCTTCCAAATATAATCAGAAATGGAGTGCCTCAGGTGTTAGTGTTGAGTTTGTGGCTTTGCTGAATGCAGGATATGTTAACTAGAGTTTCAACACAGTACATTTTTGTCATAAACGAGCAATATTGTACTGCGATCGATTGTTTTGGTAATAATGCCTTGTTTAGACGGATTGTCTTGGTTTTGTTGCTTACGTTCAAACTTGTACTTTTTCACATTTTAGACATTATTTTTGAATTTTTAGGCAAATGAGCTTGTACGAGTACGTGGTTACGCGACTGTGTACGTTCGTTGCTACATTTCCGGCTGAACACTTTACGATACTCGTTAGTGTAATTTCATGTAAATTGAATGCAGACAGAGTAGATGGAGGCTGTTTTGATGATTTACGATATTTGTCTCCTTTAATGTTTATCTTGATCATGTTTGATGTTTTGTATAAATGCTCAGTTTTTTAGTTTGATTGCAAGTCTGATCAGGTTAGGTCTTCATCCTCCAGCTGTTTCCAGCTATCAACTTCTCCATGACATCTCTCCAAAGTTCTCTGTCCTTTGCTATTTCTTCCAAGGTCATTCGGTGTCTTCCGTCAGTTTTTCCATTGAGATCCAGCCCTGCCATGCTCAGATCCTCTTCCAATCCGTCGACCCATCATCTTTTCAGTCGTTCCTTTAGATCTTCTCCCTCTGGTTTGTAGTTGATTAAAAGTTATTTTGCAAGCTCTATTGCAGCATTTCTGGTGTCTTTTCATTGTACAGGGTGGTGCAAAAAAACCGGACTAGTTACATTTAGGTTTGCATTTAATATAGCCCAGTTTTTGCGCCACTCTGTAGTTACCTTGTATTTTCACTTCTTTTGATACCAGTCTCTATATAGAAAGTAGTCTCTATATAGAAAGTATTGCACAGGTTTTATGATATCTTTGATATGATACATTTGACTGGAAAAAATTTAAAGGGCAGGTTTTTATGATTTTAGGATACACGATATATTTTGAATTTTTTCTTTTCGTTTTACTCAGGAAAATTGTCTCTTAAGAAATGTGTTGAGTCGCAGACAGCACTGTGCTATGGTCGCAATTGACGTTTGGTGCTTCCTTGCCAGGTGCGCTCGTACAGGTGGTTCTTAGGTTATTAAGGTTTTCCAACTATAAATCGTGCCTCAAGTACACAGACCTTGTTCCAAATACTGTTCAGGTGAAGTAGGTGACTGTGATTCTTGGCTTAGGATTGCTTGTACAGGGTGGCGCAAAAAAAACCAGACTATATTAAATGCAAACCTAAATGTGAATAGTCCGTTTTTTTTGTGCCCCCTGTAGTTATGGATCTGCTACGATTGGATGTAGGCAATTTGGTTGTCGGATTATATTATTTGCATCCATTTGGTTGTCGGATTATTTTCAATTCAATCCCCTGTTTGCTCTTTTATATATATTATATATATTATATATATATGAAAATTCTCCTAATTCCAAATCCCCCCCACTCTTTCGGTATTGTGGACACAAGTGAAGAGTTAAAAGAGAATATTGATTAGGCTGTCCTTGGTTGTATATGATTGTCTATGATAATGATTATGGCTGTCTATGATTGTGATTATGATTATCTATGATTATGATTGTCCATAAGGTTTAATCTAGGCTGTTTTCGGGGGAAAATTGCCCTTTTGCCCTCAGAAATTTCAAATTGCCCCTCGGAAATTTTGGCATATTACATCACCTAACAGCAGCCCCCTAGATGATTTCTCCCCAGCCTTGTCAGTTCCCCCTGGAGTCCAGAGTCTAGATTAAACAGATTGTCCATGATTATGGTTGTCTATGATTAACCCCTTAACTGGGCAACTATTTGTAACTCAATGTAAAATGGATGAGCATTACTCGGGCAGCCAGTTAACAGGTTAAGCTGTGTATGATTGTGATTATCTATGATCGTGATTGTCTGTGATCGTGATTATCTATGATCGTGATTGTCTGTGATCGTGATTGTCTGTGATCGTGATTGTCTGTGATTGCGATGTGATTGAATTCGGTCGCAGGTGTGGATCGGCCGAACTCTGTCGCGATCACTGCACTTTTCTCGCCGCACTTTTCCGAGAGTCCCGGCGCACTTCGTCCGCTGAGCACTGTCACCTGGCGCTGCTGATCCGAAGGCTGTTTCGACTGATGGCGCCAGAGCACCAGGTGCGGAAAAACGGGAGGCCTGGAGTTTTACTGCTTGGTCTTAACAGCAGATTTTTCATAAAATATAAATCAAAGGATGACACATAAAGAAGAAGATGGTGGAATATATTTCAATAAGATTTGTATGACGTCATTAGTGCACGACATACAGTGTGTACAGTATCAGTGATATTTCAGTTAACTAAAACTGAATAGAAACTGAAATTATTTCCGAACTGAAGCCGAATAGAAACTGAAATTGGCAACCCTAAAACTGAAACTGAATAGAAACTAAAATGATTTCCAAAACTGAAATATCACTGGTATGTATATATTTATTTGTATGTATATATATATATGTGCTATACTGTATTGATAACTGAGATATTATTTTAACTGATGGTCTGCTAAAATTGTATTTTCTATGCTTACATTTCTTTGGCAATGAATCTTCTACATCGTTTATTTCTCAGACGGAGCTGGTTTCAAAGTTCGCCGGTTCGGAAGTCGTCGGCATTTTGCCGTTTGACGTCGCGACCATTTCAAATGGTCAGACCATGGTCGATACGATTACGAAGGACTTTCTTAAGTCCGTGGAGCGTTGGACCTCGGACGATGTAAAATCAGTCGCAGATGCAAAGTCTTTGGTCAGTTCTTTCTTCTGTTTTTCGCTTTCTTTTGCGCTGTATTAGTATTTTGGAAGAGAGCGCAGAGGAGTAGTGGTATGATTCTTGTCATGCAATTGGAGGGTAGCAAGTTCGAATCTGACCCTAGCCACTGTGTAAGTGACCTTAGACAAGTTGCTTGAAGGGGTTTGTTACAGAAACAAAGTTGGGGTACAGTAGAACCTCGTTATATCGATATAACGAGGTTCTACTGTATTATTACAAAATAAAGAAGTTTGTATGTCATTTTGCAGTCTTGTAAAGTCACCGACAAGCCTTTTGATGTATTGTTCAAGCTTTGATATTCTGTAAGGAAATTTTTCGACAATGAAAGTCTTCTACAGGGTGGCACAAAAAAACCGGACTATATTAAATGCAAACCTAAATGTGGCTAGTCCGGTTTTTTTTGTGCCACCCTGTATACTGAATTCTTTTGCAGGTGTTTCAGCTTTCGACACTGACAAACGTCAGTCGTTCGTCAACCGTAGCCGACGGCACCTTCAGCCTGACGCAGCAATGTAACATGGCATTGCAGTGCGTGACGTTGCTTTCGGTGCTGCCATCTGCTGACAAGACTGACACCCATCGCCAGCTCTTCTGCGCCGTCATTTCCGCCGCGTTGTTCTTTCTGTCGCACTCGGTTGTCTGGCTTGGAAACCAATCGATATTTGTGGTGAATAAATTTTTACAAAATTAAATGATTTGAAATGCGATTTTTAAAAAAGGGCATTTGCTGTTTTCAAAAGAATTTCATTATTGGTTATTAGAATGTTTTTTGCTGTTAGTGCGTGAATCTACCTGTCTGTCTACCTGTATGTCTACCTGTCTGTCTACCTGTATGTCTACCTGTATGTCTACCTGTATGTCTACCTGTATGTCTACCTACCTAATGCGTGAGTCTACCTGTCTGTCTATGTGTGCTTGGTTTCTGGCAGAGATGTAGTACTTGGTACTTGTACTTGAGGTTTTTGGAATCCACATACTTGTACTTGGAGGCCAGGTACTTTTACTTGTACTTGGAGGCCAGGTACCTGTACTTGTACTTGAAGTATTGTGTACTTACTTGCTACATCTCTGGTTTCTGGTCTGTCTGTCTGTCTGTCTGTATCTGCGTGGCTGTCAGAGAGGTCTGTCTGTCTATGTCTGCATGGCTGTCTGTCTGTATCTCTGCCTGGTTGTTTGTGTGACTGTCTGATTAGTTATTCACGGCGGTTTCTGTTATTACAGCTTCTGCAGTTCTGCGATTGTCTGTTGCCGTCGTGTGAGGACGTTGTCAAACTGTCCATCCTGGAAGTTTTAGGAGAACTGGCCGCAAAGACCTTCGACCCCGACTCTGATGTGAGCTTTGGTGTTAAGCACAGATGCAGAAAATAACGCTATGAGTATTGTATAATTATATTATATTATATAATCCTATATAATAATTGGGGGGGGCGGGAAGTTACGGGAAGTTAATAATTATATTATTAACTATTATTACAGAGTGGTAATAATGCTGGACGATGGAGCAGATGGTCGCGGGTTCAATTTCCGCAGGAGCCCTAAGGTCGACTCAGCCGTACTCGCTAGAGGCGGTGGTAAACTGAGGAGCAGCGTTAAAGCTGCGAGGTAAAACGTGGGTCTGGGGAAAGTAATGACAACTTATCCCAGATTAATGGCTTATACCACCTAAGTCCCTGATTGCATAGACCATATACCACCTATGTCGCTGATTGCCCAGGCCGGAGATAAGCGCCGGAACCCAACGCTCGGACTAGAGTATGGGACCTACCTTACCTATATAATAATTATATTATATTATATAATAATATTTTTATATATAATTAAATAATAATTATATTATAACTGTATAATACTATGAGTATTATATTGTTGCACGATCAAGAATATGCACGGTATGTATTCTATTGTGTTTGAAATGGGAGGAGGCGTAGTAGTAGTAGTAGTAGTAGTAGTAGTAGTAGTAGTAGTAGTAGTAGTAGTAGTAGTAGTAGTAGTAGTAGTAGTTGTTGTAGTTAGGGTCGTGGTTTGTTTTGTGTCTTGGGTGTACTGAGGAAAATTATGTCTTTTCTCTAAGGCTGTGCAGGATAGTTAGATTAATCATAAGTGATTGTAATTAAGTGATTTTAATATAAATTAACTAACTTATTATTATTATTAGATTATCTGAGAATTTCATGGTGTAGGTGAGTTTTTGGAGATATAAGAACGCAGATATAAAGCCCCTTGTTATCTTTGATTTCATGATGGGGGAGGCAGGGTTATTTCTAGGATTATCAATTTGGGGGGTGTCGGTCTGAAATTCGGGGATGTTGGAGGGTGTTAGGGTGCATCTCAGGCTTGGATTGGGGAAAATTTGGGGGTGTCTGTCTCAAATTGGGGAGGGGTGCTAGGGGGTATAAAAATATCCCTGGGGGGTATGCCAGAGTCAGCTCTACATTGCAGAAGTGTACCTGTAAGAAAGAAATCTCAAATATTGTACAAATGTTGAAAAGATTTTAATTCCTGCATCTAACCTGAGTATGTCAAAGCGCCTTTGACTTCGACCTTCATCATACGTACGGCGCTATAGAAGTCGTCAAGAAGATAAAGATAAAGATAACCTTCGGTTATTCGGGCAGTTTGCCATTTTGCTCCGTTGTGTAGCAAAACCAGGTTTTCCGCATTATTCCCAAGCTGTTTTCCACTCTGCTCGACAACGACGACAACAGCGTCATACTTCACCAGGTGGCGCTGGAGACGTTCAAGAACTTTGCCAAGAAGACGAAACACGAGACTCTGGTAACGGAACGAAAAGATTCGACAGGACTTCACAGCGTACATGCAACGGGTGAGATCAGGCGCGGAGGGGAAGGGTGAATCTCCCCACTGAACTGCATCCCCTACTGCTACATTCTCCACCACTACTTCCTCCCACTGGTACATTTCCCAACAACTTCAGTACATGTTCACAAATCGGGGTGAGATATGTACCACTGCCTACTACTTTACAGATATATTCTGTTACATTACATCCCAATTACATGTCGTATATTAAATTGTTGTTATACCAGCGGTTCTAACTTCTAAGGTCTGTGTGCATGAGCATAAAATTTTGGACCTTGATAGTTTTCGGTCCGATTACTGCCCCCTTAATACACTTGTCCTGAATGCACACATGCCCATACAGGGATATTTCTAGGATTGTGAATTTAGGGGGTGGTGTCGACCTCAAAGTGGAGGGATGCCCGGAGCTAATTAGTATGCATTTTGTATGCATACCATTGTCACATTACCAAATTTTGGGGGTGTTGACCTCAGATTGGGGCTGTGTTGGGGGGTTAGGGGTGTAAAAATATCCCTATGTCCATATTCTCACAGCCCTTTGTTGAAGTTTGTGTGTCATTTTGCTCCGGTTGATGTTAGATTAGCTTTATACTTGCTGCTATTAATGTATTCTGTATTTAACCCCTTAACTGGGCAACTATTTGTAACTCAATGTAAAATGGACGAGCGTTACTCGGGGCACCCAGTTAAGGGGTTAAGAGCGCATATTGCAGTTGTAGTTTGTATTGCCTATCTATTGTCATGTGTTGTACTAATTCTATGGTCTGTGTTTAGCAGGCAACCAGTTTGCGCAACAAACCGGAAGTTGATTTGGAATTTCTAGGAGTGCAGAGTGCTGTTGTTGGTTCCTGGTGCTGTTTGTCGAATGAGGAAATTTGGATTCGAGATCACGACCTTACTATAAGAGACCGGTTGATTCTCAAACAAGGGTTGACGACGGAGAAGATGTGAGTCTTTTTAGTTTCGGTAAAATTATTTTCGAGTACACCCATAAATAGAAAGATATAACTATTTGTGAATATAAAAGTATAAGTCAAAGGTATGTCCGTACTCGAGTCCGAGCGTTGGGTTCCGGCGCTTATCTCCGGTCTTAGGCAATCAGTGACGTAGGTGGTATAAGCCATTAATTTGGGGTAGGTTGCCATTACTTTCCCCAACCCACGTTTCACCTCGCAGCTTAACGCTGCTCCTCAGTTTAGCACCGTCCTCTAACGAGTAAGGCTGGGTCGACCTTAGGACTCCTGCGGGGATCGAACCCGCGACCTTCTGCTCCATAGCAGCAACGTCCCAACCGTGATGACGCTTCGGATAAAATGACCCGGTCTCACTTACCCCTGCTTTTGACCCAAATTTCGAATAACCGCCCAAGAATAAGTGGCTCCTGGGGTCCAAGGTCAGGGTCAAGATGACGGTCCAGAATTTTGTGTCCATACACACAGACCTTAAAACCACTTTCAAAAGAATTGTAAGCAGAAGTTTGATTTTGTGAAGGGCTGTGATGTTACAATAGTCCAGTCCAGGGTGCGATTTGCGAGGGAAGGGGGGAATCTTTCCCTCCACTGCCAAACTGCATATCCCCTACTGCTACATCCCCCACCACTACATCCCCCACTGCTACATTTCCCAACAACTACATCCCCCCTAAGCTCGACATATCCCCCCCACTGCTCCAGGTCACAAATCGCACCCTGGTCAAGTCCAGGGATGTGATGTTACAATAGTCCAGTTCTTGTAGTAACTGCCTCAACTGTGCTTAACTCCAGTGTTGATGTATATATCTATTGTAAATGTTCCGAGTTCTTGCGTGCAAGGTATTTATGTAAACATTTATCCCTCTTAGATTGCTCCCCCCCATTTCTGACTGATCTTTTCCGGCTTGACCTGACTCAAATTCAATTTGGATTTGGCGTGCCATCGGGTGATGCCCTGGGCATTATGATAGTGGCGCCATAGAAGATTCTTGATTGATTGATTGATTGATTGATTGATTAAGTATTGGTGTTGGTTTTTCAGCCCCCGGTCCCAAAAAGGCCGAAGGTTGCAAAAGAAGTTGAAGGCAGTGACATTCTCGACAAGGTTCCTTTTAGCCATCTAGTGACCACACTGCATTTATATAGCGCAACCGTGCGTCTATTTTGACCGGTTTGAAAATTCTAATGTTATCTGCTTCGTTGAAACGTCACAAATTGAAGTGCGCATTGGGTTTAGGGGCCATCCATATATTACGTACGCACTGAAGGCGACGGGGGTTGGATTTAGGAGATTTTGCATATTGGGAGGTTGAAATTTGCCTTTTTGCGTATGTACTATATGGATGAGCCCTTATGCAACTAGCAGCCGTGTGGTCAGGATGGTATTTGATAGTCAGACGAAGGGGCAAAGAGTGGGAGAGGGGTGGGAGAATTTTAATCATTTTGTTATGCTAAATAAGTTAGTTATATAAGTTAATGATAGTATGTAGAGTGCAACAGTGGGGAGGTGGGGGAGTCAGTAGGCAAATCCTGTTCAAATACAGTACTTACTAAATACATTGCTACATAGACTGACTACAGTGGAAACACATTAACCCGCATTGTCTTTACGTTTGCAGACTGTACTTTGTTGTTTGTAAAATCATGGTTACCAGAGGCATAGCCAGGAATTTTTAATTTTGGGGGTATAAATGATTTCGAACTTTGAAAATCTTAAAAACACTTTAAAATTTTAAGGTAGTCTAAAATATCACTTTAAAATTTTAATGTAGTCTGAACCTTTAGGAAAAGACGGGGAACTTTATTCTGCTAGGGGCCGCTGTTAGTCCATGTAGTATTCCAAAATTTCCGGGGAGGGAATTTGAAATTTCCGGGGGGGAAAAGGGCAATTTCCCCCCTCCCGGAAACGGCCTAGATTAAACACTGCCTGTTGGCTACTACAATTTCAGATGTCTTTGTGTTTCGTTTTCCTCGGATATGCATCCAGAGCACTGGTTTTGAGCTGTTTTCTTACTTTTTTTCCAGCAGATGGAGGAGTCTTTCCAGGCGGCGGTTGACAGGTTGGATGACTGCATAGCGACGATCGAAAACATCGTTCGGCTGCGCGCCGCGCCCGGTGGGGAATTCGAAGGCTTGCGGGAGCTAAGAAACGCCTCGACTCGCTTCTGTAGATGTGTTCTTGTTCTCGTTGCTTTCCTCGAATTCGACGTTGGTTTTCTTCCTTCCTTCCTGACTTCGGGACTTTCTTTTTCGATTTTTCGACTTTTGTCCGATATATTCGTTCGATTCTTGTCGATGTTTGGCCGTTACTCGATCGAACGGGATCTCGCGTACGCGATTGATTTTGCGTTGCATATCTTTGCATTGTGCGTTTCTCTGTCTCGGTTTAGAATTCTGAGTTGTTGATTTACTAATATTATACATTTTCTGGCATTATCTTGACAAATCTTGGGTCATTTCTGAGCGAGCATTTTTTTCATTCGCATGGCGTCCTATAGTTATGTGGAATTAAGAGGCGCGAAATATGTAAATATCTCAGAGCGCCCATCATTTTTTGTCTGAAATCGAAGGGGGTTTACAGGGTCCCACCCAGGGATATTTCTAGGATTGTGAATTTGGGGATGTCGACCTCAAATTGGGGGGGGGAGGGTGTCTGGAGCTAATTAGTATGCATTTTGTATGCATACCATTGTCACATTAACAAATTTTGGGGGGCGTCGACCTCAAATTTGGGGGGTGTTATGGCGGTTGTAAAAATATTCCTGGCCCCAGAAACCTAGCTACTGCCTTCCGCCATTTCGAACAGCGTGTCAGGGGGTTAATAATAATAATAATAATGACGTCATTTCAGGTGGTTTGTGGCAAAGCTGGTTTGTGGTAGTGGCGGTGGTGGTGATGATGATGATGAGTTATCCTGTTGCCAACCGGCCCTTGTTCAGGCCAAGTTCAGTTTGCATTCGCTAGGTGACGCCAGTGCACCGACTTCGTAGACAGGAACATCGGCGTTTTTTATTCGACGTTACCGAATTATGTAGCGCCGTATTACGTCGTGATCCGCCGGATGGAGTAACTTGTTGGAACAGCGATCTACTTTGAGACGACTGGGTTCGGAGCTTGCATTGGTTCCGTGGATGTAGTTTTATCTAATCGAAGTACGTAAACTTAAAGTAAATTTTACAATCGAATTTTAGAAAGCATCGTAATATATAATAGGCCTATTACAGCATTTCGCATCTAATCGACCGACCACTGGGGAAGGGTCGACTATAGCGCTCAACTGCTGGGAACTATGTTGGGTACATTGTAACGACGGGGGGGTATTATATTGGTATGCTGTATATCCCCCCAAACAGACTACCTTAACGTTTTTAATGTGTTTTTATGGTTTTCAACGTTTTTAAAGATTTATACCCCCAAATCACATTATACCCCCCCAATCAAATTCCTGGCTGCGCCACTGATGGACAAATTACTTTAAATTATTCAGCGACAGAAATTATTATTAGGGGGATTATTATATGCAACGCCGATTCTGAATCTAAAACGTTGCTACTTCCATAATTAATTATATAATAACAAATAGGTCTACAGAAGTCAGTGGCGTAGCCAGGATTTCCGGGAGGGGGTTTTGAAAAAAAAGCTCGTCGATAACCGCCAAGGGGGGAAGTTTCACCCCCAAAATCGCCAAAAATCGCCTCAAAAAATAAAAATTGCTTGGGGATACATCCAAAAAAATTTTTTCGCCGCCCAAGGGGGGGGGGGGGTTAACCCCCAAACCCCCCGTGGCTACGCCACTGACAGAAGTAGCGCCTCTTTACAACGGACTCGGTAACTCGGTTATAACGTACCGCAGTGTACGGTCCACCGGGTGCCCCCTGATCGCCCCCAGTTGGGACCCTATACTTAATGCTATTGGTTGGCCCCCATGATTAGAAGGTACTGGAAATAGCCGCCACTGTGTACGGTCCTGTGTGATGCGCTGTACCGTATTGGATGGTACTGGATATAGCGTACCCCGGATTTAACGTATTAAATTTTGCAGACCCACTAGAAGGGGCGTAGCGACCGGGGTATGTCGGTATATATACCCCCAAATCAGTTTACCTTAAAGTTTTCATGTGATTTATATGTGGTTATATGTAGTTTATATGGTTTATGTGGTTTATAGTTAAGGTTTATACCCTCTCCTAATATTTATGCCCTCCCAAATCAAATTCCTGGCTACGCCCCTGTCCACTAGGTGCGCTATAACAAAGTATTGTAAGTTTGTAACAAGAGGTTCAGAGTGGGTCAGTATGGTCTGGCGCGTGTGAGAACCATTATTAGACCAGAATTATTATCTTGTGTTGAACTTGAACGTTATGTAGGAATTATTCTGTTCGATGATAAACGTATCGACAAACAGAGAACAGTAATTTCATTGGCGTCTGGAATGTAAGATCCGAGCTGGCAAGCCTGGCAGGGTGCGATTTGTGATTTGGAGCATTGGGGTGGGGGGGGGTATATGTCGAGCTTGAGGGGATGTAGTTGTTGGGAATTGTATCAGTGGGGGGATGTAGTAGTGGGAGATGTAGCAGTAGGGGGATGCAGTTGGGCAGTGTGGGTGGGGGAGATTCCCCCTCCCCCCTACAAATCGCCCCGGGTCTGGAATGTAAGATCTGAGCTGGAATCGATTTGCGTTGGGTATGCTTCTCTATTAACAATATCGCATTGCAAAGACCTTTGTATATATATATATATATATATATATATATATATATATATATATATATATATATATATATATATTTTATTAGCTACTTATGGCATAATTAGCTATTTAGAGACATAATAAATCAAGATTGATTGATTGAATTACTACAGAAAATTCAAAGAATTATTCTTGTCATCTGCGTTCCTCTGAATCGAGTTCTTTGTTTATTATTTGCGTCTACCCTTCCCCCGCCACCCAGTACTCTGTTTTCAGATTCTTTTATGTAGCGCAATCTTTCCTTCTGTTATTTCATAAGGTCAACATGTAGTATCATCCGATGGAAACAGTAAGCAGAACACTGGAAAACAATTGTACTTGACATTTATCCTCTCTTTATTCTACGGGCAAAGGAAACTACACTATAAAAAACCTGACTATGTACAAGACGTTAACCATTATCTCTGTCTGTCTGTCTGTCTGTCTGTCTGTCTGTCTGTATGTATGTCTGTATGTCTGTCTGTCTGTCTGTCTGTTTGTATATCTGTCTCTGTCTCTGTCTCTGTGTCTGTGTCTGTGTCTGTGTCTGTCTGTCTGTCTGTCTGTCTCTCTCTCTCTCTCTCTCTCTCTCTCTCTCTCTCTCTCTTTCTGCATAGGCCTACAGTTTTTACAGCTTCCTTTTCCGGTGTTTTTATAGTCTTCCCTCAAAATCGTGGTCTACGCGTATCGGGAAAAGCAACATCCATTAATAAAAATAGTCTTCTATTCTTTGAAACCAAACAAAATCTTTATCAGGTTTATATTTTATAGAAACGAACCCATTTAGTAATACTCTTCGATTATTTCAGTGCTCATCCACTTTCGCTCTGTCTGTCTGTCTGTCTGTCTGTCTGTCTGTCTGTCTGTCTGTCTGTCTGTCTGTCTGTCTGTCTGTCTGTCTGTCTGTCTGTCTGTCTGTCTGTCTGTCTGTCTGTCTGTCTGTCTGTCTCTCTCTCTCTCTCTCTCTCTCTCTCAATGGCGTGACCTTTCCTTCCTTCCGTCTATCTTCGTTCAAGCCTCTCCCGACGCCAGTCTGGTTTTTACCCCACCCCACCCACCAACCCACCACTGCACCACACCCTATGTAACCGCCTCCCACATCACTAACCCCCCCGCCCCCCAACTCCCGCTCTTCTGATCGTCGGAATGGTCTTACCGTCTTTCTTACCAATCTATGGGGAACCAAAGATCCCACCTTACCCACCAGTTCTAAGAGCGCCCAGACACTTGGGCCTAATGGACGTCGGAGAAACTTCGGATAAACTTACTTACTTACTTGCTTACTCTTGTGGGCGATTCCCACAAAGTAAACAGATCCCTATTTTTTACCAATGATGGTTTACCACTGATCGCCTTTGGACAGTTTTGTAACCGGTTTAGAGTTCATGACTGCAGACACGAGGAAGGGGGGGGCTGGACCCCTGTTCCGGCCATCTCCAAAGCCTGAGGCCTGAATCACAGGGGCGCAGCGACGGGGGGGAGCATATTGGGATATATACCCCCCCAATCAGTATAAATAAATATATATATATATATATGTAATACACATAGGCGGATTTTATTCAAGGCTATGGTAGGCTTAAACCTACCCAACTAATCCCACCAAAACAAAAAAAAATTGTTTTTCCATCAACACCAGGTCTGTCGCGTGACCCCCATACTAGCCTACCCAAATATTAAACTCTAAATCCGCCTATGGTAATATAGTATATATATGTTAAATATACATAGATAACATCTATATATATATATATATATATATATATATATATATATATATATATATATATATATATATTATAATAGCTGGGTTTTAAGTGGTTTAATAGGATTTATCCTGTGTTGATAACCACTGTCACCCTCTGTTCCAACTTCTTAACCAAGAGAACAGAACATATAAGTTAGACATTAACCCCTTAACTGGGGATCCCGGATATATCCGTCCATTTTACATTGAGTTACAATTAAATACACGGTTAAGGGGTTAATTAATTCAAAAGTATGCTCGAAATAATATTCTCTTCTTGTTCAGGGTTCTTCCTTGAAGATGGCCGACGGCTCCGCTCGACTTCCGGTCGACGAAATCTGCCGGAATCTGACCTCGTCGTGGTCATCCGGTGGAGGTCACCAGATGAACGGCGCCCACGTGATCACCGGGGTGACGTCGAACGGCTCTGACGTCATCGTCCTCGGAGACCCGTCGACGTCATCGCCGTCACCGTCGTCGTCACGTGACCGACACGCCCTTCTTTACATCGTCGTCGTTCTGCTGTTCTACTCGACCGGAATAGTGGTCGCCATCGTCAACTACCTGAAGAGGGAGAGGAAGGAGATCGAGGAGGAGAGGGCCTACGAGAACTACGCCGCGTTTCGAGCCGATCCTCACCGGATGGAACGGCACCTGAACGTCCAGAGGATGGTCGCCTACCTGAACGGGGTCGCGGAGGCGGCGGAGAAGAAGGAAGAAGAAGGAGAAGGAGAAGGAGGAGGAGAAGGAGGAGGAGAAGGAGAGGAGAGGAGAAGGAGAAGGAGAAGGAGAAGGAGAAGGAGAAGGAGGAGGAGAAGAAGACCGCGCGACCGATCCGCGCGACCCGGAACCCGACGAGTGACGTCATGGCTGTGAACGCAACGGAACCGGAAATGGAAGCAGCCGGATCTCCTCCTCCTCCTCCTCCTCCTCCTCCTTCCTTTCCGCCGGAAGTTGAGCTGGTTACGGGTGACGATGGCGGCGGAGCAAAACGGCCGCAGGTAGATTTTCAAGGTCGTTCGAGAGTGTCGAAGGTCAGCGAGGTCTAGAACGCAGGTCACGTGATCAAATGTACCGCGATGACGTCATCGTAAATCTGCGAAAACTACAAAGAACGAGAAACAGTAGTCTCCAGAGGAGACAAATGTGTGGACCCCTAAATGCGTGACGTCATTTATGAATGGCCGCGGCTCCACCGGGGGCCAGAGGGCCCGTGCCCCCCTATTGAATGCCTGGTCCCCAGTGGCCTCCCTGTTGGGACCCTATATTTAATGCTACATACATTAAACAACAAATGGTTGGCCCCCACGATTAGAAGTTGCCACCCCAACGCCCCCCCCCCACTTGCCAAATCCTGGAGCCGCCACTGCCCCTAAGGCCTGAAGTGGAAAAATCGACAGTGTAAGCTATTTTATTCTCCTTTCCCTACTTTCACAGTAAAAATTACGCAAAGACTTGCTAGGCATATTATAGTATTTATAAATTTGCGTAGAGTGAGAGATAAAAGTGATAGTCCTGTGGAGTTTTAAATTTTTTGTAGTATCTCTTTAAAGGGTGAATTTAATGATCGGTTTTGTTATTTTTCTGAGATCTGAGTTTGGGGCTGAAGATGGCAGAGTGGGTTACGCTCCGGAGCAGTAGGCTGACGGAGCGGGTTCTAGCCCTGTTAGCGCCCCTAGTGGCTTTCACACCGGCAGTAATACCTCTCAAGACCAGTGTTTAATCTAGACTCCGGGGGAAACTGACAAAGCCGGGGGAATTCTGCTAGGGGGCTGCTGTTAGTTAATGCAGTGTGCCAAACGGCCTAGATTAAACCCTGCTCAAGACCTAAGCCACTTGAAATCACGCAGCGTATGGCATTTTAAAAACCCTACTGTCACCTGGCGAATAGGAAAGATAAAAGAAAACCTGTAGGCGCACCTGCCTTAGGCTTTATTAAGTAGCAACCGTTTGGGCGTTGTTCTTCGTAGACTCCTAGCAACGACAGCTTCGTTCCTTTTCCTGTTGTTGTCGATCTGTGTTCGTTGGAGTCGAGTTGAAAAACTGATTTTATATTGGAATTAAACAATGGACGCTAAGGCTGCGCCGATTAAACTCGCAAAAGTGAGCGTTATTTTTTTTAAATACGTGAAATATTTTACTGGTTTTGTTAAATTAATCGTAAAACTGCATTTTAAGCCAAACCTCGTGGTCAACTACTTCTAAGGGTCTATCTAATTACCGGGGTGAACTATCGACTCTTAATACTATTGTCTAAGTTTCCATGGGTATTTATGGCAAATATAGCAGCTATTGTGTGAATTTCGCTTATTATATGTTATTTGTCAGCGATTTGATCAATTATTTTGATTTTATTTTTAGGTTACCAAGATTCTTGGTCGTACTGGATCCCAGGGACAGTGTACCCAGGTTGGTACCTGCATGTTTTTTGTACAGAAATCTTAGAATGACTTTGAACAACGAGAAATTGAAACTTCTGATAGGTTTTTAGTCAATTCGCGTCATTGATTAATGTTCTATGTAGTATCAAGTGGCGCTATAAAAGCTGAGATTAGATTGATATCTGTATATTTTTATTGAGGCACAATTTTATTATTATTGATTCGCACACTGCTGAGTTTGCAGTTTCATATGGCCCAACATTATGTCCGATTATTAGCGAAGGCACCATTTCTCATTTTAGTGTTTGTTTTATGTATGTTCATCTTGTTTTGGCATTTTTACTGAATTAAGGTTTTGACATCTTTTTGTGTGTATTGTTTCAGGTTCGGGTTGAGTTTCTTGATGAAAGCAGTCGCTCGATCATCCGGAATGTTAAAGGTCCAGTGCGAGAGGGCGATATTCTCACACTCCTTGAATCGGAAAGAGAGGCACGAAGGCTACGTTAGAAGTCGCAAGGTTGATTAAGTTCAAAGTGAAAGCATTGAGCTTCTTGTAGTTTTTATTAAGGCATAATCTAAAGTGAATTTAAATGTTTTTTTTATTGAGACAGTTTTTGCACTGAAATTATTCTAAGATTGATAGAATTGAAATGTTATGCTTTAACACCGTGTCATTACATGCAGTGTTTATTCTAGGCCTCCGGGGGGATCCCCAAAAGTTTGAAATTCCCCAAATTTTTTTGACATTTTGG
The DNA here is from genome assembly GCA_018105865.1 of Metaphire vulgaris. Lineage (NCBI taxonomy): Eukaryota > Metazoa > Annelida > Clitellata > Crassiclitellata > Megascolecidae > Metaphire > Metaphire vulgaris. The sequence continues at coordinate 2,331,746 of CM030865.1, forward strand.
GAAGTAGTATAACCTCCTCAATGTTTTACCCCCCAAATTTTAACCCCCAAATGTCTGGGTGGATAAAATAAACATTGCATCACATGTCTTATAGTTTGCATGTTTTTTTTATAATCCAGGTTGAAGCTGGACTGAGTGAATTTGATGATTTGCAATTCTTGAGGATGATAACACCTGGATTTGAGAACATGAGAAACTTTCTTATGATGTAAACATAATTGAACAGATTCGAGTACAAATAAACTCAAGCTAATTTACTTTGTTGCAGTTTTTCACGTCATATTTTAATGCAATTCAGCACTGCAGTATCATTGGCCCACTGAATAATACCAATACTCAACAAATCATTTTATGATTATAAATGTACAATTGTACATGTATAAGTTCTTGAATGCAGGCATTTATATATGAAGACACTAGTTTGGAGTTAGTTAATACATAGGCACGGGTAGGTCCATTAACTTGGGGTAGGTTGGTATTATTTTCCCCAGACCCACATTTTACCTCACAGTTTAACGCTGGTCCTCAGTTTACCACCGCCCTCTAGTGGGTAAGGCTGAGTCGACCTTAGGGTGCCTGCGGGTATTGAACCCACGACCTGCTCTATCGTCTAGCGTTGTTACTGCTCTGCTAACTTCTTGTCCCAGTTGATACATATTTAGTGATTAATAGATACTGTGCAGGACATTCGTTTGTTGTTCCTCATTCTCGTACAGTCATTGGTGCTAGATGTTTTTTGGCGTGTGTGTGTGTCGCCCCAGGCTTTGGGTTTCATTGCCACCATCATTTCGTATAACCAGCACATTATCATCTTTTAGATCCAGCAGTCTTGAGGCTTGTTTGGTGTGGCCTGCACACCTTATAGATTGCTGATCTGACTGACCTTTCCTACTTGACCTGTTGGCTCTATTTCGAATTGGATTTAGTTTGCCTAATTAACCGATCCTATATCTCAAAGGTTTTCAATTTTGAACCTTTCCTTCTACTATATTTACTTAAATTGTCATAGGGGTCGTCCATAAATTACGTGACGAGGTTAGGGGTCCGGCCATTTGTTACGGGGGGTCCGTAAATGTGACGTAACGCAAACAAATTTTAAGTGATGACCTTTGACCTTTTTTGCTTGTCAGGGATTTTGGAGAGGAAAAAAATACAAGGATGGCCTTTTTTGCTTGTCAAGACTTCGGAAGACGAAAATGGGGAGGGGTTGGCCCGTTGTTACGTCATATTTTAGGGGGTCTGATCTTTAGTTACGTCGCGTTACGTAGGGGGAGGGTCAAGAAGGTGCCAAAATCGCGTAACGTAATTTATGGACGACCCCATAGAGGAATGTTTCACTATTTAAACAGGTGAATAAAGCCCCCACTTTTTGATGTTAGAAAATATGGAATTAGCTTCCGAAGCAAATAACACTCCAAGGCAATTTAGTTATTCTCCAGTCAGAAACTTATAACAGTGGCTCTCAAACTTTTAGGATTTCTTTGACGACTCGCGGACCTTATAAAACTGGAAATTTAAATTAATTGTAATTTAATTAACACACAGGCTACTTGCTTTGTCAATCAATTATTTAATCAGAAAATTGCGAATCTTAGTCATCAAATTTCAATTCAAATGGAATCAGCATACTCGGTCATCAGTGTTTTGTGTTGGTGAGATACAGTGTATCTTGAGAAAGTAATCCCTTTGCGGTCTCTCTGAAACCGCTTATTAACGGTCCTCTGCAGAGTTTCGCAAACATTTTGGAACTACGGTCCACTTCAGCGACTTTGTAAACATACAGCATCGTCACGTGACTGAAATGCTGTAGAGAGCGATGGACAAACCGGAGGAATGAATCCATAGACTTTAATTATACTAGATAGAGTATCTGGTACCTGAAAACGAAGCCAGTTGGTTTTCCACCATTTTGCATTGAGTGTGATTGTCAATGATATCCTAACCCTTAAGATATCTCCGCAATGGTCACCATAACAACACTGAGTGTAAAATGGCGGACAACTTGCTTCAGTTTTTTTTAGCCGTATTAACCATAGACAGACCCTATCCAGCGAGTATTAAATTCTATGGAACGAATCGTTTGAAACCCGAATCGTCACCGAAAAGGAGGTCGTCGACTCGTGGTTGGTATACGCTATACAGTAGATGGCGCTGCACATCCTAGGATCCAGATGGCTTCACCATCTCCGGGACGAACTTGCTGTCTCTGAGAGGTATTTCCACAGGCGTTAATGTACATAGGGCTAACAGACCTGCAAACAGCAATATCACCAATGAGTGTGTGCTTGCCAAATGCCAAGTCAGTTTTGATCTAAATAAAGGTGGCGGTGGTGCTGATGATCCTGATGATGATGATGATGATGATGATGATGATGATGATGATGATGACGACTAATAAATGGATGACATTGATCTGCTATTTCGCCCGATAAAAAGGATTATGTTAATAAATAACAGAAACGCTGAATTAGGCTCCGCGTCGCTACGCCCCTGACAGAGGCGTAGCCAGGCGCTCGTTATTTTCCCGCCTGGATGCGCCATAGCCAGTCGAGTCTTGATTGGGCCTATAATTTCCGTTGATTACGAGCACGACCTCCCACCAGAGTTCGACTCCGGCGTTCGATAAAACAGGGAAACGGAAGGAGGAGATGAGAAGGAGCGAAGACCAGTCCCCTCCCCCCGGTCTCCATTCTCCCCCGACGTTATCATTACGGCGATTATCATTTAACAGACGAAAGGAACTCACATTATCCTATTAGGTTAATTGAACCTGTCTGTCTGTCTGTCTGTCTGTCTCTCTTTCTTTCTCTCTGTTGTCTTTGTATCTTTCCCCATCTTTGTTGCTTTTGTCGGTCGTCTGTCTCTGTCTGTCTGTCTGTTTTCTATCTGCTTGTATGTCTCTGCCTCTATGCTTCTCTGTTTCTTATTGTCACTCTCGTTGTCCCTGTCTTTGTCTTCTCTGTCTGGAGCGAGACACGCCGATGGGGAGAGGAGCATTATGCCCTGTGGACGAAGCAACCAAATATTATTATTATTATTATTATTATTATTATTATTATTATTATTATTATTATTATTATTATTTATTATTATTATTTATTATTATTATTATTATTATTATTATTATTATTATTATTAATTATTATTTATTATTATTATTATTATTAATTATTATTATTTATTATTATTATTATTATTTATTATTATTATTTATTATTATTATTATTATTATTATTATTATTATTATTATTATTATTATTCACCATTAGAGTTCATCTATATAGTACGTACGCAAAAAGTCATATTTTCACCCCTCCCCCGTTGCACATACAGTGTAGCGTACATAGGAAAAATCTCCAAAATCCGACCCTCCACCTCAGTGCGTACGTACTATATGGATGGCCCCTTATCTGGAATTCTTCTATATATACGTTGTTAGAAGCACATAAGACGCATCATAAATCATATAGATAGGCCTACTATAAGAGCATATATATATATATATATATATGTATATATATATATATATATATATATATATATATATATATATATATACATATATATATATATATATATACATGTATGTACTGTGTATATATAGGTAGGTTTAAATGGAAGTTTTTTTACTTCCTCTCTTCCGTCGATCCCCCTTTCATTAAGTCTAATGGTGGAAGAGAAGAGGAAGGGGAGGGGAGGGAGAGAGGTAGGCGTCAATAGGTTGTTAATGTGCAAATAGCTCCACCATTACGATTCATTTCCGTTTCCGGCGTTTTGAGTAAAGATTTCCCTTCTCACATCCTCTGTCCCTCTCTGTCTGTCTGTCTGTCTGTCTGTCTGTCTGTCTGTCTGTCTGTCTGTCTGTCTCTCTCTCTCTCTCTCTCTCTCTCTCTCTCCATCGTCCTGCATTGCCTTCGAAATGTCGTCGGAGGGGCATTTGGGACCGTTATACCCCCTCCCTTTCGACCCCACCCACCCCAGCAGCAGGGTCATTGCCAATTCCTATTACGGCAATCGGCTCTCCATCTGGCGCTGTAAAAATGTCAGCGCGGCGATGACGACAAACATTTGCATCCGGTCACCGTCGTCGTCGTCATGGCAACCGGCGTAACCATGACGACCGCCGAAAGACCGCCGCCTTCGACAATCGCGCCATTGCTGCTTAAGCCGGGCGGCGGGGGCGGGGGGGGGCTGAGTGGGGCGGAATGGTTTCCATGGCGACGAACAGCCGGAGGTAGTAAAAATATTTAATAATTTTGCGGGAGCCACGGACCGACGCGCCACCTGGCGAATAAATGGGAACTACGGTCAATTACCACCGGAAATGTCTGTCTGTCTGTCTGTTTGTCTGTGTGTTTGCTTGTCGTGAATTTGGAACGACGCCATTGTTCATCCAGATGGGTTGTCCAACTCCTACCAGAGGGTAAACGTGGATGGACCCAGGAGAAAAACATAAGAAAACACAGGAAAACACTAGGAAAACACTATGCAGGTATAAGAAAAACACAAATACTCCAGGAAAGAGACATCTCGCCAATTACAGATCCAGAATTGGCGTATGACCTCCTTCCAAACAGTCAGACCTGAATTTCGTTATAACGTTTAAGAAACAACATTGCAGAGGAAATATAAAGACAGTTTAGTAAAAAATATTTCAAGTACTTTTCCAAATTTTTGCCTCAATTTCCTCCTCGGAAAACTTCTCGCCTACCTGAAAAACCCTGTATTTCTGAAAAAAACCGTAGACAAAAATAAAACAGTTTAAACATAGAAATATTGTTCACAGTTCGAGAACAAAGAAGCAATCTTGCCATTTGCCCCCCAACCCCCCGTATTATTTATTTTTTTAATATTCAGATGATATCTTTAGGTGAGTAAACCTTGTGCCTTGTCCGATGGTTTGACTGCTGTAACGCACTGCGCATGACTTTCGCGTAGTCCTGTTCGCAGACGATGTTGCCGTCGACAAACCGGAATCTGTCGCCTGCCACCAATCGGTGGTGGCAGGTGGAGCAGGTGAAGCAGTGCACGTGATAGACGCTCTCCTGGACCTTAAGAACCAGGTCGCTTGGAGGAATTGACTGGCCACAGCCAGCGCAAGAACCAGTCAGTCCAAACAGCCTGCAAGAAATGACGTGTACACACAAGTTCATCATGCAGTCAGCAGTGGCGGTTCCACGTGAAGGGGGGGAGGTGAGTGGGGATGCATTCCCCCACCGGACTTTCTTTTGCTTGTCAGACTATTTTGGAGGCAAAAGCCAAGTAAGATGACGGGGAAAAACTGCGGGTGACCCTTTTTGCTCGTCAACCTATTTTTCGGTAAAAGTCTAGTAAAATTCTGGAAAAATTTGCCTGTTTTTGCTTGTCAGTCTTTTTGTTTTTCTGCAAAATTTATAGTTTTTTCCCCCTCTTTTCATCCCCACCCCCAACTTCCTATGAATTCATTTCATCCCCCCGCCCACCAAGAAATCCTGGAACCGCCACTGTCAGTCAGTCAGACAGTCAGTCAGTCAGTCAGTCAGTCAGTCAGTCCACAGTAGGCCTAGTTCGTTTTGATGAACGCGTTTTACATCTAGTCTCTGTTTTCGCTAGGTGGCGCCACTGTATTTTGGAATTTGAAAGAAACCCTAAATACTGCATTCGGGATATGATTCCACAGAAGTACGCTAAATTTCACGGGGATTGATCTAGGACTGCTCAACGCAACATATAGATCAACATAATGTTGTGCTTTGTAGAAGACGATGCCGACAACAACCATTATCATCGTAAATGATGAGAGTAGCATAAATAATTCACACAGATTCCGGTAGACTTTAATAATAGTACGGCGCATAAATTGCTGCGAACTTATAACGATAACTGAACGACCCGTATATGCGAGAATCGCAGACCATAATGACATCTAATTATATGTCGTCAAAACGCATTTCAAATCAACTCCACGACGGGCAATTTCACCATTTCCGCACGCAATTCGAAGTTTTTGTGGACGGGGTTTTTACACTGCGCTATATAAATTTCGCTGTTTAAATGTTTCACACCGGAGGCAATGACCCGGACAGCAGCAAAGAACTGGGCGGGCATCTTTGACACCGCATTCCCATCTTGGTTCAGAGGTTCTACCACGGCCCCCAGCACTAGCGTCGCCACGGGGAGGGCAAATGGGGGCAGACCATCAACCTGCCCCAGACCACCTACCAGATTCGCGCGCAAATCCGGTGATAAAGTTTTTCTGTCAGTGGGTAAGGAATCTGACACGCTAGCCAACCAAAAATTCCTGGCAATCAAATTATAGAATATTTTTGTTTTCTATAGAACTTGTCTTACAAGAAAGCAGCTCTTTAAACCCCTTCTTATCTCTCGTTAGATTTTTTGACATTTGACAGAGAACAGATTTCCGAAAGACTTTGTATAGTGTCCTTTCAAATGGCTCACCATTTTTCGTGGCATTTCGAATGCTCTAGAATAAAATTGAGGCAGGATATATTGACAATTCTAGTACGGTTTGACTCAGCTAAGCTGGGGACACACGAGAATGTGGTTTTAATTTGTTTCAACACTCTTCTGAATTTAGCATATCTATAGCCTACTGCTGCACTAATCCTTGCATTGTCCAATGTCAAACAGGCGCTAGCGTCGCCACGGCGGGGGGGGGGGGGCAAATGGTGGGAGGAAGTGCTCCCCCAAACCTGCCCCAGACCACTTACCAGATTCATGCAAATCCGGTGAGAAAGTTTTCTGTGAAGGGGGGCATCGGTGGGTAAGGAATCTGACACGCTAGCCCCTTTTGCCCCCCCCAACCAAAAATTCCTGGCGACGCCACTGTTTCCAGTAGATATGAATAAATTTCCTTATAAATCTAACTCAAAGCCGTATTTCTTATAGATTTTTCTGCAGTTTTCCACGACTAACCGTCCCCTTTTGCTTTATCCAAGCCCAATGGGCATCCTGTCTTAGAAAATCCCGGTTTTTGAGGGTAAAACAGTTTTAATTCACTAGTCTAGTTTCGCTTATGTCTGTGGTCCGCCATATTTGTCTGAACATGGCGGACGTTTCCATGAACGAATGAAATCATATTGAGGAAATGATGAGGGACAGGAGGGTGAGGGCAAGGGGTTTTACTTTTACGGGGGAGGGGAGGTGAAGGAGTGGGGGTGGGGTTGGCGCAACGAACTAATCAAATAAGTATGGGAGACTCAATTTGGAAGACATTTGTCGGAATGCCTTGTCAAGATTGATTGCTTCCAATTTATGTAGCGCCCTCGGTTTCAAACGCGAATCGCTTTTCGCCGGATAAATAATGCAAAGCGGTGAAATGGAAACGACAATAGGACGAGAGAATCGGATTTCTATAGCGCCATGATTCCGTATACAATGGCCGGCCGAAAGGGCTGATTATAGGGCCTATAGCGACAATTTGGAAAACCGTTCGGGCATCAAAATCTCAAGATTGGCCTTTTCATACCCAAGAGAGTTAGCCACCCCACCCGACCCGTGTGATTTCTAAACGAGGCTTTGTCTGCGAGCGAGGGAGCGAAAGCGAGGCTCCTTTTTTCCTCCTGCGTTCTAAAAATACCCCGCGCGCGTCGTGGCGCAATTTATGCCACTCGTGGTGCGACCGTAGAGGAGGGGGGGGGGGTTCCAAGTAGTTTGCAAAGACGGCAAAATTCCAGCGCCTTTGAGACCTTCTCGAGGGCTGTTCCCGGCGTTGTTTGTCGAGGCAACGACAGCCTAATATTGGCCCTCGAACGACCAACAGGGGCAGGATATATTGGTCTCGTGTTTGCTCCGGCGAGCGGCGAGGTCGTCTATTCGTATATATAACTTCAGAACCCTGTGCCACGCCATTTCGTTTTCTAATTAATTGCTCGAGTGTTTTTTCTGCGGATTATCGGTCCTCTCGACTTCCGTCTCAACCGCCGGCATGTTTTCTTTCACGCCAATCACGACACGGATTTCGTATCTCCATCCGCCCAGCAGCCTGCCAATTAGAAGCGCCGAAAGTGGGGCGATCCTATTTCTCTGCCAATCGGATTCGACGTTTATGGAAATCAAGAGGTCACGTGTTCTTACTCTAAGTCAACTTCAATCAATCAATCAATCAATCAACTAATCATCCAATAAACTTCTATAGCGTCGTTCAGTGTTTATTCTAGCCATCTTGACATTGGGGGGTTTGAAATGTTTGGGGGGACAAAATTTGTCTCTCCACGCTTTTTTGGGGGTGGGGGGAATTTGCATCCCCAAGCCAACATATACAGTAGTAGCTGCTTATTCTTATGCGCTTAATCTTTCTTGAGATAGCTATAGACAAGGTGGTTTGTCGGCCGGGCAGTATGCTGCGCGCATGCCATCTAACGACCCACCTCGATCATCACTTATGCTAATTATAGCAATTTCCACGAGGTGACGTCATCGGTCTAATGACGCAATGGAAAACTCCGCTGTCGTCTGTCATTCATTCCAGTTGGAAATGACGTCCGCTTTCATCCCGTCCATTCTTTCCACCCATCCATCCATCCAGTCCACTCCCTCACCCTACCTCTTCCATCGTCGCTTCCATTTAGCGTACAAACGCCGCTCCGTGCCTTTTCAATGGCGGAAATCTGACAAGAAACCAGTTAGGACGTCGTTGCCATGGCGAATCATACATATACGTCTCCATGGAAACGCAATCCCGGCCGCCGCTCCTCGTTTCCCCGGTGATTGCCGTCTTTTCCCGTCGACGGCGCCCGAAGATAACAAGGTTATTAAAACGCACAAATAGCCAATCGCGCCTACGCCCGCCGCCAGGTCGCGCCACGCACAACACGAGTCCCATTTGCGAAGAATAGATCACCGAGCGCTAACGAGTAATACGCTTACACCCCACCCCACCCCAGCCCCTCTTTGACCCCCCCCGTACCCGTGTCGACCAAATGAGCTATTAATAGTCGCTAAAGATGTATGCAGTGATCGTGTCGCTGATGACAGATTAGAGCCGCCTAGCGGTGGACGGTGACGTAATCGTCGTTGCCGCTATACCTGGTGACGACGACGACAGAGGACGCTGGTTCCAGGAGCGGGGGTAGGGGTGGGGAGCAGAGGCGTAGCCAGGAATTTGATTTGAGGGTATAATATAATGTTGGGGGTATAAAGTATAAACCTTAAAAAGCTTTGAAAATCTTAAAAAATACATTGAGAATTTTAAGGTAGTCTGATTGGGGGGTATATATATACCGATATACCCCCGTCGCTACGCCCCTGGTGGGAAGGTTGAAAAGTTCGCCGATGGCATGGATTCATTGAGGAAGGAATGTTGAGTTAATTAAACCAAGTAGATAGATTAAACAGTGGTTAACATAGAGCTTATAGTGGGAGCGCGGTGGAGCAGTGGTAAGAATCTCGCCACGAAATCGGAGGGTAGCAGGTTCGAATCTGACCTTAGCCACTATGCAATGACCTTATACAAGCTGCTGGCCCCGAATAGTTTGCGAGGATGGCAAAGGAACCCACTTCACTTACCATCTCATCCCCAGATGGCGCAAAAACCAATTTGCCGGCCTTAGTGCAGAGAAATCATCATCATCATCATCATCATCATCATCATCATCATCATCATCATCATCATCATCATCATTATCATCATCCGTTTTTTGAAAAAAATATAGTTCACAAGTAATAGAAAACAGGTAAGTTGGATATAGGACACTTAACAAATTATTTCGTACTTAGTAAAAAAACAGTTATTTATCGCCTTTCAGTATCTTCGCGGGTCATTTCACATCCCTTTGCGAGCCGGGTCTGCCCCGCGGGCTGCCATTTGAATAGGCCTACTCTGTCTTATACAGATAGGTGTTTAAAAGTTCTGTACTTTACTTGATGTAGTCCGCCTTGCAGAGGATCATTCCGGCCCTCGTGAAGCAGGAGCGGCCGACCTCTTCCAGCTGGACTTGACAGAGAGAGCACTTGAGGCAGGCCGTGTGCCAGTAGCGATCGAGGGCGTACAGCAGGAACCGGTCGAGAATGTTCCCGTTACATCCGGCGCACTGTTTGACCCCGACGGAACCGGGCACGCAAGGCCCCGTCGAGGGGCCGAGACTCAGAGGCGAAGGAGGGGTCGATTGGTAGAGGAAGGCACTACTGGCCCCCGGTGCACCGGGGGACGAGGCACTGCTGTCGGGCGGTAGAGGACGGACTCCGGCTGGTTCCATTCCGATGTGTCTGCGCTTTCCTTCCTTAAACCGATCTCCTTCTTATATCCAACCTCAACGTACGAATTCAAAATTCAAAATTTGAATTTGAATGACGTCACAACCGTTTTTCAGCATCGATCTAAAAATAATCAGGTCGTCTGCCGTCTGATTGGCGTGTCATGACGTAAAATTACGTCACAGTCTATTTTAAGTATGATGTTTCTTGTGCGGATCGGCGTCGTAGAATTTCTGACTACGTTTGGAACATCTTACTCGGTGTTCTGTTTTGCCGTAGTCGGTCTATCTGTGATCAGAACCATACGAGTTTGTTCTTGTAGAATTCTCAAATGCGCAGAACGTGAAAGAAGTTGTTCCGTGTATTCGGCAAGAGACTGAAATTTATAAAATTGTCGTTGGTATTAGAAGTGTAGGTTCACATCTGAGAATGACGGTCTAGCAATAAGTTTCGAGCAGTTTCCTTTCGCCATTACGTGTAGATTCTTTATAAAGCCTTGTTCTAACATTCAACCTGAAAAATTGTAAATCTGTACAGTCAATTTCCACGTTCTGAAAAAATAATATAACATATGAAAGTGTCTTTTAAAATCGGTGTAAAAAGTAAAAGCTTATTACCAGGTTACCATCTGATATATCAATCGGAGTCAATGGCTCAATAAGAACACACACACACACACACACACACACACATTGAGCAAAATTTCACAACACCAGTAACAGGCTGTAACAGTAACAGTCCTTGTAAACCGTAAACCGTTTTATCTTGGTTTGCTAGCATAAACTTTAATAGCTTATTTCTTCAAATACTTCGAAATATTCAATTTATTTCACCACAGTTTCGCTTCATCCAGGGGCGTAGCCAGGAGTTTGATTTGGGGAGTATAATGTGATTTGGGGAGATAAATCTTAAAACACTTTTAAATCTTAAAAAAACACATTAACATTTTTAAGGCAGTCTGATTTGGGGGTATATATATACCGATATACCCCCGTCGCTAAACCTCTGGCTTCATCTTGTAATAAAACCTGTTAACTGAACTTATCTGGCAGATTTTCTTGTCTTTGCCAAATTAAAACGAAGAGCTTCAACGTACGGTTCCATTAGGGGATATGTTACCGGGATAAATCCCTCCTACTAGTCCATTACGTTGTCCCCGGTCAGTTGGCGGATGGACCCTTAGGATAAAAGGGATCCACGCCTATATTGGAAAGATGGCGGAATACAGGACTGTTGCAACTCGGGAGTTGATGGGCGTTTTAAAAGCCTCGTTTTCGATTGAAAAGAAGTGTCGCGAGTGTAGACATTTTGGATGACTTTTGGAAGTCATTATTTTGCGAACACGTTTTAATGTCGCATAACCATTCGAGTTGACGTAAGACCTATAGCAGTCAATCGGGCGATGAACTACTAACCTGGAGGCTGATTGGTTGAACGGCAAATATATCCGGTTCAATTATCCGCTTAAATGTGCAAACGCATTTTGCATGCTGGGATATATATATCCGCATGTTATTTTGAGTCCCAAACAAATATTTTGAGGATATATTTTTGAGTGAAACACCCTTCGTTTAAACCCAACCTATCATTCACGCGAATATTGTCCAGGTAACTATACTTAAGGGATATATCCCCCACAATGCGAATATTGTCCGCGTAACTACCTAACTTGAGGGATATATCCCCACAATATATCCCCCAATGGAGCCGCAGTTTTGTGAAGGCAACGTACCTTCGAAAACACCTTGTATTTTCTTAATTATACCGACTATAAAGACACGCATACTTGTATGTAATTGTATCCTCATGCATACCCCGTGTATGTCATTAATTAATGCTATCCATCGACGCGTGCCTTGCTTTGAGCGTTGCTAATGATACTAGTTAGCTGTCCGGCGAGTGTCTGCATCCGCATACTAATTGGGTTCTATTCTTATAGTATGACTAATTAGTATTCGAAGGCAAAGGTCAAGCGGTCAAAGGTCAGCGGAATTATTCCTATTCGAAGCACGGATCCAGTTTCTGCCCCCAAACTCTTAAATAATGCCCAATCTAAAATAGGCATTATGAAGCAAAACCATGGAGATGGTTGAAAATCCACATATGCTGTATAATGTATTTTATACCGTGCGCCACCGACTCACGGCTATACATGATTATAGTGGCGCCATAAAAGTTATTATTATTATTATTATTATTATTATTATCGACAATTTATGAAGCGCAGTAACATAGCCATAAGCCAAAACCAAAACCGCTGTACAGTCAACAGTGTATAATGTCATACGATCTTGTAAACAAACTGATTGAATGGAATAGCTGATATATCTAGGCTTAAGGGAGGGATATTCAATTAAATGCTATGAAGAGCCGCATTTTTTATGACCGGTGCCCGCGGTCCAGGTGCAAAAAATATTTTAAAATGTAGCTCATTAGTGGTAACAGAAAACAGGTAAGTTGAAAACAAGGCACCCATCTAACGTTTCTGTGTCGTCGCGGGCCATTTCGCACCTCCTTGCGGGCAGAATCTGGCCTGCGGGCCACCATTAGAATACTCCTGTCCTATAGAGTTTTGCTGTGCAGCAGTTTTGTTTCTGTGCATTGCCAATTGTCGAGTTTCGAAACCCTGGCGATTATCTCATCCATCTATGCGGCAATTTGTATGCGGGCTGCCCAGAGATAAAGGATCTTGGAGGACTGGGGAGGGGGGGCGCATGACCGGGAGGGGATAAGTCCCCAGAGTTACCCATGGGTAGGGGGCGCTTGAGCTTAGGCAAGGTTGTCAGATAACATCGAGTATCCATCCACGTTCAACCTCGGACAACAGGCAACAGCAGCATTGGAAAATACAGTAGAACTTCGATATAACGAACTCGGTTATAACGTATCCTCGGTTGTTACAACCAGGGATATTTTACATCCCCCTAACAACCCACAACACCCACCCACCCCAATTTTTGAGACCGACACCCGCCCAACGCCCCAAATCTGAGCCAGAGATGACCTTTTTTGTTTGTCAGAATATTTTAGGAAGGGAAAAGGAACAATCTGTTGAGTTGGGGGATGACCTTTTTTGCTTGTCAGACTTTTTCAGCAGGGACCGACCCCCAGAATATACCGACCCCCCAATTGATAATCCTAGAAATGACTCTGGTCACAACCTACTGCAATGAGATGGTATTGGATCCGATATAACGTACCTCAGATATAGCGTACTTAATCAATTTTACAGAACCCGTTAGGCACGATTTAACGAATTCTGACTGTAGTTCTGATAAAACCGGCGAAACCAAAGATGATCAGGGTCTCATGATGATCATTAATACAACGATCATTTTCATGATCATAGTATAGGTGAACAAGATTAGAGAATTTTTTATCTGTTGTCAATCGCGATTATAAACGAACATTTTAATAAGGTTACGCTTATGGGTAGAAATAGAAGAGTAGAAATAGAAGAGGCGCTATACAATTACAAATGTCACATTACATTACATTACATTACATTACATTGAATTACATTGACGTCATGCAAAGCGAATTAGAATCCATCCAATACAGACAGGGGCGTAGCGACGAGGGTATATCATAGGGATGTATATATATATATATACCCGCGGGTATATATATATATATATACCCGCAAAATCAGGGTAGGGTAGGTGCTAAGATTATACGGGTACGGGTCGGGTAACAGCGCTCCCAATCAAATAGCGGCTCAATTTGCATAAGGTTGTACCCGTTTTGGACCTTGAAAATTTATATTTTCATTTCTCACTACTAATAGCAAATTAGCAATGCAATAATAGAAAAATAATATTGTCGAGTAAAGTGTATTAGTATAACTTGTACATCGCGTTCATTTGTCAGACAGCATGCATTTTACCCAAAAAACATTGAGAGGACGAAATACAGATGACGTAATCTGACATCATCAGTAATAAATTTATAATGGCGTCCTCAGACTCCTCCAAGGACTCAGAGAGACAGACAGGCCGAAAAAGTTCTTCTGGTAAAGTTTTGTGGTTTAACTTGAGCTCTAATGCCTGCTCATAGATAAATGATATCTACTAAATATTTTAAACAAGCCCATTCATGTCGGTTTCTTCCTTCTTCCTTCCTGACTGATTATCCTGATTCTTCTTTTTACTTAAGTACTAGATCTGTCATGCAATAATCTAAAAATGCGAATATTATTTACAATGAATAGTTATCCCACTTTCATTCAGCCCCAATTTTCACTGTTGCCTCTCATAGTCTCTAGGAACGGATGACAGACTGGTTCACGGGTCCATGTTTAATTTCAAAATCCTTTGTTGTACTTGTTCTTTATTAAATTGCACCCAAGGGTACGGGTCCAAAATTCCAAATCCAAAATCAAATTCCAACCAAAGTCGTTTTCCAGTTGGAGGAGACCGGTGGGACAAACCACACCGGGTCAAGCGACGGGTACCTGGGATTCACGGGTACGGGTACACAGCTTAAAACAACCGTGGGTCGGGTAGGGTATAGCGCTTGTTTGGGTGGTAGGGTAGGGTAAAAAGTTTTTCCACGGGTACGGGTAGGGGTAAGAATGCATTTTGCTGTACCCGCACATCTCTAGTATATCAGTATATATATACGCCCCCGGAACAACAACAACAAAATCAGACTACATCGGGGTAACAATTTCTACTGTGCTTTTAAGATTATCAAACTTTTACAGATTTATAAAAATCATTATACCCCTCAATGGCCCCTGCCTCCCAATCAAATTTCTGGATCGACTGTTGGTTTTGGGATAGGATGTTGCTGAAATTCTCGCTCAATTAATTGTCCATTTTATAGTTCGATGGTACTCGCAAAATGCATTGCCGTTATAAAAGCAACGGCGGCGGAAACTAAATAACATTGTCGAGTTTCCGTTTCCGGTTGGTGACGCCTGTTTGACAACTGCGGACACCGGAAGGAAGGAGGAGAAGAAGAAGAGATGAGACTGAAGTTGACAGAGGACGACAAAAAAGAAACCGAAAAATCACTAAAAACATCAAGCAACAAACGGACAGACAGACAGACAGACAGACAGACTGACTGACTGACTGACTGACTGACTGACTGACTGACTGACTGACTGACTGACTGACTGACTGACTGACTGGCTGACTGACTGACTAGTCAGACTGACAGACACTCATGATGATGCATGCATATATCCTTGATTACATACTTTATTATTCATTTTCCCTCCTTGCTTCCTTGCTTGCTTTCTTGTTTCCTTCCTTCCTTCTTCCTTCCGTTCTTCCACCCTCCCTTCCAGGGGCTTTCTCAGTAAATTTCTTCTTTTTACTTACTTACTTTCTTTCTTCATTCATTCATGCAATAATTCAAAAAAATGGTAGAATATTATTTTCTGTCGCTCTATATTCATTCATCCATTCACTCTGTCATTCATTCGCGTCTGAATGTCATTCCAACTGCATGACTGATTCACGAAACTTAATCAAATCAACGCTAATGCAAAAGGACTCAGACAGACTGACAGACTGACAGACAAACAGACAAACAGACAGACAGACAGACACTAGTTTAATTTCGTAAAAGTCGCCTTTGTTGAATAAATGCAAGCGTTCGTTTGATTAGTCAATTGACCCCCAGAGGGCGTTTTTTCCGTTTTCGTTCCGCGCATGCGCACAACTAATCCGTCGTCCATTGGCGCTATATTAGAACACATCGGCCATCGACGACCAATTATAGAAAACGTCGTCCAATCTTCATTTTCTCACGTAGCTCCAGTTTTCCATCGGGACCTGGAGGAGACCGGCGGGACAAACCACACCGCACATCAAGCGACGGCACCTGAAGAAAACGATTCACCGACCCCACCCCCACCCCCACCCCTCACCCCCCCAGCCCCTGCCCCCAAACACACCCAGAAAAACCCCCAAAAGAAGTCCGTTCCTCGTGCAATCTTGGTAATTGCCAATAAAATCTGATTGTGTGTGTTGGGTGGGGTGGGGGTCTTTCATCCATTATTCTTTTGAAGGAAGAGTTGTTCGCCCGTCGTTCGCCAGAGGGCCGAGGAAAGAACGCGCCGTCTTGACAAAATTTGCTGTCCAAATAAGAACGCCGCAGACAACACAGACGCCGGGCGGGGAGGAAGAATGCGGGGGCGAACCAGGGATAATGGGCGGAGAGAACGGGTGGGGTGGGGCCTGGGGCGAAGAAGAGGGTGAAGGACATGGGGGTGGTGCGGGCGAACGATCGATTTGGCAAATTGCATCAATGGTCAACGGAAGAACCAAAGAAGATATTAGAAAACCCATTCAATCAATGTAAAATATTAAGCAATGGCCTCTGTCTGTCTGTCTCTGTCTCTGTCTCTCTGTCTCTCTGTCTCTCTGTCTCTCTGTCTCTCTGTCTCTGTCTCTCTCTGTCTCTCTGTCTCTCTCTCTCTCTCTCTCTCTCTCTCTCTCTCAAAGATTTGGGTCTCTGTCTCAATCTGTCTCAATGTACAATCGACACTCTTATCGCCCCAATGGTCACGTGACATCGAGATAACGACGATTACTCGTAACGACGAATAGGCAGGCAAGTAAGTAAGTAAACAAGTGAACAGATAAACCGCCGATATAAGGATATGCACATATATATATATATTAGGATAATAATTGTTATATTTATATTAAAATAATAAAGGTTTTTACCATTATTGTGATGTAGAAAAATCGAAACGTTGTCAGTCAATAATAACGCAATGTCATTAATGGTTATTAACGTACAAAAGTCGTATACAACATTTAATAAACTGTCAGAGTGAGTGATAAAGCTTAAAATAACATTTTTTATTTGGTAGTGGAAGATGAAGTTCAACAAGAGTGAATATCGCTATTGGCAGTAGTTGAGTCTGGATTAGGCAAAACCGCGTTCTGCTGAAGTTTAGTTTCAGCTCCTGACACGTGACTGAGCTGCCAAATAGATTCAGTGTCCCAAATGGATGGATCTAGAGACAGAAAATCTGTAGTAATGTTCAGCAGCAAAGAAATGTTTGGTGCTGGCAGCAAAGTGACTCAGCAGCAGCAATGTGCATGTCAGCAGGTAATTCAGCCAGCTAGAATCTCCAGTTTGACAGAGCAGAGACCATGTTTTCTTTTCAGCTGCAGACAGCAGAATCGAAGAAAGCCAAGCCAATAAGTTGTTCAGTCAGCAGCAGTGAGCAACGTTTTCATTGCAGCAGCAACAGCATCATTTGTTGAACGATAGTCCTTCAGCAATTGTAGATCATTCCTGCAGCTGAAGTAGTAGCAGCAGGTAAACCATAGATGTCACTTACTTTATTATTTTCTGTCGCCTCTTTTCAACCGACGGACTTTTCCCCCGGCTTTAAAGGCAACCAGCGACCGACGGTTATAGCCTAATATCTCCGTGTGGCTGTTTGTTGGTGGTGTCACCGTCTTTATTCAAAGGCAAGGTCCGTCGAAAGACGATGGGTGGGTGTCTGGCGTCTCCATTCTCATCCGGGTTTGCCACCACCGGCCGAGATGGAGCTGGAACTTATCCCCGTTTGTCGCTCGCTGCTTTAAATACGGATTTCTATAGCGCTCCGTTGGCCGCACGCACGCACTCAAAGACGCACCGTGCGTCCTTGTTTCCTTCATTCCCTCTTTACCCGCTGTGCGCCCTCTGGCGAATGGTTTTCGCAACTGATGCGCCGTCTGCCGACTATCGATGTACTAAACGAGTGTCGGGCGCAGATCGAACGACCAATTATTTGCTTGACCGTGAGTCCACGACCCGGCGAATTTATGGGTCAGATCATGTCTTCACGAATGCCGGTCACCGTTGACCCGGATACCAGAGGTCCAGAACGGTAGGACCATAGAATGTGCTATATTACGTTGCGTAAAATTCTATGGCTGAGAAGTAAACCGCAGAAGACGCTGCAGATTTTGGAAAAATAATGGAAAGTTTCTCAAGGATGGAATTCGCAACTGAGTCTATAAAGTTCCTAAAGTTCCTATATTATGTTTAACTTTAAATGGGAATATATATATATATATATATATATATATATATATATATATATATATATATATAGGCCCTAAACACTCTGGCAACAATGAAGCTGTGCATGTAGCCAGGCTAAAGGATTTGATCCGTTAGGTTCGCCATCGGCTGTGATCGTGATCGGCATTATGATAGTGGCGCTATAGAAGTTGATTTATTGATTTATTGGGTAGGTTTAATAAAGTTGTCGAAATAGTTTTTACCAATTAAATTCCTTCTAATGATCTCATCTCATCGACACAGTCTTTAATGTACAGTATTTTAAGCCACAGAGCAGTGGAGAAGGAGGAGGAGGAGGGGGAGGAGGAGGAGGAGGAGGAGGAGGAAAAGAAGAAGGAGGAAGAAGAGAAGGAAGAGGGAGAGAAAGCGGGAAGATGACGAAGAAGAGGAGGAAGAAGAAGAAAACAGGAAAAAGAAGTAGAACAAGAACAAGAACCAGAAAAACAAGCAGAGAAGTCTGATGACAACTTGACAAGGAGTAGAGAAATTGTTAAGGAGTAAAGAAAAATTTTAGGATGAGAATGAAGAAGATAATATGACGTGTTACTTTTTAGTATCTTGTCCGTAGAATTCGTAAAACCTCTTCCATCCATTATTCTTTTGCAGCTGAAAAATAAAACAGATAGAAACAAGCAAATCCACTCAAGCTCGAGTTGACGTCATTTGCTGTCCAAATAAGGAGCCAGGATCTTCCAATATGAACTCCTGGTTGACCATGGACGTCTTTAGCAAAACCTTTGGATAGAAATCCCGATTCAGTTATATTTGAAATATTTAGGAGCCGTAAATGACTAGGGGCCACCCGTGTAGGCCTAAATTCGTTTAAAATAAACCGAAGTACTAAGAGGGCAAAGAATGAGATTTGCTCATCCACTCCCCCCCCCCCAAGGCCTGGGGCCCGGATCAAAACACTGACCAAAGGCGTCAATCCACTTAGAATATATTTGGAGGGGGGCCAAACCTCCGTAAATAGTTAGGGACAACCAGAAAATGTTGATGCTGATTCCAGTGGCGGCTCTTTGTTGAGGATTTGGCATCATGCTGGGGAATTTGCCGTTGCAAGAATAAATGTTGCATTTCGGTCAACACGTTTGTTCTAATCATGGGACGCCAACCATTTGTTGTTTAATGTATTTCTTGCATTAAGTATAGGGTCCAAACTGGGGGATCAGCAATTGGCCAGGCAGATTATGTACAAATGTGGGCTAAAAACCTAAAATTGTCACACAGTGGAGCCTTGCCACTGATGCTGATCATTTCTCAAGTTGTCCTGGTCACTCATGACTTAACAGCTTGTGCAACCACCAAATATATATATATATATATATATATATATATATATATATCAGAAATCAACAAGATTTTACTTACTTACTCCAACGTTATGTCTCCATGTTGCCTTTCATTCGCCACAGACCCGGCGCCACCTATCGAGTAAAATTTGGAATACTGCGAAAATGATTTTAAAAGCGACGCCTGGCAAATGCCGGAAAAACTAACGCAGCGAACTTTCCACGACACAGAAATATGAGAAAATTAAGAAATTAATTAATTAAATTTGATGTTTTCTTGCGTTGAATTCAATTTTTTTTAAACAGCCCAGAGGCGCGAAGTGCTACACTAACATCATCATCATCATCATCATCATCATCATCATCATCATCATCATCATCATCATCATCATCATCATCATCATCTTCTTCTTCTTCTTCTTTATCTTCATCTTCTTTATCTTCATCTTCATAATCATCCTCGTCATCATTATCATCATCATCATCATCATCATCATCATCATCATCATCATCATCATCATCATCATCATCATCATCTTCTTCTTTATCTTCATCTTCTTTATCTTCATCTTCATAATCATCCTCGTCATCATCATCATCATCATCATCATCTTCATCATCATCATCAATAACCGTGGGCTAAGCGCCCGTTGGTGTCTGATACAATCATTAGTGCATTTATTGTCCCAATCTTTTCCTTTCACAGCTCAATGACATAGTGTAACATGTGTGTGTGTGTGTGTGCTGGCTGGCGCTACATAATGCCTGTCATAATAGTTCTTAACTTCGTGGCTCCTGCAGACGTTTTCCACACCACTCACAAAATGTCATCACCACCATTCCCTGTGTGGCCTTCCTTTCTTGCTGTAACCATCCATTATTCCCAGCATTACTGCATACTGGTGATCAGTGGCGTATTTAGGATTTTGGTAAGGGGGGCCAGACACTTTCGACCTGACAAGTTACAACTTTGGAAAAAAGTTGACGACCTTTTTTTTACTTGACATCAAGACCAAAGGGGGGGCCATGGCCCAAATGGCCCAATGGTAAATACGCCACTGCTGGTGATCCTTCTATCATCTTTCGTACGACAAATATGTCCGAAGAGATAGTCTCCTCTGCATAACAATTTTTTTGCATTAATTCTTCCTTTGGCTGAATTGTCTTGTAAGCCTAGTAGAACCAGGCTGTAACAGTTCTCGACACGCTTTCGATTAGGCTAGGCTTAACCCCTTAACTGGGTGTCCCGAGTAACGCCCGTCCATTTCGCATTACGTTACAAATAAAGCCATGGCCGGTTAAGGGGTTAATCATTCAATTAAACAATTAAGCAATTATCTTAATTAAATTCCGTATTTGAACAGGTCACGTGACCTTCTCCGCGGTTGCCCGGAGAGAGAGAGAGAGAGAGAGAGAGAGAGAGAGAGAGAGAGAGAGAGACGGAGACACGTTTGACGATTCGTCAAAATCTGGCGCTATATAAATACCTTCGGATGCGGACAAACGCGGGTCTCGATATTGCGGAAACGATGGCGCGTCACGTGATCCGATTTCACGCGCCTCGCCGAATCCACTTCCGTTTCCGGTATTCGCGGAATGCTGTTCCCTCTCTCTCTCCCCTCTGTTCGACGACAATCGTCACAAACTTCCCCTCACCCCCACACCACCACCACCACCCACCACCCGTCCGAGCGCCATCTGTCGACAGCGCGCATGCGCACTGACCTTTGCCCTACGACCTCCGCCGACCCGCCGTTTTCAATATGGCGGCCGTCGAATTATTAAAATCCGACGACGGAACGACAACAATGGCGGCGGCCGATGAGAAACGAGCGAGAGTCGAACCCGGGTCGTCGGACACGCGCTGCGCCGCTCCTCCACGCCGGATTATATTGCGCACCGTAAATCAAAGAACCGATGACAAGAACAGTTTCCGTTGCTGCAATTACAGAAAACAAGTTACTCTCTCTCTCCCTCCCTCTCCCTCTCCCTCTCTCTCTCTCTCTCTCTCTCTCTCTCTCTCTCTCTCTCTCTCTCTCTCTCTCTCAGATTGTAGAATTTAACGAATAACTGACAGACAGACAGATAGATAGACAGGCAGACAGACAGACAGAAAGAATACAGACAGACAGACAGACAGACAGACAGACAGACATAGGCCTACAGACAGACACACACACAGACATAAAGGAAGACACACACACGCACTCTTTCTCTCTCAGATCTAGGAATTTAAGCAATTACAGACAGACAGACACACGCACATACATAAAGGAAGACACACACAGACATAAAAAGAGTACACACAGACATAAAGAAAGACACATGCACACTGACATACAGAAGGGCAAACGGACACGACAGATGCCTGAGGCAGAAACGACCTGACGTCGTGGAAACGCATTAGTGGTAACAAAACGCCTGGAAAAGACGATGGCATAATTATAGACCTAAGCATTCCTGACAACGCAGCGACACCGTTCTGTCAGTGGATGCATTTTTGAGGGGGAACGGGTGCATGGTAACAGACTAACAGTTAGGAGTTACGGCTATGGAATGCCTTTGTTCCTCAATATATATTCAAGACCCCGAGAAAAAAATTCGAAATATTGAAGCACGAATTTTCCTCCGAAGCACCAACACGACAAGACACATTTGCCACCTCGTGCCCACTGGCGGCTCCACATGAGGGGACCCGGCGGGGCCATGTCCCTGTTGAATGTCTGCTCCCTCAACTGGACTCCCAGTTGAGACCCTATACTTGGCCTACTGCTGCATACCTATATGATAGTTTTAAAATGTCCAATTTACGCAATAGAGATATCACAGGCAAAATTCTGAATGCCAAGCACTTTTGATATACAAGAGATAGTGCCCTAATTTTTTTTAAAAACTTGGTTACTAGGGCCTCTTCACTTGCCTGTCAAAAGTGCTAGCCATTCGCACGTCTGCTAGTAGGCCTATGTGCTAATGATAGCTACATGTGCCAGTAATAACCATACATAAAAAGCTAGCGCATACTATAGTAATTTTGGAGGTTTCTTTTGCGGATTACTAGGCCTAATACTACTGTAATAGGCTGAGAGAGTAATTTCTTCATTTGCTTTGGGAATAATAGACTTTCTCTAATTCTCTTTTTTTAAACGAGGAGTGAAATTATATTATCGAAGGGCTTCAGCCTTCACCCCCTCCTCCCTCTCTTCTTTAAACCGGTTTGAAAATTGACGAGGCTCGTCAAAATTAATTTCATTGCTCCTTTGGCTTCTTACGCTAAAGAAAGTTTCGAGGGGTGTTCTGCCCCTTCCCTTTCCCCTTCCTCTTCCCCAAACAAGGGAGTCATTTGATCTGTCATCACCCCATCCTCCTAAGTCTTTGCATCACCAGGGAGAGACAGACAGACAGACAGACAGACAGACAGACACAGACAGACAGAGACCATGAGTTAAGTAATAGCGACATCTATAGCGTACAATTTATAATGAACGAGGGCTTTCTCATGCATAAATTGATGCCTATATATTCCTTTGTCGTCTGTCTAAACGAGTGATGCAATCAAATTTTCTTGTTATTCAAACTTCTGACTGAAAATTTATCTCGCCAAAGATAAATTTCGATTCATCGACTCGTCCTTTTGTCCAAATTGGATTCTAATTGGATAATTGTTGTCTTTTGAAGCGAATTCTATCGAGGAAAACGTCATTAGATTAATTTTCTAGATTTCCACTTTGCTCTGATATATGAAAGTGTCAAAATAAACAACCGAAAGCATATTTTCTCGATGGTCAGAATTTCAAACCCGGACCCGACCTGACCCAATTGGATCAAGTGACCGAATTGGTCAATGTCAATTCTGCACTTCAAAACCAGTGGCGGCTCCAGGATTTGGCAAGTGGGGGGCGTTGGGGTGGCAGATTCTTACTTCATGAAAACCATCAGCAAATTAACATCACAAGCAGTGGCGGTTTCAGGATTTCTTGGTGGGGAGGATGAAATGAATCCATAGAAAGTAGAAAGTTGGTGGGGGGTGAAAATAGAAGGAAAATAACCAATAAACTTTGCCGAAAAGGCTGAAAAGAGGGAGTTTTATCCCTAATTTGACTATACTTTTACCAAAAAATAGGTTGACATGCTAAAAAGGTCATTCGCAGTCAGTTTTACTATAGACTTTTACCCAAAAAAAGGTTTCACAAGCAACAAAGTAAGTCCGGAAGTCCGGCGGGTGAATCCCCACTTATCTCCCACGTGGAACCGCCACCGATCACAAGAATCCAACCTTCAAACTTCAAAGTGCGTTCGATCACGTGAACAATTGTTGACGTGGCCAATCGAAGCAGTCCAAGCGTTCACTATCTCGATATCTTTTGTCCGATATCTAACTATGAACCACTATAGATAAGATATGACTTATATCACGAAAAGATAACGCGGTCTTTTGCTGCACGGTTTTGAAGCGCTATCGGTTGGTAGCCGCGAATATTGGAATATTGGCGCTATAGAAGTTCTCAGATAATCTGGAATGATTTTTTATTTGGCTTGCTGAATTATTTAGCACGTCTGCATGGAAGTTGATGGGGGGAGGGAAGGGGGTTAGCCGTAAAACCCACCCACTAATAAAAATGTGTCCATTATCGTCTGCAGAGGCGTCACCAGGTGTGATAAAACCACGGTGGCACCATCCCACCCCCCCAAAAAAAGACAAGGACCTCTTGAGGCTTGAGTTCTCCTGTACCAGCGCCTTCGTAGAAATGGAATCGCTGAGACTATATCATTTATCATTTATCATTTATCATTTATCATTTATCATTTATCATTTATCATTTATCATTTATCATTTATCATTTATCATTTATCATTTATCATTTATCATTTGTCATTTATCATTTATCATTTATCATTTATCATTTATCATTTATCATTTATCAATTTACCATTTATCATTTATCATTTATCATTTATCATTTATCATTTACCATTTATCATTTATCATTTATCATTTATCATTTATCAATCATTTATCATTTATCATTTATCATTTATCATTTATCATTCGTCATTCGTCATTTGTCATTTGTCATTTATCATTTATCGTTTATCATTTATCATTTATCATTTATCATTTATCATTCATCATTCATCATTTATCATTTGTCATTTATCATTTATCATTTATCATTTATCATTTATCATTTATCATTTATCATTTATCATTTATCATTTATCATTTATCATTTACTAACAACTACTTTGTGTCACTCCCTGCCCGCTCCCCACCCCCAACCTTGTGATGGTGTAATTGTTGTCGCCTGGTGCGGCTACCCCACCCGCACCCTCTAGCTACGCCACAAAGCCTCTGATAAATTGAAACATGTCCGGGAAAATTTACTGTCGATGGAACGCCATCTTCTAAAAAACCCAATAATTCTGCTTCTAATTCGCCGCAAAAACATATAATATATTAATAGGTAATTTAGACATTAAACGAAATATTACCACAGATGACAGTTTATCGAGCCAAGAAACCGATTTATGTAGCGCTTTATGCAGTAGCCTACAACGGGGAAGGTGGCTTACGATGAAAATCATACCTAAGCGGAACGAAATCTTACTATCTTACCGCCGTTGCCTAGGAAACGGCGTCTCCTAGGTGTCGTCACAGGTGACCGCTCACCTCGATCGCGAGCCGAGACCACTCGCTCCCTCCCCCGCCGCCTCTCAACCACCTGTCAATCCCAATCAGGGCTCCATCCACTGGCGCTCGGCGCCCGGGCGATCGACGCAACGACGGGGCGTGGCTTCCCGCCAGAGCTCCGCCCACCGCCGCCGGCGGAGGCGGGGCCAGACTCCGGGTCACGTGACGGCGCCGTGAACGGGCTCGAGAGTCGGAGGGTTGGACGATGGGAGAGGATGGTCGCCGATGGAGCAGACGACCGGTTCTTAAGAGGCGACTTCCGGTTTCGGTGGCAGACGACAGAGAAGTTCGATGACGTAGCTGTGACGTAGTAGAGGAAGTTCTGGAATCTGTGTTTTTTTTCTTCTTTTTCTTTTTCAAACTGACGGCTTTTTGCGTTGAGCCTCGAACTGAGTTCGGAGTTTGAGTTTCTGTCGAGAGGTGGAGCTCGTAAAGGAAGTTGTCGTCGTTGTTGTTGTTATTGTTGCTGTTGTTGTCTGAAACATGCCGACAATATATCACGGCAGGAGCGACTGTGACGTCAGCGAGGGTAAAGAAAAATATACAACAACTTACTTACTTAGCCTACTTACTTACTTAATTACGTAGCGATTTAAGTGATTAGTGTTAATTACCTAAATTAAACCAATGAACGAAACAATTAATCAGTCAATAAGTCATTCAGTCAGTCAGTCAGTAGGTAAGTAAGTAAGTAAGTAGATAGATCAATCATTCAGTCAATCATTTAATCAATCAATCGTTCAATCAGATACAAGCATTGGCTTCATGTCACGTGACGCCGTGGCTGATTGGCTGACAACAATCTATAGCAGGACTATGATTAGGCATATATATATATAATATATATATATATTATATTTATATATATAATATATATATATATATATATATATATATATATATATATGCGCTGAAGATTCGTTAATCATAAAAGGAATTCTATAATTAAAGTCCGAATTTAATTCCAGGGTCAAATGGGGTGTGCACGCCCCTTCGTGTCGGCGAGGCGGCCCAGGGCCCCCAGCATCAGCCGCCGCCGCCGCCGTCGCTGTCGCCGCCGCCGCCGAGGGAGACCTGCTTCGGATGCCAGGGACCGATCGAAGACCGCTTTCTCCTGCGCGTCATGGACAACTCGTGGCACGAGGGATGCCTCCAGTGCAGCGTCTGTCACGAGACGCTCCGTCACTCGTGTTTCATCAAGGACAGAAGGGTGCTGTGTCGACTCGACTACGACAAGTCAGTGCATTCCACTCTGGCGCTATATAAATCAGCATAAAATCATCCATGCATATATTTATATACTGTACCCCCAATTTCTCAACGATTTTGCGCCAATCCTAACGACCGATCCCAGTCAGAAGAGAGGTCCGGCCCCCCGTACTTCCCCTCCCCATGGCTACGCCCTGGTACTGTGTGAGAAATCGTATATATATATATATATATATCGTCTTGAACTATCGACTATCTAAGTCTCCGAAGTCGTGCAGTTAATGTTTCACTGTTTAGAGCCTCTTGTGGTCTTGAGGGTCTTATGAAAAAACCCCATTAAATGCGACGACCCCAAACTCTAAAGTATTTGACCCATTGGCGGGCATAGTGAGAGGCCCTAATGGGGAGCACAGATTACCAATGAAAGAAAAATATTGACAATATATAATAACTATATAGCGACATGACGTTCGCTCGGTGTGAGAAAATAGGGGTGGGGCTGGGGTGGGGCGGCGGATCCATCAAAATGTGAGGCAGAAATTTCAGCGTGGACATGAAAAAGGGGAGTGGCCTCTTTAGTTGCCAAATCCGGTTATAGTCATTGTAATTGCGGCGCCATAGAAGCTATCGCTATTGCAATTATTATTATTATTATTATTATTATTATTATTATTATTATTATTATTATTATTATTATTATTATTATTATCATTATTTTTATTATTATTATTTCTATTACTATTACTATTACTATTGTTATTTACATTAACCTGCTAGATCATGGGTGGGCAAATTACGGCCCGTGGGCCGTATATGGCCCGCCACCGGATTCCATGCGGACCGCAAGATCGTTTTGAAATATGCAGAAAGTGAGGTAATTTGAAGCCATTTCATTTATTTATTTATTTTATTTGGAAACATGGAACCTCATTTTAAAATCTTAGAAAGGGTAGGCAGCGATAGGGACAAACGAAGGACCGAGCCTCCAACTTGAAAATGTCCAAAATCTTTTGACAGGCAAAAAAAGTTTATATCAAGGCATTGTAATAATTAATTCCGATAAAATACTGTATTATGTCTTCTTTTTTCCCACTTCACATTGTAAATATTTTGATTTTTTGAATGTGCGGTCCGGCCAATGATTTCACGCGACTCTTTAAAGAAAAAAGTTTGCCCGCCTTTGAGGTGGGGGGGGGGTAATGGTGGTGGGGGTCTTGCACGAGAGTTAAATAGTTTAGTCTTTTCAACTGTTTTCGACGGATTAACATAATTGTTTCAACGGTTGCGTTTTTACCTGCACTGAATTATTATTGTTACTGTTACTACTATTACTACTACTACTACTACTACTACTACTACTACTACTACTACTACTACTACTACTACTGCTACTACTACTACTGCTACTGCTGCTACTGCTGCTGCTGCTGCTACTGCTGCACCTGCTGCTGCTGCTGCTGCTGCTGCTGCTGCTGCTGCTGCTGCTGCTGCTGCTGCTGCTGCCACTGCTGCTGCTGCCACCACTGCTGCTGCTGCCACTGCTGCCACCACCACACTGCTGCCACCACCACCACCTGCTGCTGCTGCTGCTGCCACCACTGCTGCTGCACCACTGCTGCTGCTGCCACCACCACCACCTGCACCACCACCACTGCCACCACTGCCACCACTACTGCTGCTGCTGCTGCTGCTGCTGCTGCTGCTGCTGCACCACCACTACTACTGCTGCTACTACTACTACTACCACTACTACTGCTACTACTACTATTATTATTATTATTATTATTATTATTATTATTATTATTATTATTATTATTATTATTATTATTATTATTATTATTATTATTTATTATTGCTTCGAGAGAATTCGATTCATTGGAGTTTCCTAGGACGGAATCTCACTTATCAACTTCTCGATTCTTCCGCAAGAGGGAAAAATCTTGACCTCGCCCCCCCCCCAAATAATCGACGACAGCCCAGGGTTGGACCCACGACTCCCCCTCCTTCTCCCTCCCCTCCCCAACGACCCCAACCGCCCCAGCCATCTGGGCCGGGCCTCTAGCGGTTCCTGGCAACGAGCGCCGTCGATGGTAGCGCAAACACCGGCCGTGTTTGCCGACGACGAGAGGGTGCTTAAGACGCGGGTGCGGCGCACCGACCGACGGACGGACGGACCGAGAGGGGGCGGGAGGGAGGGAAGGAGGAAGCGGAGAGGGAGGAGGAGGAGGAGGAGGAGGAGGGAGGGCAGACGACGACGATGACCACGTGACATTAAAGGAAACTCCGCGGAGTCAGAGCGATAATCTGTCGAAACCGTCGTCGTTCTGTGGGTGGGAGTGGAGGTGGAGGTTGCTGTGAGTTGGTAGAGTGGGGTGGTGATGATGGTTATGGTGGTGGTGGTGGTGGTGGTGGTGACTTTTTCCAAGGTCTCCATTATCCGCCATCAGCGGTTCAAACGGAGTGCGCCCCTTCAGATAGTATCGGTACCAACAGAAGATAGCATTGTACCAGTACCCACAGATCAAGTATACCGGTACAGTGGCGGCTCCACCGGGGGGTGCGGGGGCCCGTGCCCCTCTATTGAATGCCTGCTCCCCCAGTGCCCCCCTCCAGTTGGGACCCTATACTTAATGCTACATATATTAAACAACAAATGGTTGGCTCCCCATGATTAGAATTTGCCACCCCAACGGTCCCCCACTTGCCAAATCCTAGAGCCGCCTCTGTACCGGTACTAATACAAACCTTGGTCTATAGTACTTTTTAAAATTAATCTTATATCGCAATAACGCAAGAAAAGCGTATATTCCGACCATTTTGCTCTGAAACTCCATGGACGAATACTGTAATTATAAAGAATCTTAGTTCGAACCTAGCGGTTAAGCGATGTTGCCATACTCATAGGACTTTAAAGACGCGTAATAAAGGTATGTTTCAGGCAGAATTTTAAAAAGAGATAATATTCAAGAAATCTCAATCTCAATTTCTCTCCTTTCGTCTTATTTGGCAAAAATACAAGTATCATTAATTCTGTCTACTACTACTACTTCTACTACTGCTGCTGCTACTACTACTACTACTATTACTACTACTACTACTACTACTGCTGCTACTACTACTACTACTACTGCTGCTGCTGCTGCTGCTGCTACTGCTACTGCTGCTACTGCTGCTGCTACTACTACTACTACTGCTACTACTACTACGACCACCACCACCACCACCACCACCACCACCACCACCACCACCACCACCACCACCACCACCACCACCACCACCACCACCACCACCACCACCACCACCACTGCCACTGCCACTGCTGCACCTGCCACTACTGCTGCTACTACTACTACCACCACCACTCACCACCACCACCACTGCACCACCACCACCACCACCACTGCCACCACCACCACCACCACCACCACCACACCACCACCACCACCACCACCACCACCACCACACACCACCACCACCACCACCACCACCACCACCACCACCACCACCACCACCACCACCACCACCACCACCACCACCACCACCACCACCACCACCACCACCACCACCACCACCACCACCACCACCACTGCCACCACCACCACCACCACCACCACCACCACCACTACTACTACTACTACTACTACTTATTATTATTATTATTATTATTATTATTATTATTATTATTATTATTATTATTTGCCAAATTTTCATTCGAATTGAATAATGACTTTTGTTTTGCCATTTATTCAAAATATTGCATGCTATTATTAGGGTCGCGGCACGTTACAAAACCGCTGAAGTAAGTAAGTAAGTAAAATCTCGTGGAATTCTATAGCGCCCTGGAAAGTAGCTGCTTATTCTTAGGCGCTCAAAGTAAGTGGGTCGCAGTTCTAAAATGTTTGCGAATTCCTGGATTAGATATTGTCGACGTGATGAACAAGGCCTGTCTAAGAGCTGTCTTGATCGACTCAATGCCAGTTCTGTTTTACAATGTAATGTAATATCTCGTAAATTTATATAGCGCTTGTAGGCCTTGATTATTTCTCTTGAAAATAGCTTTTTCTCCATGCAGTCATTTTCCCATCTTCGATCCTTTCTGCCTTGTACTGTGTTCCTGCGCCCAACCACCTGTTAATACGTGTTTAGATAGTTGTGTGCAGCTGCATTGTCAGGTATTTATTAGATAGACAGCTAATGCAGCTTCATTGTCTATCGACGCTAACATAGCAGAGCACAGCGAACCTCGGCACATTTCGCAGACCATTTTAACTTCCGCTCCATGCATGTTACGGTGGACATGTAGGCTAACCAGTGTTTATTCTAGGCCTTCTCTGGAGGAAATTTCCCCTCCAAAGTTTTAAATTTCTCCTCCCAAATTTTTATATGTTGGCTGGGGGATGGAAATTGCCCCCAAAAGTGTGGAGACTCAGACCTTGTCCCCCACCCCAAACTTTTCAAAATCCCCCAATGTCAAGGTGGCTATAATAATAAACCCTGCATGTAACTATACCTGAGAAATAAATTCTCTAACCGCCGCGGGGCGTCTGAAGCCGTCGACTTCTTCAGATCTTCACTGCATAGACTTTAACCAGATCTTCACCATCCATTTTACATTGAGACTTTAAATACAAATTAAATACAGTATTTTTAAAAATTACAGTAGAAACAAAACCCAGATTAAGGTGAAACAGAGGCGTAAAAACCCGTAGAAAAATGGCACGCTCTGGATACGCCGCCGAGATAATCAAACAAGCGGATAGTCGGTTACTTAGCGCGAATTATCGAGATCTCGAACGGTGGGAGGGGAATGGGAGGGAGGGGAAGGTGGGGGAGGAGGAGAGCGGCGTCGTATTTATCTTAAAACGGCGGCGCTATATAAACGACGTTTCCGGGTAAGTTATGGAGACGCCGGCGGACGACGGTTGGTCGGCGGGCGAGCTCACGATCGAGTGCTCCCCTCCCTGTGGGCCTGTTCCCTGCCCCCCCCACAAACCACCAGGGTCACGTGACGCGAAGAGGAGGAGAAGGAGGAGGAGGAGGAGGAGGAGGAGGCGGAAGTCAAGTGTATTCCCGGGTGGAAGTCGAGAGATCCGTCGAGAGCTGTAATGCCGAGCCGTGTTCGCGATAGAGAACGCACGCCGTTGACGTACGGCGAAGAGAGGATGGAGTGTGGGGGGGGGAGAAAAAGAAGGAGACGAGGAAGAGGAGGCAGGGAGGGAGGGAGGGCACGTCGGTAAGAATTTTACGACACCCTCCCTTCTTCGATGATCTTTCTTCCCTCCCCTGCCCCTTCCTCTTCCTCTTCCTCTTCCTCTCCGTCCGGTGCCCTCGTTTACCTCGGCGCGGAGAAAACCGCGGACTTTTTCCTTCTTCGTTTCTGTAAGGATCGGTTTTGTTCTCCTCCGCGGGCGAATCGAGTAATTTTCAAGCGTATACAGACATTAGCCGCATCTAAAGAGGCGTCGGGGGGGGGAGGAAGAAAAAGAGGAAGAGAGGACTCTAATCATCCCTCCTCCATACATTCCCGTCCCCTCCCTCTCCCCCTCCTCCACCCAATTCGAGTTCTTATTGCGAATTCTCCTTCCGTTCAGTCTGCAATAATTTCGCTCTTTCTCTTACGAAGCTCCACGCATCGTCCTCCTTGCAACTGTTTTCTTCCTTAGGATTTCGACTGGCATTACACCCTCACTCCCACCGTCACCCCCCACCCCACCCAACCCCACCCACCCGACACCCAAGCAACCGGACCGCTAATATTAGGACAATCTTTCCCCACCTCACCCCACTCAGTGTTTAATCTAGGCCGTTTCCGGGGAAAATTGCCCTGTTCCCCCCCCCCGAAATTTCAAATTCCCCCTGAAAATTTTGGAATACTACACGGACTAACAGCGGCCCCTAGCAGAATTCCCCCGGCTTTGTCAGTTCCCCACCCTCCCCGGCTTTTTCAGTTCCCCCCGGAGTCCAGGAGTCTAGATTAAACACTGACCCCACTCCCTCTCCCCAACCGACTTCCCAAAATGCATCGCTGTCGTTATAGCAACGCAACCCACATGCATCGCCAGCCGAGCTCCATTGTATGCGTGTTGGGAGAACGTCCAGACGGTGTGAAGAGAGGAGAGGGGTGGGAGGGGATGGGGGTGTGTGGATGAGCGAAGGGTATTATCTATACAGCCTGTATGTTCTGTTATATAGCGGCATTGTGGCGGAGAAGGGAACAAAAAACATCCCCGGTGACAAAGAAAGCGGCTTGTCAGGCGCCCTCTGCAGGTGAAAGGGGAAGGGGGAGTAAAGAGGGCCTCAAACGCTAAATCTCTAAACAACGTTTCATATATATATATATATATATATATATATATATATATATATATATATATATATATATCGTCATCGAAACGGGCGGTATCCGATTGATGTATCGTTCTTGCTCAGCGTCAAATTGACTTATAGTATCAAGTGCTTACCACTGCGTTCAAATTTAATCGGATCTAATCTTTCATAATCTTTCAATATTTCTTCAAATAATTCGATCAAAGATTTTTTCCAAACGAACGGTGCGTTTGAAGTTGAAAAATGCGCAGAATGAAGATTAATTTGGACGAAATAAAATTCGATTCGATGAGAAATCGTTGATGCAAAAAAAAATAATGAAATATTTATTGGAAAATTAAAGACGATGGGGCGTCTGCGTTAATGAGAACTGTCATAAATGCGCCTTCATATTTATGTAACATCTGTGTTTTGGTTTCATCAATCTTATTATATCTGTCAATGTTTGTTTCTTTTTAAGTACACTAATACATGAAAGCAGTACTATAAGTATATGCCGTAAATTAATTATTGTACGAATGTTACCATTTAATTAGGTTAATAAAGGTCAATCCGCTGTGCGCCTGCCTGACCTAGAACCATGTTTTAGAAAATCAAAGAATCCTGGTGAAAGTTGACGAATTAATTTAAATAGTTCAAACGAAGCAATTAAACTCTATAAAAACGGATTATGATAACGACTACGACAACAGTGATTATGTCGATGATAATAATGATAACGCTGTAGTGAAATTATCAGAGATGAGTTTTGAAGAATTAATTGTCGATTAAGCGCCAAAGAATAAGCAGCAACTGTTGTGCTGCTCTACAAAGCGCTATATAAATCCACGGGAATTACTTTGACGACTGAATTCATCCAGTCCGCAACTTTTAATGAGACTCGTTTTATGAAACGAAGCTTCTGATTGGTCAGGACGCAAAAGACGTTGCCTAGCAACGGCCTATTAAGCATCGTCTTCTATTTATTTTCATTTTCTTCGTATATACGATTGGGTTTCGTCTAGGATTTCATTTATTTGCCCCCCATCTCAACATTACCCCACCCACCCCTACGCACCGTTTTGAGAGGGGAGAACACCTGCAAGGTGCGATTTTATATATTGAGGCGGGTAATTGCGGAAACGGTAGGCAAGATCACGTCTATCACGTGACCACCTTGTGAGATTCTCACCCGGGGTCGGCCCGACGGTGTCACGTGTCGCCGTCTTCACGTTCTGCGGTTTCGTTTGATTCCCCCGACCCTCCCCGCCCCCGAGGGGAGGGAGTGACGACGATTTCAAACTACTTACTACGTGACGGATTTTTCAACTCAAATAATAATTTCTTCCGTTGACGTATCTACGGGGGGGGACGGGTAGGTACCGGGGGGGACCAGACCCCTTATTCTGGCTGGGCCAGGTCTTGTTATTGGCGCAAAACCGTTGAGAAACTGGGGTGGGATGGAGTGGGGGTGGGGTAGGTAGCATGATCGAAGGGAGTATGAGGTATATTTTTTGCTCGTTCGAGACTTTTACCCGAAAATACCCCCGATTGTGCCCCCTATTCCGAAAACTTCGGCTGCGCCACTGTTTTTCTCTCATATTATCACGCGGCTAAACATTACATTAGTTCAGAGGTGGGCAAACTTTTTCATGAAAGGACCGCATGAAACCTAAAAACTTAATTGGTTGTTCCGCACTAGTTATGAACTTTGACTCTGTAATGTGCTCACGCAGCCCACCTGTGGACGAGTCACCACAATAATCTGAACGTTACTTACTTACTTACTTACTTATGAAACCTAATACTAGGCCTTCGTTATACAATAGACGGGTTGCACTTACAAAAAGTCTAGATGTTTCTAATTAAGGTGTTGAAATACATCATCGTAGTCATCATCATACACTGTAGATTGTGCCTACTTTTAGCCAGTGGCGGCTCCACCGGGGGGCCAGATGGGCCCGTGCCCCCCCTATTGAGTGTCTGGCCCCCTCAGTGCCCCCCCCCCCAGTTGGGACCCTATACTTAATGCTACATACATTAAACAACAAATGGTTGGCCCCCATGATTAGAAGTTGCCACCCCAACGACCCCCCCCCCACTTGCCAAATCCTAGAGCCGCCACTGCTTTTAGCTAGTATTTAATTAATCTATAGCAGAGTAGCATCGTGATATTAAATATTTGTTAAGACATCAACTATTTAGCAACCATTTCTAAGACTTTAAAATAAAGTGCCATGTTTCAATAAAATAATTTTTAACTTTCCCTAAAAGTTCCAATTACCTACCTCACTTTTGCATATTTCTAAATGATCTCGCGGGCCACATGGAATCCGTTGGCGGGTCGCATGCGGACCGCAGGCGGCGTGGTTTTCCCACCATTGCATAGGTAGATACGATACATGAACAAACATAATAAAAAGACAAGAGAGCAAAGAATGGGATTACACAGCAAGACCATAATGAGAATGAATGGATGGGTGAAAAATAGTGGTTCTCACACAGGACAATCTAAACCCTGTTATTATTATTATTATTATTATTATTATTATTATTATTATTATTATTATTATTATTATTATTATTATTATTATTATTATTATTATTATTGCCCTTATCAGTTGGCTTCAGTCGGAGGAAAGAGAGTGGAATGAAGTTTATGCAGCGCATTTTTTTCGATAAGCCTCATTTTCGGTTCTGTTATAAAACTTCCATCTTCCGTACACGTACACAATGTATCTAAAATCGCCGACGCACATCTTCCCACCCCACCCCCACCCCCACCCCATACTCATCCATTCATAATACACCCCGCTGAGAAACATCTACCACGTCCACCATGCAGTCAACGACACACGCACCCATAGATTATATTTATAGAGTTTGGCTTATGTCAGTATACAGAAAGATCATTCGGAAGTAAACATATTCGCCGTTGCCTTAGCTACGCCCGACCCGTTGCCTTGAAACCGGCGGCGGCGGCGGCGGCGGCGGACCAGAGGAGGGGGCGTCGAGAACCCTCGACGTTACTCTCGGTTTTGGAGATCGAAGGGAAAGGGAGAGGGAGAGGGAGAGGGAGAGGGAGAGAGCGTCAAGTGTTCTGTCAATCATCGTTACGGGAGACGAAGACACGTCAATCAAAAGGCCGTCGAGTGTGTCGCGGTCTCGTGCGCGTCGAGAGTCGGGGGCGGGGGAGAATGACTCACCGAGAACGAGACTTGGCGAACGAGATCTCGCCCTCGTTGCGGAATCCGTTCTTCGGACAAAAGATGTTCCTGATATAGCCTATCGTCTCCTCCTCGTGAAAATGCCTTCCTCTTCTTCTCTGTGGCGCCGGATCGGATTATGTAGCGCCATTTTAAAAAGAAATTTAAAGCGACGCCATAAAAAGGAACGGCGTTATACTACGGCAGCGATGATTTGCTCCTACCCGACCCTTCCCTCTCCCCCGTTTCGGTCAAAATTTCACTTCCGGTTCAAAGATAACTCGCGTGAGAATAGAGGGCCCGACCCTCGTGCCTCTTCCCCATCCCACCCCGTGGCCACGCAAATGCTCGTTGTGGAAAAGATTTCAATCAAAACGCAGATTGTTACAGGCTTAACTTCTGGAGAGAGAGAGAGAGAGAGAGAGAGAGAGAGAGAGAGAGAGAGAGAGAGAGAAAGAAGAAAGTTCCAAAACGTTGAAAAAATCACCTCGGTTGCGGCGGTTAGAGGCGGCCGCCGCGTCGGCAAGCAGAGCTAAGGCAGCGGGTATATTGGACATATTCAGTGCAAGCACGAAGGGTTAACACTCGCCAAAACCGGAAACGAAGATATTCGTTTCCGGTCGTTGCCACAAACCGCGACTATGTCCGTCCCGACAAAAGTCGTCTTCTTAAGGGGCGCTAGCGGCGCATCGGGTCGGGGGCAGCGGGGGGGTGGAGGTTGTGCCGCGGAAGGCTTTGATCTTCGCCGGCCAGCGGAGCCTTGAAAGGGCCGCCCAGCACGGTCTCGTGTTTGCCGAGCGATGTCGTCTGAAATCCTATCCCAGCAATTCAGCGTCATGGCCGCCGCCGCCGCTGCTGGGCGCCCTGGCAATATCGTCATCCCCTCTCGAGGGGCCACGAGGTACACGGCCCGGATTTTTTGGGGGTGGTTGGGTGGGTGGGTGGGGTTGTGGGACAACATTCCGCGTTGTAATCGTGCGCAAAGATTTTGTGTTACGATGCAGTGCGGTGAAAGAGTAAAATTAGGCGGTTGACGCGCGATTACGATGGGAAATCCCCGATTTAGAAGCGCCACCTGTCGAAGGAAAGGACACGCAGACGACGATTGCTGTAAGTAGACCTATCCAATTATTGTATGGATGCTGTCATTTCTCGTTGTCCTGGTAATAAAGTTCTGTCTCCAACGTTCTGTAAAAAATAACGAGATATGTGGAATAGAATTAGATATGCTAGGATAGGGAATGGGAAAGGATAGAATAGGGAAAGAGTGGGATAGATTAGGATGGGATAGGAAAGAATGGGATTGGAAGGGATAGGATTAGTGCATGGCGGCTCCAGGATTTGGCGATTGGGGGGGCGTTGGGGTGGCAACTTCTAAGCATGGCGCTAACCATTTGTTGATAGGTATGTAGTAGTGAGTTTAGGGTCCCAACAGGGGCTCGCTGGGGGAGGCATTCAATAGGGGGGGCACGGGCTCCCATGTGGAGCCGTAACTGAATGGGGTAGGATTATATGAAAGAAGAGGAAAGAAGATTGCACTTTTTCCTTGTCGTCGATAAAGCGGTCTCTCAAAATGAAACGAAGAAGCCAAAGAGTCACAATTACATCAAGAGACAGGTCGTCGAATGACGTCAAGAGCCGATAATCGCCGAGGGTTCAAGTCGTCAGTGACGTCACTCTGTCGACTCGTAATAAGCGCTTGTCGTTGCCCCGGGAGACGACGGAGTGACTGCGTGAATGACGTTTCGCTCCTTAAACGACCGAAATTAATTCCGAGTCGAAGAGATCTCGACGCGACCGGAAACGGAAAGAGACCGAACGCCGCTTCCGGTTTCGCCCGGCCATTGTTCTCCTCGTGACCGGATATTTCCATTTGACCGACAAGAGACAACTCGCTCTGGGAATGGAGAGGGGAAAGAGGGGGAAGAGAGACAAGAGAGAGACAGACAGAGACAGACAGATGGACAGACAGACAGACAGACAGACACAGACACAGACACAGACAGACAGACAGAGATAGAGAGATACAGAAACATACAGAGACAAACAGACAGACAGACAGACAGAAACGGACAGTCAATGACAGACTAACAGTGTACAGAGACAGAGACGGGCAGGTAGACAGACAGGTAGACAGACAGGTATGCAGACAGACAGACAGACAGACAGACAGACAGACAGACAGACAGACAGACAGAGAGTGGATTGTATTGAAAATCGCATTGAATAAGGTGAAATCATGAGCATTATGAGGATGTAAGTCTCAACAAAAGCCTGTCGAGTGGACAATATCTTGCCAGACTTTAGAGTAGGCTATTTGGCCAGTCTGCCATCGAAGGAAAAGCAAAAATATTCAGAAATTGAGCGACAAGACAGAATTGAACCACGAACGCATTGAATGGACAAGAACGCTCTCAAATTCATAAATCGAACTCTGGCTTCCAATCACTTTCTGATATTTAATCAACTTTTGTGACTGAAAATTTTGATAAATAATAATAGGCCTAATAATAATTATGCACTTCTATAGCACCATTTCTAATACTCAAGGGTATCAATCGATGGTACTTCAAATCCATCCGCAAAAGACCAGGTCATTCCAGAGATCAGTCAGAGGGAAACATTATTATTGTTGTTATTATTATTATTATTATTATTATTATTATTATTATTATTATTATTATTATTATTATTATTATTGTGGATTGTGGATTGTGTTGACCATTCCAGCTTGACCTGGTTCTAATTCGGAATGGATTTGGTGCGCCATCAGCTGATTACCCTGGGCATTATGATAGTGGCGCAATAGAAGTTGATTGACTGATGGTAGTAGTAGTAGTAGTAGTAGTAGTAGTAGTAGTAGTAGTAGTAGTAGTAGTAGTAGCAGTTGCTGCTGTAGTATTAGTAGTTGTTTCAGTAGTATTTTAAATTTGTTATCATCATCATCGTCGTCATTGTTATCCGACTACTGTACTGTTGCATTTCGTTACAAAGTCTTTGTCATTTCGTACACTATCGAGCAGGCCTAATTTTTGAGAGGATAAACTAGGGAAGGGGAAAGGATTTAGGGGTGTTCCCCCACTTTTCATCCAAGTTTACCCCAACGCCAGGCCCGTCTTATACCTGTGTGTGAGGCCCCGGGCACCTGGCGGCCTGCGGGGCCCTAGGTGTGAAGATCAAATGTTGACAAGCAAAAAGGGGTCATCTCCAAAACGTTTTTGGATGTTGACAAGCAAAAAAGGGGTCATCTCCAAACGTTTTTGGATGTTGACAAGCAAAAAAGGGGTCATCTCCAAACGTTTTTGGATGTTGACATTGACAAGCAAAAAAAGGGGTCATCTACAAACGTTTTTGGATGTTGACAAGCAAAAAAGGGGTCATCTCCAAACGCTTTTGGATGTTGACAAGCAAAAAAGGGGTCATCTCCAAACGTTTTTGATACTGTATGTTGACAAGCCAAAAAAAGCGTGCGATCGGCGCGTAGCCCCGGACACTGTGCCCGATTTTTAACACGTAAAGACGGGCCTGACCAACGTCGTCCAACAATCCCCAACCTGGCGCTAAAGCAACCACCAGCCTATAACGTGTTTTCTTCTGTGTGTGTGTCTCTCTCTCGCACGGTACAGGCTCTACGGAGTCCGGTGCGGCGGGTGCGGCCAGCCGATTCTGTCCAGCGAGCTGGTGATGCGCGCCCCGGGCAACGTGTACCACGTGATGTGCTTCGCCTGCGTCGTCTGCAACCACCGGCTGGAGAAGGGAGACCAGTTCGTGGCGAACGATTCGAACATCTACTGTCGTCTGGACTTCGAGAAGAAGTGCGCCCCGTTCGTCCAGCTCAGTCCGAAGTCTTCGTCCGAATGGTACCACGTCAAATGTAGGCATCTCTCTCGCTCTCTATCTCTGTCTCTGTCTGTGCCTCTGTCTGTCTGTCTGTCTGTCTCTCTGTCTGTCTCTCTCTCTCTCTCTCTCTCTCTCTCTCCCCTTTCCCCAGTGTTTTTTATACAGGCATGTTAGGAGGGGAGATCCCCCCCAACCCCTCAAAATCCCCCAAAATCCCAGCATTTACACAAATTTTGCATTGAACTGTGTCTTTTCCCCTCCAACCAAGTCGATTTCCTCTCCGAAAGCTTCAATCCCCCCAAGGCCTGGAGTCTGGATAAAACACTGCCTTCTCCTCTCTTTCTGTCTCTGTCTCATGGTAGTCAGTGTTTTGCAAGGCCTGATAAGGGGAATCCCCCAAACCGCCCCCAATCCCACAAATCCCCATTCCCCACAAAACCCTGCACTGACGGACATTTTTGCATTGAACTGTGTCTGGATCAAAAAGGCCGCCTGGTGTCTGGATAAAACATTGTGTGTAGCGATCTTGGACGAGCTGTTCACCCCATATTACCTTAATTGCCTTGCTCCGCACTTCCTTAATGACTTAACGTGCTTTAGCAACCAGTATACATTCAGCCTTTGCCAAGTAAAACTTAAGACGCTAACCCTTCGGTTCTCCAAAAGGCCCATGCCCTGTATGATGATGATGATGATGATGATGATGATGATGATTATTATTATTATTATTATTATTATTATTATTATTATTATTATTATTATTATTATTATTATTATTATTATTATTATTATTATTATTCAGCCGAAGATGAGAGTAGCGAAGACAACGACGCAGACCATCCAAAGGGACCGAAGAGACCTCGAACGATTCTAACGACAAGTCAACGACGAAAATTCAAAGCGTCTTTCGAAGTCAATCCAAA
This sequence comes from Metaphire vulgaris, assembly GCA_018105865.1. Taxonomy (NCBI): domain Eukaryota; kingdom Metazoa; phylum Annelida; class Clitellata; order Crassiclitellata; family Megascolecidae; genus Metaphire; species Metaphire vulgaris. The sequence continues at coordinate 2,372,448 of CM030865.1, forward strand.
ACCCTGTCGCAAGGTATAGGGTCTAGGCATCTCTTCAGAGCCGCTCTGTTAGGCGGCGATTTATGGGGCGCGTGGGCCCCCATACATTGGGACAAGAGGCACCTGCCCCTGGAAAATGAAAATCGATTTTAAAACTGTAATATTTTGGATTTATATAAAGAATCTTGACTAATCTTGAAATGTTCGCTATACGAGTCTAAAGACGCATTTGTTTAGCATCTCGTTTTTAACGTGTAAAGCCCTCGCTCTTCATTTTAACCTTCTGTGACTATAGCGCTATATAAGTTGGCTTATTAACTAACTAACTAACTAACAACACCAAAGTCTGAATTTTTGTCCCCCCGGAAAAATTTCTGCGGGCGCCCATGGCCTAGCGGCCTAATAGAAGTTTAAGCTCTGTCTGTCTGTCTGTTTGTCCGCTCGTTTGTCTGTCTCATTTCCTAGCTTAGGCCTACCGTGTATGTACCGATGTATAATGTAATAAATTACCTGGCGTATAGAGTAATATCGCGTCTAGTTTACATTACATTACAGAAAAATGTTCAGCAAAGGGTTTAAATTTACTACAGTAACAGCATTTGACTTACAGCAAATCGTCAAAAGAAAGGGGAGTAAAATGCCTTACCGTTGTTGACTGCACAAAGAAATGCTTTTTCTTTACCTGATTTTCTTCTGTACCTGTCGACAGGTGAGAGAAACGCTGGCTGCTGAGACAGGACTTAGCGTTCGAGTCGTTCAAGTTTGGTTTCAAAACCAAAGGGCAAAGGTCACGGACTAAAATATAAATATCTGGCAAAGGCTATAGGGCTATAGGCCTATATGCGAGTAATTAAATCAATTCGCAGCTTTGATTTGAATAGACTAAGATTAGTCCAATATTTTATTTAGTCCGTTTTAATTAATTGACTAGAGTTTCAGTTTCTAATTGTTTAAATGATTCGCTTGTAATTCAATGATTATGATGATAACGATGATACGAATGATAATGATGATGATACTACTACTACTACTACTACTACTACTACTGCTACTGCTACTACTACTACTACTGCTACTGCTGCTGCTACTACTGCTACTACTGCTGCTACTGCTGCTGCTACTGCTGCTGCTGCTGCTGCTGCTACTGCTACTGCTACTACTACTACTACTACTACTACTGCTACTGCTACTACTACTACTACTACTACTACTACTACCACTAATAATAAATAATAATAAAAATAATAATTAATAATTATGATGATGGTGATGATGATGACGACGACGAAAATGATGATGATGATGACGACGATCGTTATGATGATGACGACCATTGGAATGTCGTCGTTGCAGATGAAGAAGTTGGCCAGACGCCAGACGGACATCGAAGGGGGTCAAGAGAAAGGAAAGAAGAACGGAAAAAGCAAAATCCGGAAAGACGAAGAAGAATCAGGTGACGTCACAGCGACCTAGTTACACATCACGTGACCAATTCCTAATAACATACGCAACCTAGAACGGAAAATTCCTCATACACACGCAAAATCTAGTGATAAACTCCGGAAATAGACGAAGTAAAAAGAAGAATCACGTGACGTCACAACCAGCCTGAATGTGTCAAAAATCAGGTCCACCCCCCACCCCCACTACCCGTTACACATCACGTTTTTGACAATTTTATAGCGCGATTCTTTAAAAATTGAAAGCGGACTAAACAATGCGATAGTTAGGCCTACGCCGTATTTAGGCCCTACATGTGCGAGAATTTGTGTCAAAAATCAGGACAGATTCAGTGAAAATGACTCAAATTGCACTTAATGTAAATATTGGACAACAAAGTAAAGGACAATGCAGTGATTAAAAAAGAAATATTTTACTGTACGCACAGAGAGAGAGAGAGAGCGCAATTTTTAAAGTTTTAGAACGTAGGCCTACACTTTTCAGTTTTTGAACGCAATGATGCGAGAAAATATGAGTTAGTCTCAAGATTTACCGGTACTCCGAACCTTTTCGTACCGTCGCAAAAAGCGCCGAATATAGGCCCGAGTGGTACTGATGCAATATAAGACTGATTATATTTAATTCGATTCAATCTTGCAGATATATCAGCTCCACCGTGCGACGCAGGAAGTAACCTCACAGGTTGGCAATACAAGCCTATATATAGTGGCGTAGCCAGGATTTCGGGAACGGAGGGGGAGGTTGGTTTCGATCGTGACCAAACTTTGCAAAACTTTTCTTCTTTTTCGTTTCTTAGGAGCTGACAAGCAAAAAGGTCGTCACCTTCGTATTCTTTATAATGTTTCGATGTTCTATAACACTTAGACATTTTTTCAACCGGTAGCCAGCCAAGGAGGGTTTTAACCCCCAAAATCGCGTCCGAAAACGAAAAATGTATGGAAAAGCATGTAAAAACTTTTCGTCGGCAGCCAAGGGGGTTTGGGGGTGTATATCATATCAGGTCGATAACATTTGAAGACAATCAATTTACTAGAGGCTCTATTATAGACCTAGCCTACATACGAGGCTACGGCTTATCCAAAATCGGGCACCCATCAATGATACAGAGTTTAGTAGAATTTAATAGGACCCATCCATTTATATATTTTACACTTTCATTGATTGTTACTTACATATTCACTCTCTCTCTCTCTCTCTCTCTCTCTCTCTCTCTCTCTCTCTCTCTCTCTCTCATTGCGTCCTCATGGCAAATTCATAACAGATGTTTAGAACAAAATTAAACCCCCATCTTTTTGTGGTGGCCTTTCCACCGTAGACTGTCACCCGTTTGTCCGTTCCGGATATCCTGGATTTGACCTGGATCTTTAATTATTTTGATTTGGGGCATTATGAAGTGGCGCTATAGAAGTTTAAGATTAGATATTAGATCACTCTCTCTCTCTCAACGACATAACAGCAAATTGCGATCTCTCGAGTTGCTGTCTATAAAGTATAAACGACTGACGTAGTCTGTATGCATTTATGTAGCGCTAGGTCTGTGCTCGGAGTCCAAACGCCCTCTGCCGGAGAATCAGATGACGTCATTCAGCAGTCACAGTTCTCAAGGTCAGTAATGAGGTCAGTGCGACTGTCTAGCCTAGCACAGGGGAAAAGGGAAGGGGACAGAGGAAATGGAAAGCGGACAAAGGGAAAAGGGAATGGGACAGAAGGAAAATAACATAGGGAAAATGGAAAGGGTAGATGGAAAAGGAAGGGAACAGAGGGAAAAGGGAAGGGAACAGAGGGAAAAGGAAAGGTAGGCCTACTTACCTGTATATCTGCTGGCCGTTAGATATAGTCGAACGTTTATTATGCAGATCTTTTTACAGATGGAAGTGACCACCGTCGGATTGTAACTTTAGCAGTGGGCGTAGCCAGGGTTACAAAATATAAGGGGGGGGTAAATCGACATTTTCTGGCAAAAAAGTCTTCGGCGAGCATATACAAGAAGGTCAAATTCTTCCCGCATTCTTTTCAACCATCTCCTACCTGGCTACCTCAACTACCTATCCTCAATTTCTCAACAATTTTGGGCAAGTCCCACGACCAGTCCCAGCCAGAATGGGGAGGGGAAACCCAGTGACTACGCCAATGAATTTTGAAGAGTATAAAACAGGTGCTACAGAAGAGCATTATTATTAGGCCCTAATCACACTAATATTCTTATTACTAATCACAGCATTATTATTACTAATTACAGTATTATTCTTACTACTACTACTACTACTACTACTACTACTACTACTACTACTACTACTACTACTACTCAGTGGCGGCTCTAGGATTTGGCAAGTGGGGGCCGTTGGGGTGGCAACTTCTAATCATGGGGCCAACCATTTGTTGTTTAATGTATGTAGCATTAAGTATAGGGTCCCAACTGGGGGCCACTGGGGGCCGGGCTCTCATTACACGGGCCTCCTGGCCCCCGGTGGAGCCGCCACTGCTACTACTACTACTACTACTACTACTACTACTATTACTACTACCAATTAAAGTATTATTACTACTACTACTACTACTACTACTACTACTAAAGTACTACTATTACTATTATTATTATTATTATTATTATTATTATTATTACTACTACTACTACTACTACTACTACTACTACTACTACTACCACCAATTAAGTATTATTATTATTATTATTATTATTATTATTATTGTTATTATTATTATTATTATTATCATCATCATCATCATCATCATCATATCATCATCATTTGTTGTTGTTGTACTTCGTTACAGATCTTTACAATACGAGCAGTTCCGGGTCGTCGGGTCAAGGTTATTCGCTGGACCCGGGTCAGCTGGACGGTCTGGACGAACTCCTGACCAACGGTCACCGACATCACCAGCACCCTCAGCACCCCACGGGGCCTCCCACGGGCGCCCATCACGTGACCATTCTCAACCCCATCGACAAACTCTACTCAATGCAAAGTTCCTATTTCAGCGTCGACTGAGACTCCACGGGTCGTATGCAACGACGTGCAATATTCTCGTTTCTCTCCTAGTCGGGCGTCCAAATCGCACTCTTTGGATTCACGCCGAACGAACTACAGTTACTACACCCGATGCAAAAATACCTTGTGCGTATCTGATTGAGGAACATCGCATCGGGTGTTGACCGGGACACGGTACACCCGAAAATGTTATGAATTTTTAAAAACATTAATTCAACGACTTTTTAAAATATATGACTTCTATTTTCTCATGGTGGCAAGAATGTTTACAGTTACAGTATTACAAATTTGAGTATTGATTTTACTAAAATCTTGCCACTCAAGCAATAATATATTATTAAAATTTATCTAAAAACCACAAGAAAATCATAAACTTGATGCAGTATAGAGATCTAATTTTTTAACGAAAAGACAAAATATCGCAAAGAATAATTCGACTTTAAAATCACAAATAGAAATCAAAAATGTCAACATTTTTACATAAAAACATAACACACAAGCAAGCAATTTATATAGCGCTTTGATATATTATACTTGGCATCATCCTAGAAAACTGCACACCGTACAGACAGTCCGCTCCACAGTCCACAACACTGAGGCACTCAAGGACATTATGTCACACAACAGCAGAGCTGACTACACGCGGTGCAGTTGGAATCTTGCCAGACACAACTAAGAACCAGTGTGTTTCTACTGACTAGAAGCGGTGCAGTTATCACAGAGATAGATCTTCTATGATGACGATGATGATGATGATGATGATGATCAAAAATTCCTATTTTGGATTTCACATCAGAGATGGAAAATGGGAAAGGTTTCCACATGGGAACCTCTTTCAAGACTTCCTGTGAATTCTCGGTTACCATGGTGATCAGTGAGTACTGCATTGCCTATCGTCGAGTACCTGGCCGTGAGTCATCAGGACACGTGACCGCTGACCGCCCAGTGACGTCATCAGATCTTTTACCTGAAGTTGAAGGTCCCTGACTAGGGACTCGTTCTGTTGGTTGCGTTGCTCCGATGTCAACAACCTAGAAATGCAACTTGAATTGAACAACAAGAACAAGAACAGCAGCAAAAACAACATAACAACAACAACAACAACGATAACAACAACAAACAACTAAAACGACAACAATCTATTCTGGTTAAGTTGTAATTTTCGTGGCCTCATCACCAGTGTTTTATCCAGACTCCAGGCCTTTGGGGAGCGGGGAATTGAGGCTTTCGGGGGTGGGGGTGGGAGGGTGGGGAGATCGACTTGGTTGGAGGGGAAAAGACACAGTTCAATGCAAAATTTGTGTAATTGGTGGGATTTTTTGGAGGAATTTTGAGTTTTTAAAATTTGTTGGGGAAGGAATCTCCCTCCTAACAGGCCTGTATAAAACACTGCTCATGACATTTTGTCCGTGACATTTTGTCATAGGACATTTTGTTCCTAGCCAGTGGCGGCTCCAGGATTTGGCAAGTGGGGGCGTTGGGATGGCAACTTCTAGTCATGGAGGGGGCAACCATTTGTTGTTAGGTATGTAGTATTAAGTATAGGATTCCAACAGGGGAGGTCACTGGGGGCCAGGCACTCAATAGGGGGAACGGGCCCCCTCCGCCCCCCCCGTGGAGCTGCCACTGTTCCTAGCACCGTAATTTTGGATTTAAGTTACAATCAAAATACCTAACCTACGACTAATAAATTACAAAGTATGAAAACAGCAACCGTAAACCCAGTAAAAGCGTAAACACCGTAACGACCGTAAAACCGTAAACAGTATCCACTCACTCCTCTGAACGTTGCAAAGTTCTTGGCACTTTTTGAATCATCTGCAAAAATTAATCCCGTAGACACAAACTTCTCTTGGGCCCCTAATTAGGTTCAACTCCCCCCCCCCCACATCATTTTGTGGGGCTACACTAGGAAAGGGGAAACTAGAAAGGCCTATGAGCTGGCTCCCCTCCACAATTTTTTAATTCAAGTTTACGCCCACGATCTTCGTCATACGAGACACGGGTTGGGTCCACCTCCATTGGGTTGGGTTGGGTCAGACATTTCCATGTTTATGTTGGGTTGGGTCAGAAAATAAGTCATGGTTTAAGAAATTGCAATGCATTACGGCGGGTTGGGGCTCATCCATATAGTACGTACGCAAAATAGGCAACGCTCTTCAACGCTCTTCCCCGTTTGCACGCCTACGAACGCAAAATCTCGTAAATCCAACCCCTCCCCGTACTACTATATGGATGGACTCTCGGGTCAAGTAACACTATTCTTTCGTGGAGTTCAGTAGGATTGGATTTTTAGAAAATGACCCACTCCATGTCTAGAACAATAATACTTGGATACTGACTCGATTGGGTAGGGTTGGGTCAGACATCGATCCCAGTGTTTAATCTAGACTCTGGACTCCGGGGGGGGGGAACTGACAAAGCCGGGGAGTCAGTAAGGGGGCTGCTGTTAGTTGTTGATGCAATATGCCAAAATTTCTGGAGGGAATTTGAAATTTCTGGAAGAAAAGGGCAATTCCCCAAACGGCCTAGAAAAACCCTGCTCAATCAAATCCACTATCATCATCATTATTATCATCATCATTAAACCATTACTGCTCAATGCAATATCATCATCATCTCATTATCATCATCATTATCATCATCATCATCATCATCACCATCATCATCATCATCATCATCACCACCACCACCACCAGCACATTATTATTATTATTATCATCATCATCATCATCATCATTATTATTATTATTATTATTATTATTATTATTATTATTAATTAATTAATTATTATTATTATTATTATTATTATTATTATTATTATTATTATTTATTATTATTATTATCTTCATTATTATTATCAAATTATTATTATTATTATTATTATTATTATTATTATTATTATTATTAAAGACAATTTACAAAGCGCAGTAAGAGACGCAGAGTTAAGCAGCGCACCTGTCCTTGAGGTCCCCGATGACTCGGTCTCTGTCCGCCAGTTGGACGAGGAACTGCTGTTCCGTCTGACGGAGTCTCCGACAGCATTCGGTCTTCGTCTGGGCGACCGCCGACGCCTTGTCTTGCTCCAGTCGACGCCGGGTGTCGGCCAACTGGTGTCTCAGCGCCAGAAGTTCCGTTTCGTACTTCAAACAATCAACATCATCATCATCGACACCAGGGTTTAATATAGGCCGTTTCCGGGAGGGGGGAGGGGCCATTTCCTTCTCCTGAAAATTTCAAATTCCCCCCGGAAATTTCGGCAAACTACATGAACTGACAGCAGACCCCTAGCAGGATAATTCCCCTCTCGGCTTTGTCAGTTTCCCCCCGGCTTTGTCAGTCCCCCCGAGTCCAGGAGTCTAGATTAAGACACTAGATCATCACTACTCATGACCAGGGATAGTTTTACACCCCCCTAATGCCCCCAATTTGAGACCAACACCCCCCAACACCTCCCCAATCTCAGCTATGGGATGACCTTTTTGCTTGTCAGACTTTTTGGGCAGGGACCCCAGAATTTACCGACACCCCCCCCCCCCAATTGATAATCCTAGAAATAACCCTGCTCAGTGACCATCGTTGTCACCAGCGGCGTAGCCAGGAATTTGAATGAGGGGGGGGTAGCAATAATAAATCTTAAGCAGTCATTGCTATTTCAAAATCAGAATATATGTTAATGTTAAAAATGTGAACAAAACGGCTACTAACACAAAAAAACTTTAAGGTAGACTGAATATTTTTGTGGGGGGGTGTATATATACCGATACCCCCCGTCGCTATGCCCATGATTGTCACGATTGAATGGGATGCAAAGGTCAGTTGGCGATGTCACGAGGGGCCCCCTTCCTATTCGGGTGCAAGATTTTTGCAAAAGAATTTTTATATGAGAATTTTTATGGGCTGGGGTCAGGTAGGTCATCATCGCCCATTGTTGTTGTTGTTGTTGTGTTGGTATCAGTTTAATGTGTAACAATGTGACCATATACCTCCAGTTTTCCCTTTTCACTTTCATGGAGTTTCCTCTGCACCGACCGTACCCCCATCCTCACCGCCGACGAAACCTGTCCGTTCCGCCCCCGTCCACCGGGGTGACCGGTCGTGCAGCAGGTGGGGCTCTCGGGCGGGGTCTCGACGACGGCGCCCGCCCCCCTCGGCACGACGATCAGGCTGTCCGTGTTGGTCCGCTTGAGCAGGGCCTCCGGAAAACGGTGCCGCGCGCCGTTCGGCGTCGGAAATTCCATGCTGCGAGACAGCGCGCCACCGCCGCCGCCCGACGACGCGGCACCAAAATAACACTCGAGATCGGAAGCCGCGAGCACTGCGGAGTTGCGGGCGGCAGGTCTCGGAGGAGCAGCGCTCCGGTGGAGCGGTAAACTCTCGTGACTGTGACAACCGTACAGGTAGCTCGGGTGGTGTTGAGATGGCGGATGCCCGAGCAGGAGAGGACTCGCGGTGAGCATGCCTGGCGGAGCGCTGCTCGGCGCTCGCTCGGTGAAGTCGTTGCGCGTCGAGACGGGTTTCCTTGCGGTGTCGTTCGACGGGCGACAGTCCGGCGACGCGACGCAATTCTGCGCAGACTTCGCGTTCGGGTACGAGGCGAAAAGCGGGTTCGAGAACGCGAGCGGCTTCTGCTGGGCGCCCGCCGCACGCGAAACAGCGGTTCCCTGTTGCGACAACGAAGACGACGATGACCCATTCTGGTTCCGAAGCAGGGAACCAGATGACGACGATGGTTCGGACATGTCGAATATCACGCTGTCAAACATCGCCAAGACGTCCGCAGAGAAGTTGCTGCTCGCGTCTTCCACGTGCGACCTGTCTCCTCCGCTGGTCATCGTCTGCTTTAAAGACGGTAAGGATTTATCCGGTACGAATGGAATGTACCGATCGCTGTCCTGCATCTCTCGCATGGTCTTCCTCGACCGCGCGACATTGAAACACTGGTTCCCCGCGTCCGAAGACGGCATGGAGTCCGCGGAACTGGTCAGCGTGAATGCGGTGTTCGAGACGAAGTGCGGAGTGACCGCATGACTGCACGGTACATTGTCATGACTATTGTCGTACCTACTGAGTTTCTGATCCAGAGGAGGAAGATGGGGAGTGTGAGGCATTGTACAGACTGCATCGCAGCCACTTTTTGCCGCATCAGCTAAAATTCTTTGGGATTTTGAGCGGTGAGGCGTTGTTCTTTGATAGCAATATATCTGAAAGAATCCTACCCAGAATTCCAAGCCTGTTTCTGTGCTCCTGAAATGTAAATGGAACTAAATATTATATATATATGTATATATAATATACATCTATATATATGTATATATATATATATATATATTATATATAATAAACATCTTTATATATATAATATACACATTTATATATATATAATCTTTATATACATCTTTATATATATATATATATATATATATATATATATATATATATATATATATATATATATATATATATATGTATATATACATCTTTAAACCTGTCAACATTACATCATATAATCATATAACTTTTCATAAATAAGCCATTCATGTACCGGTATATTAGAAATCTGCCTATCCTAAAAGCATAAGTGATCTTCCAATATTGGGTTGTTGCATCATCCATCGATGTCTCAGGCTTTACGATGGTGGGGGCGCCATAGAAGTTGATTGATTGATTGATTGATTCGTAACTCCCGAATACCTTGATTTAGTAGCAGCAGAGTGGATGATACACAAGAACCCACTCATCAGAGCAAAAAAGGGTACGGAGACAGAAATCGTAAAGTAAAATCAACATACTTATGCTTTACAAAATTCAATCAATAAATCAGTAAATCAATCAATCAGCTTATTAGTATCAAAACGAAAAAAACAATCACATCAACACACAAGAAACTGAATAAGCATATAAACCCATTTCTCTTTTGAAATGCACAGCGGTAGTCCAAGTCAGGTATTAGCAATGCGAAATTTGTAGTGGAGGGAGGGAGGAATGGGAAGTTCCCCCTGGACACCACTTACTTACTTACTGCCCCCTCCCACTGCTCCACTCTATGCACATAACAAGTCATAATCCAATTCAACCAAAATTATCTAGCAAAATGAACATTCATCTTTCTCCCTTTGCTGATACATGATCCTGAAAAAACCCGTTGGGTGCTATAATTAGTAAGTTGGTTTGACCTCTGACCTCGACCGCCTTTGCCAACATGGAATTGTAGGTCTCTTGTAGAAGCGAGTGCAAGATGGAAACCTCTCGACCCAAATCGCCAAAATACTCGCCCGCGTTAACCGATGTCGCCAAGTCAACCGTCTGCAATGTAATGTAATGATGCAATGTAATGTAAAGGAATGACAAGCAAAAAAATGCATCCTCTTCAAAAGGGGAATCGTAATGTTAAAATGATGAGTTTTGACGTGTGTAAAATTATCCCTGACTGTAATGTTAAAATGATGAGTTTTGGCGTGATACAATACAATACGATGTTTACGTTTGAATGGTTTCTGTAGGCTAGATACTTTACACACTGAATATAAAGGCTTGTACAAACGTGTCACTGCATAATCTGCCTAGTAACATAATTTCAAAAAACTGAAACTGAAAGATCCTAAACATGACCACTGAAACCAAAACCGAAACTGAAACCGAAACTGAAAAAGCAAGACTGAAGGAACACCAGTTTTGCTGTACCGTCATCACATAACATTGGTGTTTATATCTAACATTTCTGTGTCAAACCATTACAATGAACTTAAAATGAAACGACAAAGTAGAAACTGAACTTTGGGAAACTTCTTACTGAAATCTGATCAAGGAAAGTCTTGACGTTCGTTGTCTCTGTTCGTAAAAATTCGTTCATACAAACCATAAAGTCCTCTTTATCTGCGCCAAATCTGAAATCGGAGGACAGAGCATAACACCGGTAACAAAAAGAGCAACACACCAGCAACAGTTGACCCATGCCAAGCCCCATGGGTACTCATGAAGAGGGACCCTTCTGGTTCCTGGGGCCCGGGGAAAAATGACCATTCTCTCCCCTCTAACTGGCCCCGACGAACGTTGGGACACGAACCATAACCCCCAATTTTGCCTGGAATGATGGTCCACTTAGTGAGGCATTTACGAACCTGCATTGATGATTATGATGATGATGATGATGATGATGATGATGATGAATTATAATGACGACTACGATGATGACGATAACATAATGACGACAATGATGAAGACAACAACGACGATGATAATTGTTATCATGATGATGACGGCGATAGTGGCGATGATGATGGTGGTGATGATGATGGTGGTGGTGATGGTGCAGCTGAGAGCGACAATTAGGATGGTGAGGGTGATGATGATGATGATGATGATGATGATGATGATGATAGGATGTTACATACTTCGTGAAGTTGGCAAGGCCTTGGATGGTCTTGGCGACAAGAGTGAGATTTCGGGCATCCTTGTCTTGAGGCAGGACATGACAGAGACCGAACATGCTGGGGTAGATGATGGCTGGAGTGAGAAATCGAAGGAAAAGGCACGAACTGACCACCTGTCGAACGAGATTCACGTCTCCATTCGTCCTCTGAAGCAGGTGAGACTTAACCTCACTGAAGATAAGCTTTATCTCACTAAAAACACATGCATATCAATAAACATAACACCCACAATTACATATCATCGGGTGGTGGCAGCCTGGCATGCCCGCCGAGAGAAATTCCGGGGCCCTGTGCAGAAGAGCTGGCGGGACCCCCCCCCGACAAGTCACAAGACTTGGAAAAATTGACCCCTCACCAACTGGTGACCCATTTGATGCATGTCCTGCCCCAAAATAATTGGTCCATTGCCATCTCTGTTGTCACGACACCTGCCCTAAGCTAAACAGAAATTACTGTCATTGTCAATATAGCGGTTCTCACACAGGGCAGATCCTACTGAACCACTTTAAACCTTATTATTATTATTATTACTATTATTACTACTATTATTATTACTACTACTATTACTATTATTATTATTATTATTATTATTATTATTACTATTACTACTACTACTACTACTATTACTATTACTATTATTATTATAATTATTATTATTACTACTATTACTATTACTACTACTACTACTACTACTACTACTACTATTACTATTATAATTATTATTATTACTACTATTACTATTACTATTATTATTATTACTATTATTATTATTAATAATAATAATAATATTATTATTATTATTATTATTATTATTATTATTATTATTGCATCATTTCATTGTCCTTACGTGGGAACTGACGGACGTGAATTGAAAATCTTGAACCAGACATGCTGGCAGAATTTCAGCAGATGCTTCCGATTGCTGTGAAGGTCGACTCCATTTGACAAATGTTTTGGGTCGACCTCGAAGCTGACCGGAGAGTCGAGCACCATCTTGACGAAATCACCCAATGTGTCTCGCAGATACTAAACGATTCAACAGAGAATCATTAGGAAAAGTGAACTGAAATCATATTTCATCAGGCACAATAATTTATTCATCACTCAATTCATTATAAATATAATTACCGTATTATCTCGGGTATAACACGCATCCTCAATGGGGGAAGTGTGTGTTATACGCGAGATAATATGGTAAACTTAAAACATATAAAACAAAATGAAACACATGTTGACCTTTTCTCCAACAAGTTTCATGTAAATGTCGATGGCTTTTGAGGCAATGCTGTTCCCTCGCAAAAGAATTTCTGGATTATCTTCAAAAAATAATTTAAATAAATTCATTATTTCAAATTTTTTATAAATTCATTAAAACGGTACAGTGTGTGAAATTTCAGGATGATAAAGGGTACCATTGGAATCCAGATTTTAAAAATATTCTCTAACATTTAAACTTTCTCCACAAAGATTTTTCAAAGCAGGACTTTGAAGTATGTTGGTTATCAAATTATGTGCAGTGTTGCCGCAATTTTTGTGTGTCAAATTTTGAAACATTTGCTGACAAAAAATTTCCCAATTTTTAACATCTACAATCAAACCCCTTAAAAATACAGCAACTAAATTTCAAAATGGCAACAAAGTGTATGGAAAAATTTTGAACTCGTTTAAAGTATTTTAAAAATCCATTTTGACTCTAACGTGTTATACTGGAATGAATTTATTCATGTTTAGTGAAATAATTTGATTACAGTGAAACCTGCTTAATTGCATAGATGCCGTGCAAGCCTTGCTTATGTGATTAACTGGGCTATGCAAATAGCCGGGACGTCTGATAATTAATTGTACGCACAAAACACTCATTTGGGTTTTTATGTTGTTATGCGATTATGTGGGTTATGCAATTACCGTGGTATGCGATTAAGTGGGATCCACTGTATATGTTTTTGGAACTTATGCTTTATTGTTTTCATGAGTTACTGCTAAATGTTGATTATGAACGTACAGTATCGAAGTATTTTAAAAACTCATTTCGACTGTAATTTTATCTCTCTGACCTTGTCGATTAATTTCATCGATAAGAATATTGACAATAAACTCCTTGGCGAGACCCAAGTTCTGCATTGTGTAGACCAATGCTCTTGCAATGTCCTCTTTCTCTTTTACGTGTACTAAAGTGGTTTCCAGTAAGCTCACCAGAGGGCGGTATTCTTTCTGCATGTACTAAATAGAAATAGACGATATTATATTATGCATGAACAGTGGGGGCTCAAGGATTTGGCAAGTGGGGGGCCGTTGGGGTGGCAACTTCTAATCATGGGGGCAACCATTTGTTGTTAGGTATGTAGTGTTAAGTATAGCTGTATAGGGTCTCACCAGGGGGCCACTGGGGGGGACCAGGCACTCAATAGGTAACTACACCCCTAATTAGTAACTAAACTACAGTAACTACACCCCTAATTAGTAACTAAACTAGAAAATTCCCCATAATAAAATTACGGGTCCAGGGACACTCCTAAGAGAGTCAGCTCAATGTGTTGCATCGTCTGGTGTGATCCCGGGGGCAGGGCAGGTCAGGGCAGGGCAGGGCAGGGCAGGGCAGGGCAGGGCAGGGCAGGGCAGGGCAGGGCAGGGCAGGGCAGGGCAGGGCAGGGGGGTTTCCGTCAATGCTTTCATATTAAAATTAAAATTAGATTGATTTACACAGAAAATCATATCATATTCTGTTGAATGGTTTCAGAAACCTAGTACCTCGATAAGAGGCTGGTACATCGCAAGAGGAAGGATGTCAACACACTGGTACTTTGTCTTCAGACGCAGCGTGCACTCCTTCGATAAGTGCGAGGAGACTGGATACCTCTGGTCCATCGGCTGCCTAGTGCTCAGTTTTTCTACTGGAATTTCAACCTGACCTATAGATTTTATAAAAATTCAAAATAGTGCAACATCTGTAAATTCTATAAACCACTATTCTGTGTTGCACTGACACAAAATTTCTGCAGCTCCTTGTATGAAAATTGTGCTACTCCCCTTTTTTGCTTCCACTTGAAAAATCTGAAGATGTTTAAGATATAGAAATAAAACAAATTTTAAAAGAGATTAAAAGGTAAGGTAAAGGTAGGTCTCGCACTCGAGTCCGAGCATTGGGTTCAGCGCTTATCCCCGGCCTGGGAAATCAGCGACGTAGGTGGTATAATCCATTAATCTGGGGTAGGTTGCCATTAATTTCCCCAGACCCACGTTTTACCTTGCAGCTTAACACTGCTCCTCAGTTTACCACCACCCTCTACCGGGTAAGGCTGAGTCGACCTTAGGGTTCCTGCGGGAATTGAACCCGTGACCTTCTGCTCCATCGTCCAGCGCTGTTACCACTCAGCTAACATTTGTCAAATGTTCCTTCACCAAAAAATAATACACTGTTCACAGTTCTTAAACTTACTTACTTACTTACTAAAGTGGACAACTGTCTTCTCGATTAAAATAGTATGTACAGTAGAACCTTATTAAAACGTACTTAGAGGGTCGGTAAAACTGAGTAAGTTATATCCAAGGTACGCTATAAAACACCGCAGCCCATGACATAATGACATTTGTTCACCATATCGTATAGTTGACTGTTTGACTGTACAGCGCTTTTGGTTTTGGCCGATGGCCATGTTACGGCGCTTCACAAATCGTCGAATAATAATAATAATAAGACCGTACATTGCAGTATGCCATAACCGAGGACACGTTATAACCAAGTTCATTATAACAAAGTTCTACTGTACCCGAACCCACAGATCTTCGCGTCTATGCTTTTGTGTTCAACTAATCACAGTGATATAGTATCCATGAAGTTAACTAACATATCTGTTAAAAGATAATGAAAATACAGGGCGGTGCAAAAACCCGGACTATATTATTAAATGCAAACCTAAATCTGACCAGTCCGTTTTTTTGCACCACCCTGTACTTATTAAAGAAAAAATGGCAATCTTACTAAGGAAGCGGTTTAACCCCTTAACCGAGTATTTAATTGTAACTCAATGTAAAATGGACGGACATATCCGGGATCCCCAGTCAAGGGGTTAAGCAACTCCTACCAATTAAGATGTTGACGTCCTTGCGTTTACTTCTTCCTCCTTCTTTATACAGCTTAATCATCAGCATGTTGAATGATGGCAGATTTCTACAAACATTGAAAGAACTTGTGAAATAAAATGAATGACAGTACAGTCAAACTCAATTAAATTCAGATTACTTCTTCTTTATTTATTTCTCCATAATTATTCCACAATTTTTACAAAACATATAAACAGAAATAACAGGTACACAAGCCTATGTACTTGTCCAATTTGAACAAATCAAATTGGGAAAGAATAAATGTTGGGGGATCATGGATAAAAAGTAACTTAACCATAAACCATATAAATACATATAAAGAATTATAATGAAATCAAGTAAAAAATACTTTAGCATACACGTGTCTGTAGATTAAAGATTAAAGTTTAAAAATATAATAGTATTATTTGTTTAAGTCTCTTTTTAACAGTGTTAGGTTTGGTATATTTTTAATTTGATTTAATGCCACATCTGAAACAACTTTGAGGTCGCATGATTTTAAACAGTCCTTCCTCTCTCAATTAACTGAAAACGAAAATGAAATTGTAAAATACCCTAAACTAAAATTGAAATTAAAAATTCAGGAAAACCGAAACAAACTGAAAAGCTATAAAAATGACGACTGAAACTGAAACTAAAACAGCAAAACTGCAAATAAAACAGAAAATAAAACAGAAAAATAAAACATAAAACAATCAAAACACTAACAACTAAAACAGAAAAAGTGAAAGAATGTTGATTTTAAGCAGAAATGACAATATAATTCAAATATAGGCTTGACTCTAAGTAACTACTGATAAATACATTGATCCCTCCCTCCTCCAACCATTGGCAACAAAACCAGTCAGCAAACCAGCCAATAACCAAACTAGCTTGGTCATTCTGGCAAACCAAACATGAACAGAACTAACTAGACTCAGATATTAACAAGACAAACTAACAAAATAATGGTTTAATAGATTAGGAACAACATTGAGCAAGACTAATACAATATTAGTCAAAATTTTAATCAAAACACTCAATATTTAATCACACAGTACAGATGGTCATGCACAAAAGGAGGAGTTACCCCAAGTCAAACTGTTCGCCCCAAAAGAGAAAGTTTTCCATGACTTTAGAGGAGGTCTGTGCATACTGAACACTGTCCAGGAATATCTCACAGAAATACCTGAAAAACATAGATTAGTTGAGTGATTGTTTGATTGATTGATTGATGTCAGTTGATTAATATCTAATCAAAATCAGAACAAATTTGCAATAAAATGATCTTTGTATAAATCAACTTGTAGTAGTAGTAGTAGTAGTAGTAGTAGTAGTAGTAGTAGTAGTAGTAGTAGTAGTAGTAGTAGTAGTAGTAGTAGTAGTAGTAGTAGTAGTAGTAGCAGTAGTAGTAGTAGTAGTAGTAGTAGTAGTAGTGGTGCAGTGGTAGTGGTAGTAGTAGTAGTAGTAGTAGTAGTAGTAGTAGTAGTAGTAGTAGTAGTAGTAGTAGTAGTAGTAGTAGTAGTAGTAGTAGTAGCAGTAATAGTAGTAATAGTAGTAGTAGTAGTAGTAGTAGTAGTAGTAGTAGTAGTTCATGTATATTAATTTAAAGATAGCTTAAGTCCCTATTCAGCTGAAACTGAGTTCTCACTTGTATTTTGGTGGGAGATTCTTGGCTTCCATTACCCAGAGTTCCAAGGACAGGTCTTTCCGGAAATTCCTTCTCCTGCAAACTGAAACCAAAGCCAACCAAATTAGTTAAATACATATAATCTTGGTCCAGTCATGCTAGTTACACTGCGGCAAATAAAACCCTGCTATGCGGGGTTTGCACTTAATAACCCTTTATTGATAGCGCGATTACCCTCTGTGATCACCATATCCACCAACATTAATGGGGCAAATACATTGAAGGAAGTGTTTTAAAATAAAACCTAAACAGAGTGCAGCTCAAAATATGCCTAAATTTTGACAGTTACCGTATTCCACTGCGTTATTACTAAGGGGCCGTCCAAAAAGTACGTCACGCTCGACGAGCAGGAGTCGAAAAAGTCACAGTTTGTGACAGGGGAGGGAGTAAGGACCACATTGACGTCACACGTTCAGTATAAATAAAACCATAAATATACCCGATAGGAGGTATGGTAAAAGCCGTTTTAAGTTGCTCATTAACACTTTTTTTGCCCAAGATACATAAAATTTTACGCCTCAATTATATTCTTTATCATTGTAGGAACTTGAAAATCTGTTTTGCTGCTGAAAATTGAACGAGAAACTCAAATATATTAAATAGAAAACCTGCATGACGTAATTTATGGATGACACTTCTATGAAGGGAGTCCGAGATTTGTGACGTACTACATAGGGGTGGGGGTCCGAGATTTGTGAGTTTGTGACGTGGAGAGAGGGACAAGAACTGTCAAAAAGCATGACGTACTTTATGGATGGCCCCAAATTGTATGACCTAAAAATAAATCTTATGGAACTCGAAATTACTGATGCATCCGTTTTTGGCGCTCCGCAGAAGACCGAGGAGAAAGAATCTTCTAGAATTATTTGTCGATATCTGGAAACAGCTTTCCCGACCGAAGACGCTGTTGTGGTTCGGTTTGACCTTCGGACGTTGCAGCGAAAGGTCGACCGAGCTGCCAATCCTTGGTGCGAGGCTGCTGAGGAGAGATTCGTAAGACTGTGATGCTCGGATATTGTTAGCGGACTGCACCTGACTGAAACGATAAGAGAATAAAAGGAGCTAGAAAAAAACCAACACCAGTGGCACACCGGGCTACAAAATTAATTGGGCCCGGAAATTGCTGATCTCAGAGGCCCATCGGCCACAGATAACAGTATTCCTCCTCAAGTTGATCAATTGTTTTTGATGTATTCATTTGTGTCCCCATCTTTAATGCCTCCTCAATATTGAGAGATTTCGAATTGTTTTTGATGTATTCAAAAATTCAGAGGAGTTTGTGTCCCCTCATCTTTGTCCCCATCTTTAATCAAACCATTCCGGGATTGTCAATATATTCCATCTCAATTTTTATTCTAGAGTGTTCGAAATGCCACAAAATGGTGAGCCTATGGAAGGACTATTGTTACAGGGTCAAACAGGGTATCATTTTTATAATGTTTTTGTGGTCTGTAAAACCTGTGATACAAGACATCAGCTATCTTCAGACCTCTCTTATCTTCGATCAACTTTGCAACCATTTTCTGGAAGACTTTGTATAGTGTCGTTTGACATAGCTCACTTTTTCTTGGCATTTGGAACGCTCTAGTATAAAACTGAGACAGAATATATTGACTGTTCTAGTATGGTTTGATGCTATGAAGATGGACACACAAGAAAATGTGGATTAAATTCGTTTCAAAACTCTTCTGAATTTTTGCATATCTATAGCCTTCTGTACATCAATCGTAGAATAGCATCAATACTGAAAAAATACAGCATTGGTGTTCTTGGTTGTGACTGCAATGTTTTATCAAGCCTTAAAGTTCGTTTTGCTTCGAAATCCACGTGTGTTCACAATTTTTTTTAGCAGTACTGCATTTTGAAAAATCAAATCCTAGAAAACTCTAGACTAAAAAAACTGCAAAGGTGCAAAAAACCAGCAACTGTATCCATATTCAGTCTACTGCCACAACTACCCTCCTCACACACACACACACACACACACACACACACACACACACACACACACACACACACACACACACACAAACAAGCACGCATACCGTACACACGCCAAGCATACTTACTACAAGTACGCGGAATGGAAAAAGTTTCAAACATATAATTATATATATATATATATATAAAATTATATATATGTATATATATATTTGTGTGTATATATATATATATATATATATATATATATATATATATATATATATATATATATATATTCACTGAACAACAGGACAATGCAAGCTGTTCGCTATCTCCTGAAACACTAGTTAAGTATAACCTACTGCCAGGTACTAATAGGTCACCAGGTGAACATAAAAACTCAGCCACCTTGCAGGTGGTGGCATTTACTTTTTCACTTTCTTCTACCTTGAGCCTGTTGCAAACATGTACAATACCTACGCCACATAAAAGAGCAACGAAACTTCCACTTTGTACCGCCAGAGGGAGGGTCGTTCAGTGCGGTTTGGTGTGGGAGAGGGTGTGGTGGTTAAACGGATCAAAGAGTGTCATGTGTTACCACTCATCACCCAGTGATTTTGTAAAAAAAAGTAATTCCTGCAGAACAAACATCTTACTTACCTTTCCTGGCTATGCTTCGTTCTACCTTGCCATCGCCTTGACAACCGACTCAAACTCATTGTGCGCTTTAGAGAATTCACTGGAATTGAGCAAGGACTGCTGTGAATTTTTAAAAAATATTTCAAAACGTTTGCAAGTAAAATAAACAGTCTCACAACTCGCTGAATTCTCTTATCACTCAAAATTACAATGATGTGCTAAGAAATCTTTCTATAGGCAATTCCAGAATCAAAAATTAATTACTATTACACAGCAAGACCATAATGTGAATGAATGGAAACATAGTGGTTCTCACACTGGGCATACCCTACTGAACCACTCTTATTATTATTATTATTATTATTATTATTATTATTATTATTATTATTATTATTATTATTATTATTATTATTATTATTATTATAACATGCCATGTGTTGCTTCTAAAACGAGTTTTCAATAACAATTACTTCAGAAATTTCAGTCAATAAATGACAATTAACCAACATACTGTTTTATCCAGAAGTCCTCACATTCAAGAACTAGCCTACTTACTATAAGGTACTGTTTATCAGTACTTTTTTACTTAATCAAGCAACAATTTCTGAAAACACTAATGAAACACGACAACTGCCACATCAACTGACTTAAGACGAACGAAAGTAAGTAAGTAAGCAAGTAAGTAAGTAAGTATGCCAGATGCCAATCAAAAACCAGATAACACCAGATCATAAGATACTGATAAGAAACATGACTTCAAGCATCTCAAATTATTCTAAACTGACACAAAGTCAGTCACAGAAAGAAACAGGAGATTATATCGGCTATGCAACTCAGACAGACAGACAGACAGACAGACAGACAGACAGACAGACAGACAGACAGACAGACAGACAGACAGACAGACAGACAGACAGACAGACAGACAGACAGACAGACAGACAGACAGACAGACAGACAGACAGACAGAGACAGACAGACAGTATGAAGTGAAACCACATGATAAGTTGCCAACATATAAACGCACCAGCAGCAGAATAATATTTAATCACAGCAATATTTAACATTGCTGCAACCGTCTTTTCTCCGCAAGAGGGCCGACCAGCCTCCATTTGCTTTGTACCGGTATAAGTAATACATACGGGAGAATACGCAATGCATCTGTATTATATGCACATGGGGGCCCATCACTGGTATATAGGCAATATACAGTTCTGCGGGCAATGAACGTTTTTATGACTGTTTATATAAACAAAGACTATAAATAACGGTAATTTTACTGAAGAAAATCAATACAAATACACACACACATATACTGTGGGCTTTGTAGAGGTCCTATAGAGTTGAGACCTTTCTAACCATGCTTTAATCACTTATATTTTGATCTTAGCCACAGTCTTGAAGCTAAGTTGAACAGGTTGAACTGCCAGCATCCTGGTGGAATATTTCCAGTGCTTATCTACCACCCACCCACCCCATCCACCCATCCGTAACCCCTACCCCTACCCCGCGGCTCTTCCTCCCCTGTTATCTCGAGCGTCCCCCTCCCAGATTATCAGGCTCCTTGACATCTACACATTAAATGCCAGAAAGAAGAAAGAACAATTGCACTGAAATGGCCGGTGCTGATTGGCTGTTCATCCAGGGCGCTACTGTTGGCATGACAACAAGAAACCGACCAATAATTCCAATTACCCAGATTCAATTTCTGCTTCCATGATCCCGCCCTAAATTCTTCCACCATCAACTCTGTCTGTCTGTCTGTCTCTGTCTGTCTGTCTGTTTCTCTCTCTCTCTCTCTCTCTCTCTCAGACTGTCCATTTCTATCTCTCTCCGTTTCTGTCTTTTTCTGTTTCTCTGTCTGTCTGTCTGTCTGTCTGTCTGCCTTTTTCTCTCATCCTCACTTTGGACTATTTTGGTTTCAGTTCAATAGCATTACAACAAAATACGAATGATTCATTGATTGACCGATTGGTTGGCTGATTGATTGACCGATTGGTTGGCTGATTGAGTGACCGTCTGACTGACTGACTGATTGATTGAATGATTGATTGATTGAGTTTTGCATGAGACCCAGATACACAGACCTTGCATTTGCGTCTCCATTGGTGATGACGACGACTCCATCGGGTTTCTTGGTCTCTAACTTTGTTACACTCTTTGTTCGTTTAGGATTAAAGTTTTGCTTAATCTGACTCGAAGTTCGATTAATGAAGCTCTGGAAAAAGCACGAAAAATTCACAAAGTCATTTGTTGAAATAAATGACAAAATGACGCCATGTCAAAAATGACGCCATGTCAAAAATGACATCATGTCAAAAATGACGCCATGTCAAAATTGACACCATGTCAAAAATGACATCATGTCAAAAATGACACCATGTCAAAAATGACATCATGTCAAAAATGACATCATGTCAAAAAATGACGTCATGTCAAGAAAAGTCAACCTCAACAACTAGAATTGAATTACTCTAACCACAAGAACAACCACATGATATCAAAACACAATCTCTTTTATCGATCCAGACACTCAAAACAGTAGTGTCATTTCACAGTTTCGGTGGGGGGGGGATATTTTTTTGGGCCAATTTGCAAATTTTTGGTGATTTTGTGCACATTTCACATTTATTTAATGCATTATATATTATTTATTCATTTCCTTGGGGAGGGGACACGGCCCCTCTGCCCCCAAATGACGCCACTGACTCAAAAGGAACTAGTTACTGTACCAGATGAAAGGTCTAATCTTTGTTTAGTCTGACCTATGGGCACCCACCCAGGTACTAACCGCACTAACCTCTCTTTTTGCAACAAAATATCATCACCGAGAAAGCAGCAGTTTACTTTTTATACAGCAGAGATAAGAACTAATACAGTCAGTTATCTCTCTCTCTCTCTCTCTCTCTCTCTCTCTCTCTCTCTCTCTCTCTCTCTCTCTCTCTCTCTCTCTCTCTCTAAAAACAAGTATGCAGAGCACTAGTCACTGAAATCTCTGAAACATTAAGGCATTTGGACACAACTCAACAAGAGAATAGGAAGAAATTCACATATTCACACAAAAATCTGCTTATCTTATTCACATACAGTATTCCAAAAAAAAATACTTGCTTATCTAATTCAGACATTTGTGGACAGACATTCTTATCTAATTCACAGATTCATGCAAAAATGCTTATCCAATTGAGACACTTAGACAAGGACAGCCTGGTTATCACAATCGGATGCAGCACAAAACAGAAGACGGATGGACGGAACGAAACAGCCGAGCGGACGGACAAATAAACAAGAGCTACTCGCAGCAACATCACGCCGACACACGAAAAGGGGGCGAACACTGAAGAACAGAAGTGGGGACAATGGGTGGTTGGGGAGGGGGTGGTGGTGGGGGCAAACATCGCAGGAATGTAAACCAAAACCATTGACTATATATATACAGTAGATATCTGAATCTTATATCTGGAAATCAATATCGGTGCTGCCGCTACAGCAAAATAACTCATCGAAGGGCTCCACCACCCCTTGCCAATCCTTGGTCATAACTAACATATATATATACATATATACATACAATTATATATATACATACAATTATATATATATACAATTATATATATACAATTATATATATACATACAATTATATATATATATATATATATATATATATATAAGGCTTCTACTTTTTCAGATTCGACACAGGGTTTGAATTATATATATATATATATATATATATATATATATATATATATATATATATATATATTCTATATTTATATATATATAAGATTCGACACAGGGTTTGAGGCAGTAGCGTGCAGAGAGGGGGTTGTCGCCCCGGGCGCCGACCAGAGCGGCGCAAAAACTGACTTGGTGACCTTTTTATACTCGTCAAGTCAACTATCAGATCACACAGATGGGGCCGCCAGAAATTCTTATGGGCCCCGGGCGCCCACCACTCTCTGCACGTCGTTGGTTTGGGAAGCGTCGTGATCGCCCCCAATGGGGGCCCTTGAACCCTAGCCGAAAACATTAGGGTAATAATAAACTCAATGAAAATATTTTTCATAGTTTTTTGCACACAAAATTTTTGGGGAACATTAGATTCAAAATGTTGAACTTCGAAACAACTTTGCAGACCATATAACAGCTATTACTATACTTGGTCTGAATAGAGAAGGGGCAAAAACATCTGTCCCCAGTGGCTGTGCCAACATACATTAAGACAACCTCTCTCTCTCTCTCTCTCTCTCTCTCTCTCTCTCTCTCTCTCTCTCTCTCTCTCTCTCTCTGTCTGTCTGTCTGTCTCTCACCATTTGTTGCATCAAGGGGGTCTGTGAGCGCCCCCAACTAGACTATACACTAACTTAGTATATACAGGGTATATGGAATATTTTGATAATCACCCTACCGCCTGAAAAAATTGTCATTCGGAATACGGGGGGGGACGGCCCGAAGTCTCTCTCGTGGCTACGCTAACACACACACACACACACACACACACACACACACACACACACACACACACACACACAGCAATGTTTAGCCATACCGACAGAAAACCCACGGTCTAAGAAGTCTCAACCAATCACCCCCTCTCCCTCTCTCCAGCGGGACTATAGAACTGGCGCCAGTCTGATATGGCCCTGTTAAAAGATATCTTGTGAAGTCAGTAACGGTCTGACAGAAGAGAAGATAGATTGATTAAGAGATAGATGGATAGATAGATAGTCGGATGAATATATATTGTCAAGCGATCGGCTGTAATCTTACGGCCACATCCTTAAGAAGTTTGCACATTTGAAAAATCAGAACAACCTTCCACTCAACAGTATATATATACAAGTCCCAAACTCCAGTGTTTTATCCAGACTCCAGGCCTGGGGGATTGAAGCTTTCGGGGGAGGGGTCGACTTGGTTGAAGGGGAAAAGACACAGTTCAATGCAAAATTTGTGTAAGTGCTGAGATTTTGGGGGGAATTTTGAGGTTTTTGGGGGGGATCTCCCTCTTAACAGGCCTGTATAAAACACTGCCAAACTCGGTTAGGAAAGCAAAACACTTTACTCTAATCCATAGAATACCAGGGTGACAATGATGAAGTTTGTTTCTTCTAAGTTAATCAATACAAGTACAGTACTTTGTATACTCGTTTAGTATAAAAATGTCATCTCAGAATAGGTAACGAGGACAATGCTCCCAGTATCTAGGGTGGGATGATGTCCAATTCCCCGATCTACAGGGTTCGAAATAGAGCACACCCAGCCATTTCACAATACATGTGTGAGAGAAGCCAATTGAAGGCCTGTTGAATAGAAGGTGCATAGGACCTAGATATGCAAATATCTAATCGATTTGAAGAAATTCTCGGACAAAATCCAAATTTTCCTCTTGTTCCGTCTTCATTGCTTTAACCTTTGCAAGAATATCCAACAATATCATTCTCACTTTCGATCCACAGGGTTCGAAATAGAGCACACCCAGCCATTTCACAATACATACTAACGCCATTGACTGTACGAGAACGAGGGACATCAACTAAATGAAAGTCCTCCCGAATATCTTGTGGAATGACTAGTAAGGCGATCGAGGGAAGAGCCGCGTATTAAGATATCTGGTTCATTATAGGCAAAAAGTTAACCACCTAATAACAAAAACTTAAATATATATATACAAAGAATAAGTGTTTCCACGGAGTGGCCTCCGATGCTGTTAAAAAATGGGTCACACAGGGGAGAGAGGGTCGGCCTGGGAGGGAGAGGGGGCGACTGTAAAATAATAGAAATTGGACCCAGGAGAGCAGGCAGAGCAGGACTATCTAGGGGCTGAAAGTGATTGATGGAAGCAACACAAATCCAAGAAACTAATATCTATAAATGAGTGCAAAAGATTGGATATGTCTTAACCCTTTAACTGGGCAACTATTTGTAACTAAATGTAAAATGGACGAGTGTTACTCGGGGCACCCAGTTAAGGGGTTAAAACTCTATACAGCAACCAACCACTTTGTCTGTCTGTCTGTCTGTCTGTCTGTCTGGAACCAATCTGCCTGCTTATTACCGTATTCACAGGGGTATATTTATATGGCGCACTTCACATTAAATTCTTTAAAACCCCATAGAGCCAGCCAAAGCAAACGTCGGGGCAATGCTGCTTTGTTTCCTAGAGGGGGGGGGGGGGCGTAGACGCAAAGGGGATCACAATAAAAATAATTATTCATAAGACAAAGGTCTTATGAATAAATCATTAACATGGCCACAATAGCACAGAACATGAGCTAAAAACTTATATATACAGGGACCTATGCTGATGCAAACTGGTCTGTGATGTGCTCAAAGTCAGTTTTCTCAGTGTCTTTCTTCTTTTTCTACGCCGAGTAGAGAGCAAGATCACAGAGTTGTTTTCTTTGCACCCCCTTCAAGTGGCGACCATGGAGCATCTGCCCTACCTGCCAACTGGATACATTGGCGGCTCCAGGATTTGGCAAGTGGGGGAGGGAGGCAACTTCAAAGCATGGGGCCAGACATTTGTCGATAGGTATGTAGTAGTAAGTATAGGGTCCCCACATGGGGGCCAATGGGGTGGGCAGACATTCAATATGGGGCACGGGCCCCCATATGTGAAGCCGCCACTAACTGGATATCTTTCCAGTTAGCCATGGCTACCAGAATGCACTGCGTGGAAGCAACAATAAGCTGATGGAATCCAGGGTTTAATAATAATAATGTAGTGCTGGTGATGATGATGATGATGAATTAATGATGATGATAATGATAATGATAATGATAATGATGATGATAATAATAATAATAATAATAATAATAATAATAATAATAATAATAATAATAATAATAATAATGATAATAATGATAATGATGATAATAATGATGATGATAATAGTGTCAGTGGATTGAGCAAGGTTTAATCTAGGCCGTTTCCGAGAGGAAAAGTGCCCTTCAACCCCTGAAATTTCAAATTTCCCCGGAAATTTTGGCATACTACATCAACTAACAGCAGCTCCCTAGCTGACTTTTCCCCCGGCCTTGTCAGTCCCCCCCGGAGTCCAGAGTCTACAGTAAGCACTGCTGGAATCAATCAAAACTATGAAACCTTAATCGCGGTGAAACCTACCTGATAAACCACTTTCTAACAATATCCATCCGTATGCAGCACGAGAATTTAGGAACACAGTGTACCGCTATGTAAAAAGTCCGAACTTAACGTTATAACAGCAACGGCCGAATGAATTGTAGATTCACTGACCACTCGCTAGATGGCTACGGCTTAAATCGGCTTCGTGGGCCGGATATGGTGGATGGGTGGGTGGTGGTGGTGGTGGTGGCTGAATCCAGTTTCATGGGGCCCGAAGGCAAAGAAACTGCATTCACATCCGGAGGAATAAGAATTATAAGATTAACCCCACGTTTATCGCTTGACCCTGATCGCCTGGTACGGGGCATACTGCACCAGATACAGTAAGGAGTAAATTTAACAGGTGATTAAATTTACAGTCCTGATGATTTAGGCCTACTTACTGGAATGGAGTAGAGCTTTGAGAAGGGGTCGCAATAAAACTTAATATCTACAGGGTGGCAGAAAAAACCGGACTAGTCACATTTAGGATTGCATTTAATATAGTCGGTTTATTGCGCCACCCTGAATAATACTTTCTCAAACCAGCTAAGCCATAGGCGGAAACTTGGATGAACAAGTGGGGGAGGGGCGACCTATACAAGCCTACACTCCATATCACAACTACTTTGCTACCACTTCATCTTTTCTCAAAAGAACCATTTAATATATAATGCATAAAAGTAAAAACCTATAGCAATTCTGAACCGCTGACAAAATACAAATTACATTACAACAGGGGCGGTTCCAGGTTGGAGATGACTGGGGATGCAACCCCTTCCCCACCGGCCCCCACCAAAAATGCGTCTTCAATGGAAGACGATCGTCTAAACGGATTAGCCTTGATGTATATCCACAAAGATATGGACATATCCATAGACAATGTCATCAACAAATTCGCTTCCAGCAATAGAAAACTCGATTTTGCGCTATGACTTTGTATACAGCCAGACTAAAATGGCTTTATAGGCCTACATTGTCAATTCTGAACATTATATTTTATAAATCAAATCTACAGATTTCTTCTAAACCGTTTACATAAAATTTCTTTGACAATTGGCGGGATCTTCCTACAAAAATTCATTGCATCCCCCCCACTAAGCCTTCTTGGAACCGCCACTGCATTACAATGTTATTAGTCCGGTCGTAAAATACAAGAAATTGAAACGCCGGAAGATAAAAATCTGATCTATCTTCACTGCGTCATCGAGAGATAGTACAGAGGCGGCGCTAGAGGGATGGGTCCGCGGGTCCGCAGGTCCGGACCCACCCAGTCTCGGGCAGGGACACCCGAGCAAATCATGCAAATCTGCAGAGAAGTTTTGATTTAGGGGTGGAGGGGGGTGATGGGGAGGGGTAGTCTGAGCCGGGTCCTGGTTGTGTAGATTGCATTAGACCCACCCAGCCAACAAAACCCAGCGCCGCCTCTGAGTAAGTAAGTATCTAAAAAATCTTACCATTAACCGGTTAGAGGATGGAAGTACGCCAGAAGTATCAGTACCAGAAGATCGAATAACGACTGGTAAGCTTCCTCGTCGATCATTTAGAAGCACTTTTTCATATCCACAATCTAACAAGAAACAGAAAAAGATCGTCTCTTGAGTGAAATATATCCAATATTTACAGAGGATATATAGTTAAGCATCCGATCCAAAACGCTGCGATAAGAAAGATTGGATTTTTAACTATGTAAAAAGTACAAAGAAGTATAGAGTATTTTTGTAGATATATATTTGTTGATATACTGGAGCACTGTGAACGTTCAATGCCAGCTACTTGTATTTTCTGATAATGTGCAAATAGCTTGTCTATAAACAAGGCATAGGAGTGAGTCACAACTCCTAAAGCCACACCCTATGTAAAACCAAAACACCATCATCATCATCATCATCATCATCATCATCATCATCATCATCATCATCATCATCATCATCATCATCATCATCATCATCATCATCATCATCATCATCACCACCATCATCATCATCGTCGTCATCACAATCACCACCATCATCATTATCATCAACACCAGTCACCAGTCATCATCATAATCATCACCAAAATCATCATCATCATCATCATTGATGTTGTTATTGTTGCTGTCGTTATCATTATCATTCTCCTCCTCCTCTTCATCCTCCTCATCATCCTTCTCCTCCTCGAAATCATCATTATCATCGTCGTCGTCATCATCATCATCATCATCATCGCCACCACCACCAAAGCCAATAGATATGTCACAGACATATCTTCTAAGAACCGGTGAAAAACTGGTGCAAACACAAATCAAATAACAAACCACGTGGCGCTATACAAATTGTCATCACCATTACATAACACCAGAGCAACTGTAAGTCAGCATCAACCGGATTACTGCACCCACTGCAGTCATATGCTAAAAATAACAAAATTCTGTCACTCAAATGGGGAATGGATGAAAAGATGACAGAAAACACATGCATTAACAAGTGTTCAAGAAAAAGAAGAAGATAACATTATAGATAATTATTAGCTCCATCTGTGGTTTTACAGTGTCATAAATGTCATCGGGTACAGTACTAACCTAACCCATGACCCTACAAAGCAGTTACTTTTTTTATTTTTATTCATAAAATCTTTAAGATTTCTGAAAACTGAAATGCAAAAATCTGGTTTCACCATCAGACCCAACCCGTAATAAAAATTCCCGACCCAGCCGACCCTGTTTTTGACCTCATTATGTCCCAGTAAGTGCAATCATCAGCACTACCGTCCTTGCGCTATACAACCGTAGGTGCAGCACAGAGCACTGCAGCTCAAAAACGAATTGCACTAATAATTAATATTAATAACTAATAATTAATAATAATAACTAATAATTAATAATAACTAACAATTAATAATAATAATTAATAATAATAATAACTAATAATAAATTATAAAAACTAATAATTAATAATAATAACTAATAATTAATAATAATAATAACTAATAATTAAAAATAACTAATAATTAATAATAATAACTAATAATTAATAATAATAACTAATAATTAATTACGTGCAATTTCTAGCATTCATCATCATCAGTAATGTAAAGCATCGGTTCCCAACCGGTGGTACATGTACCCCTAGGGGTACATCAGCTGTTGCCAGGGGGTACACTAAAATTGCTAAAATAGTAAAAAAAAATTGGAATTTCGTTTAAATCAAAACAAGCTCAATGCTCACCTTGAATAAACATTTTGGTCTTTGTAGTAACGGTAATAAGTAACCTGTCCTATTCTAATCTAGTCAACTACAGTGACCTGTAGAATGTAGATTCTATTCTAGTGATTCTTGTCATTTCTAGTGTCATAATTTGTTTGAGTGTTGATTTTGGTCGGCCCTGGGTTGGGGGGTACAAGCGGCAAATTTTTTTTGGCTGGGGTACAATTTTAAAAAAGGTTGGGGACCCCTGATGTAAAGAACCTGTCAAGATTAGTCAATTGGCGCCATATAAATTTATAAATATCTAGCTTTGTGGACCCTATACTTAATGCTACATACATTAAACAACAAATGGTTGGCCCCCCATGATTAGAAGTTGCCACCCCAACGGCCCCCCACTTGCCAAATCCTAGAGCCGCCACTGCTAATATATACACACATATATACATATATTGATATATTAGGTCGACATATATAATATATACAGTACAGTCAGTTGCTGTAAAAGTCATCCGATACCGAACACAAGACAACCAATAACCTAGAAATGTTGAAAGAAAGCCACAAATAAACTCTACATGCGATAAGACATGCGCATTGGCGTAAACTTGGATGAAAAATTGGAGGCCCAACCCCTATATCTTCCCCTTCCCTATGGCAGCCTCTCAGAAACGGGTAAATTTCATATTGGAGATATAGTGCAAGACAATTTCCAACATCTACCGGTAATACAAACACACACACACATACACCTGGTCATCATTCGTTCAGTCGTTCAGTCGTTCAGTCAGTCAGTCAGTCAGTCAGTCAGTCAGTCAGTCAGATAGACAAGATATAGACTACTAAATAGATAATCTAGTTGTCCATGGACAAGACGTCAATAAATTATTTGCATATATATCATTATCATTATCATTATCATCATCATCATCATCATCATCATCATCATCATCATCATCATCATCATCATCATCATCATCATCATCAGGTGCCTACACCTCCTATGGCGGTGTAAAGTTCTCACACCTGAGTAAATCAGGTCACAAGGGTCTGGAGCGATGCCTAGTCTCATGCAGGGTGGAAGGGGGTGGTGTGGAAGAGGTGGAGTAGAAGACGCAACCCCTGGCAGAGTGAAATCCATTCTTCAGAAGTACCGCCATCGTAATCATCTTGGTGAAAACAAATCAGTTATAGTTTGTGGAATCGCCGCAAGGTGGGGTCAAGGTCGTAAGAAAAGGTCAACAAAGGGGTCAGGTCGTATAGCACCATGTTTAGGGTAATTTTGCTATCACACAAGAATTGATTTATAGTGGCACTGATCAGGTCATCGGCTGGGGTCAAATCATTTTAGGGTAATCGGAAATGTCCCACCTGTAAATAACGGTAATACCCCCCCCCTGGGGGCCGTGGAAGAACCTCTGAACCAAGATGGGAATGGGGTGTCAAATAGGCCTTCCCCTAGTGCTGAAAAATCAAAAGCGACAAGCAGGGTGAGAGACCAGAGCTCTGAGAAAAAGAGAAATTCTGCTCAATACCAATGTTTATTGCTGCATGGGGGCTTCTTGATGTTCCCAGATGACCTTTGACCTTCAGGGTCAAGAAACTTTTCTCAGCCATCACGTAAATTACAACAGGCCTAGGTTTAAGCCTTTTACCATGCATACCTTAGGAAAGTTGTTCACCCCTTAATTCCTTTGCACTTATGATTCTTCACTTCTGTGACAAACATGCAACCATATGCATGCATAATAATAATAATAATAATAATAATAATAATAATAATAATAACAAATCAGACATTTGCAATGGAATTGATAGGTTAGACATGCATACAAACAGACAGACATACATACAAACAGACAGACATGCATGCAGACAGACAGACAGACAGACAGACAGACAGACAGACAGACAGAGAGACAGACAGACAGAGACACTTACCGACAAGATCGTCAAAGGTCCAGACTTGAACGACGGCTCTTCTACGGATGGACATATCTAAACACACAGACGCCAACGTTACAATAAAATTCCGGGTAAAAACTTGAACCCTCTATCCACCACAAGGTCCCCCCCGGGTCACAAATTAACAACTACAACCAATAATCAAAGGCACCTCACGACCGCAGGAGACTGCACCAATCCACTGGAAAACAGATTCTCAGTCTCAGTCTCAGTAGCAACAGCAGCAGCAGCAGCAGCTGGAAAAAGCCGCTATGAATTTTTCACTCCAGATGAATATGCAGGTGGTAAAGCTATTGCTGGTTAAGTATACATCCACCAGGGGCGTAGCGACGGGGGGATATATATCGGTATATATATACCCAGGGTGCGATTTGTGACCTGGAGCAGTGAGGGAGGATATGTCGAGCTTGGGGGATGTAGTTGTTGGGAAATGTAGCAGTGGGGGATGTAGTGGTGAGGGGATGTAGCAGTAGGGGGATGCGGTTGGGCAGTGGGGGGAGATTCCCCCTTCCCCCTACAAATCGCGCCCTGCATATACCCCGCAAAAAATCAGTCTACCTTAAAGTTTTTTATGTGATTTACATGTGCTTATATGTGGTTTATATGGTTTATGTGGTTTATAGTTAAGATTTACACCCACCCAAAATATTTATACCCTCCCAAGTCAAAAACCCTGGCTACGCCCCTGACACCCACGCAGTCTGTATTTTCTTCAACCTCCCCCCATTTGCATACGAAGTGCAAGAAGTCTAGAGGTGCATAAAATAAGCTGCCATGCAGTTGCGCTGCAATAGCCAGGCACAGCCAGTCTTCTTGTGAAGTTCGAAGCAAAGTCTGTTTTTTAGTTTTTTTTAAAGCAACGTTTTTTCGCAACGCTCTGCTTCTCCAACTCGTAATGGGACGCCGAACAACTCATAAATCCGTCAATAAATGCGATAGACACTGATTTCAGCATCCAGCCGGAATACAATCCTTATCAACTGAGACGCAATTTAGCGCAGGAATGACGTCAGACAATCTTCAATTTCTCAGCAAATGTGTCTCGTAAAGTAGTCATGATGGTTATACTTTATAGGTACAGTACTCATATGCAATGCAATGTAGCATTTGTATAGCGCCTGCTATATTTCTTCTCAGAGACGCTCCATTGCAATGTCCTGCTTTCCCCTCTTCCCCTCCCCATCGTCTACTCATTTTCTGACCAGGCCTGCCTCACTTCTTTCACCATTGTAGCTTATTCGGTTTACTTACATTTGCTTATTTCGGTACAATATGCAGCAACTCGTATAAAAATTAAATCGATGGTTACGCATAAGCTTACATCTAATATATTAAAACAGCTAACAGCATTACTGATCATAACGTGGAGAGAGAGAGAGAGAGAGAGAGAGAGAGAGAGAGAGAGAGAGAGAGAGAGACAGAGAGAGACAGAGAGAGACAGACAGAGACAGACAGAGAGACAGACAGACAGACAGACAGAGAGAGACAGGCAGACAGATAGACAGACAGAGAGAGACTGACAGACAGACTGACAGACAACAAACAGACTGTCACAGACCGAGACAGAGATAGAGACAGACCAGACAGCGTGTGTGAAAGAGAAAGACGGAGACAGACATGGAGAGAGACAGACACGGAGAGATAATAAGAGAGACAACGAGAGAGATGAGAGAGAGAGAGAGAGAGAGAGAGAGAGAGAGAGAGAGAGAGAGAACTATAAGCCGCATAATTTCGGAATATATCAAGCAGTCACCAATGTTATACCGTTATGATATTCTGGCTTTTAGTTAATAAGACCAACAAACCAAAAGTTCTAGAAACTCTGGTCAAACCCCAGATCTTCCGCCGCTTAATCCATCCAAAATCCAACTGGCAGAAAAGAAAATCTATCCAAATAACGAAACCACGCTGCGAATGTAGGCTATACCCCCTGCGTCTCAGCCGTTAATAAATATTCGACGCGATAAGAGTATAGGTCATCAAATCTTCGAACTAATGCCTCTCCAGCACGGCTCAAACACGACATCCAATCCCTCGTAGCCTTAGCCAGCAGCAGCAGCAGCAGCAGCAGCTGAGTCAAAACTTTTCGCGCCACCCTCTCTTCTCTACTGGTTCGTTTAGGGTAACCGACAACGCGGCGAATTTCTTATAAACGGAACGTTCATTGAGGACAAACGAAGAAGATATGTGACACCAAAGAGACTACGTTCCTACGGAGGATTATTTTGGGTTGTGGGATAGGCAGGCCCCCATTGCGCTCTGAAAAACCGGACCCCGCACCATATGCGGAGTTTATTAAGCGCCATCTTATCTCTCGATTGATTTTTTAGACATTTGACAGAGAATAGATTTCTGAAAGACTTTGTATAGTGTCGTTTCAAATGGCTCATTATTTTTCGTGGCATTTCGAAAGCTCTAGAAAAAAAATTGAGACAGAACATATTGACAATTCTAATACGGTTTGACACAACAAAGATGGGGACACAAGAATATGTGGTTTTAATTCGTTTCATCACTCTTCTGAATTTTTGCATATCTATAGCCTACTGTATGATAGTCCTTGCTTTGTCCAATTTCAAACAGGGTATCAATTTTATAATATTTTTGTGCTCTATAAAACCTGTAATACAAAAAACCAGCTCTCTTAAAGGCTAGGGTAGGCTTAAGCCTACCCAACTAATCCAACCAAAACAAAAAAAATTGTTTTTCCATCAACACCAGGTCTGTCTAAGCCTCTTTTGTTAGCCATTGACATAGAAGAAAATTTTCTAATATGTAGCAATTTCTGCCTATTTCAGTAGAGGGTGCTAACCCTCAGGA
Source organism: Metaphire vulgaris (assembly GCA_018105865.1). Lineage (NCBI taxonomy): Eukaryota > Metazoa > Annelida > Clitellata > Crassiclitellata > Megascolecidae > Metaphire > Metaphire vulgaris. Next base: position 2,407,762 of record CM030865.1, read on the forward strand.
CCACCCAACTCAAGATTTAGTCCCTCCTCCTAAGAAAACAAAAGATATAGGCCTATAAAAGAATACGTTCTATATGTGTTGCCCATACAGACCCCAAATATTAGCCTACCCAAATCTTAAAACTCTAAATCCGCTTATGTCCCGCACTAAATAATCATCCTAAGGGGGAGGAGGGGGTCACAGGGACACCAAAGAAGAAGTGCAGATCAGAACACATGTGTGAGGCTGATTATAATATTAACCACAAGATCGGGGAAGACGGGGTAATATCGACTCAGTTAGGGAATGACAATCTCCGAAGGAAAAACTCAATAATTGTGTTCGAGATATTAAAATTTCAAAGAATTCCCAAATTTCATATAAAGTTCAATTTCACCAATAACCTGGAATTTTCCTCGCCCTCCGGAACCTGATGGGGTAGGGGGGGGGTTCATGCACCAGCGGACAGTGTTATTCGATTACGTTTTATTATACAAAATCCCAAGCATACAGAAACCAAACGTGAAAGCTCTGATATTGTTTGTCCTCCAGAAGGAACCAGAAAGGGCGACCGATGCCGGAGTGGATGTTCGACACTATTGGAAAAAAACAAGTATTCAGCCCTAAAATCAGAAGAAGAAGACTTAGATGGTATGGACATGTAAATAGAATTAACAGACTCCCATATAAAAAACTCTACACATACAAAGAAGGAAAAAGAGGAAGAGGAAGACCAAAAAGTGGATGGATAACATCAAAGAAGACTTGAAAGATATCAAATGACAATAATAGATGGAACGAGACTAACAACGGAAAAAGATAAATGGAAAAGTTTTGTGTCTAGCTATTGCCGCTAATGAGCTGGCAGAAAGCAACTATGATGATGATGATTCAGCCCTGAAGATAAGAGCTCAAGATATAGAGTAGAGGCGACGCTGGAGTATTGAACCTGTCTTTGAACAGAACACCTCAAGAAGAATACCAGAACAGGGGCGCACCAGCATAGGCGTAGCGAGGGGGCAGGGGGATACCCTCGCTACGCCTCTGCGCACCAGGGGGTATTTTGCGCCCACGACAGAGGGTCGGAAAATCAAATCTGCAGGCTAAGAAGTTTTAATTGACAAATCGCAACATTTTATCGACGCAAGATTAAAACTACAGATGCACTTTTCTTGCTTTTACTGATATGAACTGGTCTTAGTAGTCTATGTTATACTGTTATACTAAAGTCAGTTTTATTTCAGTTTCTCTTTCTACACTGAGTAGTGAGCAAGATCACAGAGTTCTTGGCGCCTCCTTCAAGTGGCGTCCCGATGGGGGGCATCTGCCCTACCCCACCCCATTCCCTGGGTACGCCATTGCATCAGAAATGAGAAAAGTCTAGGCCAAGCGAGAGTTGTTGTATGCATTTCAATAACACACACACACACACACACACACACACACACACCAAAACGGAACCCTACTTAGTATTGCCAACAGGGCATTCCACTCTTAAACCAGTCAAACGATATCACATCCTTATATACAACCTGTCCAACACATGCTGTGAACACCCCCACCCCCCTTCCCCCCCCCCACACACACATAAGACAGATGGATCGTGAATTTGAATCTACCTATGCGGGAGGGGGGAAAGATGGTTATCGCGGAGCCAAAACAGTAATTCCCTCCGGGGGGGGGCAAAGGTCAGAGGTCGACGGAGGACTGGTTGAAGGAGGCGAGGAAAAGAAAGCAAACACTAGGGCAACATAAATGACACGTGATTCCACCATCGTCAACTCTGTCTCAGGCTCGAACACGGGTGAGTCCGGAGTAACCTCACACCCTCCAACCCTTCCCTCCTCCATCCCTCCCCCTCGCTCCATCCCTCCCCCTCCCACACCCGCCAAGCCGATAATCCATAGGCGGCGTTCTGCCACAAAACTTGGGGTGTCCACAGTCCAGACCTAACACGGGGTGGACCACCCCCCCCTACCTTTTTAACGGCGGTCGGTGCCTCCGCAGTTTTTTAGTTTTAAAAGTCAGTAAGTGAGTGTTAGTGCATTTCGGACATAAATCACGTCCATTAATAATAAATTGTGTTTATGCATGTCTATAAAACCAGTCATACAATGTATACCATATATATATATATATATATATATATATATATATATATCCATGTCTTAAGATATATCTTAAGACTTGGATCATCTTAAGATATATCTATCGACTTACTATATATATATATATATATATATATATATATATATATATATATATATATATATATATAAGTTCTCTGATAGCATGCTGTAACGAAATCAGCCAAGGACACTGTCAACCGGGCTATTGGACAGTTTCGGAAGCGATTAACATTGGTTATCGCAGCAAACGGAGGACATATTGAACATCACTTTTATGGAAATTTCTTACGCTTTCAGAAAATCCTGAAATTTTGCAGTTCATTCAATGTTATATTAAATGCCAGACCTAAATGTGACTATAGTCTGGTTATTTTTTGCGCCACCCTGTATATATTTCACCCAATTACCCTAAAGTTTAACAGCTAATTTTACGAAACCATCGCATTTCAATATCCAGTCAAACTAACCATTCGTTAAATTTCCACCCTTGCTTAAATATGCACCCACCCACCCACGACAGTTTTTCCCGGCAGTCCAAACTCGCTGCTCCACAGGTTTTATGACCTTCCCCTTCCCCACCCATAGCACGCGCAAAACTTTCCCTCCCCTGCCTTCCACACATCGCGTTTTTTGCAACGTATGGCCCATAAGGTGGTTCTTGGTAATAATAATAATAATAATAATTATTATTATAATCAATGTCAATATAGGAAAATAGACATCACACAATTTCAACACGCCGCGCGTCCATAGAATTAGTCTCACAGCACCAAAAGCAATCATCAAGGCAAACAACAGGACGAAAAAACACCCGTCTCTTGACCCCCACCCCACCCACCCCACCCCCACCCCAATACTACTATAGGACCCAGCACCAGGAAAATGATCACTATTATCAATATAGACAAGGCACATACATCCAGACAGTGCACACATAAAAAGTACCAGCTTCACAGACAGTTCGCCTGTCGTTTCATTTCGCATACTGTAGGCCTAAACCATGGACTAGTCCATGCCTAAATGCAGTATTTAATCTAGACTCCTGGACTCCGCGGGGGGACTGACAAGGCAGGGTGGAAGTCAGCTAGGGGGCTGCTGTTAGTTGATGCATTATGCCAAAATTTCCGGGGGAATTTGAAATTTCCGGGGGATAAAAGGGCAAATTCCCCTCCCCTCACCCGGAAACGGCCTAAATTAAATCCTGCCTATACGTGAAATAAACGGTATACTTGATGAAAGCAATGACAAAAACTTGTGGCGTGAAAGAGTCGTCTGGCCAAAACAAGAACTGTTACCACTCTGATATAAAATGCCATAATATTCTGACGTATTTAACAAATCCTCAGAATTCTTCACAGCTACGTTTGGGCGGTTCTGATGTACGGCTCGAAACATGGACGTTGACAAAACATCAGAAAGGAAACTGGAAGCTGCAGAGATGTGGTTTCTCAGACGGATGCAAAAATTTCATGGACAGAAAGAATAACCAATGAGGAAGTACTAAAAACTTTTGGTACAAAAGAAAATTGCTAAAAACTAAAGCAATATTCTGAATTCTTTGACATCTAATAAGAAAAGACGGATTGGAAAATCTAGCCATAACAGGAAAAATAACAAAGGAAGACAAAGAATAAAGTTTACGGACAGCCTAAGAGAAGCGACAAGAACTACAATAATCGAACTGATAAGGAAAGCCAGAAACAGAGAAATAAATCCATACGTAGCAATACATAATAAGAAGATTTAACAAATCGGCAAATTAATAATCGTTAATAATAATAATAATAATAATAATAATAATAATAATAATAATAATAATAGCTATCAATCAACAAACAGTTCGATTGTTGTGGCATTTTGTGCAAAGCAAGCAGAAAAGTGAAAACATTGCAATATTTAATTAATGGGAGAAGTCGGCATTTCCGTTTTTGAACAAATTTGATAACAGTTGGCAATTCTCGTGCAATCCTGCATCCAGGGATATTTTACACCCCCTAACCCCAATTTGAGAAGATGATGATGACGACGATGATGATGATGATAAAAGATAAGGTAATTTGACGGCATACACTAAATTCTGCAAAGGCAAGTTGGCCTACAGAGGATCACGAAACAAACTTGCCAGGCGTCACGCCCCAAATGTTCAAAATTGTCCAAAATCAGACATCTCAGGTAGAGGGTTGGGGGGGGGGGGGTTGGGGGAGGAAAAGGAGAAGGTTTCATCCGCAGAATTTTCCAATGCATGTCCCCTGCCGTAAACCTCCACACCTTAATCCACATACCGTGAAGAGAATTTCCTTTGAAAATCACTCCTCTTTCACTTCTCTCCATCACCCGTAAATAATAAATAATCCTCAAATAATACGCCAAGCAACACTTTGGGGGGTTATCTTTATGAAACCCAATACTCCAATCAGCTTGCATATAGGAGGGGAGAGGAAGAAGGAGGGGACGACATGCTATGGATGGGGAAACTCAAAGAGGATAGGATTTCCAGAAGGTTCTATTAGCTGATTGGTACGATCTATCCATTTTGATATCCGATCCCAACTAAATTATAGGTCCACCGGTACATTCTGTACAGGGTGACACCATGAAAAAAGAGCCGCCTAATTTGCAGTCAACCTCAAAAGTTCATCGATAACTTTGGGTTAAGAACTACATACATAATAAATCTTAATCCCTTAACTGGGGATCCCGGATATATCCATCCATTTTACATTAAGTTACAGTTAAAAACACGGTTAAGGGGTTAATAAACGAGAGAGAGAGAGAGAGAGAGAGACAGACAGACAGACAGACAGACAGACAGACAGACACAGACAGACATACAGAGAGGGAAAGAAAGAGATAGACAGACATACAGAGAGGGAAAGAAAGAGAGACAGACAGACAGAGATAGACAGACAGACAGACATACACAAAGAGGGAAAGAGAGAGAGAGAGAGAGACACACACACACAAAGAAACGCGGAGACAACTTCGAAAAGAGCATCCAATAATAGCAAACAACGGCAACATTAGAAAGACATCGTCGAATATAGGCTATTAACTTAAACGAACTTACAGTATATGAGAAAAATCAAACGCGGCTACGTCTGACCAGACGACGCTGCAGACACACGCCGCACGTACACTCCGAAGTACACACTCACCGGAAGTGACCTCTGACCCTCCATTGCTGACGGGCGCTGCCTCCTCTGCGCCTCGCTAACTAGACCATCCAGTCCGGAAACCGGAAGTAGATTTTAAGGCGCCGTTATCTACTGCATGCGCTCGTGTCCAGAACGTCGTCGCGTTGCCATGACAACCCGCTTGCGAGTTTTTTCGCCTGTCTATCTATCTATCCCTCTCTCTCTCGGTCTCTGTCTCTGTCTCTCTGTGTCCCCCCAGTGATGATAAATAATATTGCATGAGATTACATTAATTGCGGACACCCGAGAACCCTGCTGATCGCCTAGCCACTGTAGGCATTTGCCCCCTGTTCCCCCTCTCGGCGGGCCTGGGTGGTCATATATATATATATATACACCTGAGAGGTCGGGGAAGGGGAAGGGGGGGTAGCTGTTCAGTGCTAAGTCGGTAGCTTTGATCTTGTCGTAAAATGTCGGCCACGACAAACCGTAAACAAATGAATCAAAAGAAGAAAAAAAACGAATCACCGTACTCAAGACTCGGCCACCTGGCGAGCGATCATCAAGTTACAAAGCAAACCGCCGGCCACCTGGCGAGCAGACGCGAAACGCGCACTAACTTGACACAGTACAAACACCTGTTTGATGACACGAGCGCAGCTTTCCCGCGCAAAGTCTAAATCTTCGTCTGATACTGTATCACCGATGCATTCTGGGACATAAGAACACAGAAAAGCAATAAATCTCAATGCCCCACTGGCATTGACGTAGCTAGGGGCGGCATCCAGGGGCGGCGGCATTGGGGGCGTTGCAAATGTTAAAAAACACATTAAAATTTGATTCTAGGGGGTGTATAAATCTTTTTTAGATGTTGGCTGGGAACAACTTTGCAAATCTTAAAAACACATTAAAATTTTAAGGTAGTCTGATTTTGGGGGGTTATATACACCGATATACCCCCGTCGCTATGCCCCTGGCGGCACCCTCTAATCAATCGCTAGATTTGTGCAAAACCAATGATAAATTTACAGGGGTTGAGGTCATAGACGGATTTTTATTAAAGGCTAGGGTAGGCTTAAGCCCACCCAACTAATCCCACCAAAACAAAAATGTTTTCTCCATCAACACCAGGTCTGTCGCGCGCCGGACGGCACCCGTGCTGGATGGCACCCCCAGACCCCCATGATAGCCTACCCAAATATTAAACTCTAAATCCGCCTATGGTTGAGGTAGATAGTATGAGAGAAGAGCATGTGTAAAAGTCCAAAGTGCTTAACATACCGACCAGGGGCGTAGCGACGGAGGGGGTGGTTAAATCATATATACCCCGATATATATATATATATCGACTCAGTTAGGGTACATATATACATATATATGTATATATACATACATATATATACATATCGACTCATTTATATATATATCTGTTTAATTAACCTGTAACTGACTTAGTCAGTAGCTTGTTTTAATGATCAAATATATGTATATATATATATATATATATATATATCAGTATATCAGTTACAGGTTAATTAAACATATATATATATATATATATATATATATATACAGCATATATAACACTAACATGCATGTATAGTGCTGCAAGTTTTGACTATTCTGTGTATCGAATAATCAAAATCAACAACCAATTATTAATAATATCGATTAATCAAAACAATGAAGTAAGTAAGTCAAAGTCAAAATCGGAGGACAGAGTGATTGACGATTAATCCTATATGCTTGAGCAACCTTGACACTAACTAAGTTAACTAAGTTAACTAAAGTAGGCTAAGTAAGTGATAATCCAACAAAGACCGAAAATTCAGCAAAACTGCCGCCACTTTGCCTTTATAATTATCGTTTCGATAAATCAATGAATCATTTTTCCAATTGATTATTTCGTTAATTGATTATAATATTATAATTGTTGCAGCTCTAGACTAGACAAGACAATAGAAATTTCGTGTTTTACTTACTTACTTACTTACTTACTTACTTACTTACTTACTTACTTACTTAGTGAGATAAAAACTATGTAATTTCCATTTGACAAACCTGTTTTCATAACATAACACAATTCATCTGTGGTCTTGGTGTAATCCAGGTGAAACAATCCAAATTACTTCTGTAAATCAAGCAAAATCACTTTTGCTTTACAAATGGTAATAAAGCTTAACAAAAAATACAAATACCACCTCAAAATGTCCCAAAACGAATGTCCAAAATTCAAACATCGAAGACTAAAACTCCTAGTACCTTGTTACAACGCAAATGTACGACATCACAGTAGCGCAAACGGTACTACAATGTACTATACTACCGGTACTATAGTTCCACTGTGACAGTACCACCTAACTTTATGAAGTCCTTATCTGTCAGGTGAAAACTATACGGATTAACAAATCTAAATATACATTACCCCAACGTAATTTTATATTAGAATCCCCAGTAAACTGTTCATAAAAACAAGCTACTGACTAAGTCAGAAGATACATAAAGCAGTTACAGGTTAATTAAACAGATATTCAAGAAGCCCTGTAGAAGGTAAACAGGCCACGCTCTCCAATGAATCACAATACTTGAATAACCACGTTTAAAAGGGTTAATAACCATCACCCTAATACGCGCACGCAGCGCGCATGGTTGTAACGAAAAAGTGAGCAGCCGCTAAAAATAGCGCATTACGTCATTAGACGTGAGACTTGACGCGCCTTTGACAAAGCAGGCGGTAAATGTTCACCGTGAAAACAGAACTGGTTGCATGGACAACATCCTCATCAAACGTGCCTTTCCCCTTATTCCCGGGAATTTCCCGCTACCCCCAACTCCGACTGTCATCTTTTCTGGCTTGCCCCTCCCCCACCAGCTTAAGAATCTGCGACCATTTTTACGTCACCAATTATCGAGCGTGTGATGAGTCATAGCGCTGCTGGGAGAAAAGTTGGTGTTTTCCTTTTGAATTAGCCTACCGAGAATTCTGTAATCTTTTGGAGAAGGTATGGGGAGGGGGGTTGGGCCCCACATTTTCATCCATGTTTACACCGATGTGAAGTTTTATGCAACGCCTAATTAGTTTCACGGACGATCCTAAGAAAGAAAAAAAGTCCAAACTACTTTGGGGTTAACCCGACAAAAAATGGCCGAAGCCCATCCACTTTTGGGGTAGAAAAGTTTGGATCCCATCCCATGGAACCTCCTGTCTTTATAAAAATTAAGAATATGAGTATCAGTGGTTTTCACACAGGCTTACTTAGCCTCCTAAACCACTTAAAATCACATTATTATTATTATTATTATTATTATTATTATTATTATTATTATTATTATATCGATCACTGCATACCAGGAAATTAAATAATACCGCATCCAAAAGTTACCATCCCTAATGCCTTATTTATTAATATCATATTTATGACAATTTATATAGCGCAGTAACACAACTGGAGCTAAATTTTTTGGGAGTTTCTCAAAGCAGCCAACAGAATTTGCATTAAACACATCGTCTGGCAGGGAATTCCACGTGGGCAGGGATTCTCCCCCATGTAACTGATCTGTCTTAATCTCAAAGGATACGGAAGAACAGACAGAGAGTAAGGAACAGCAAAAGACCAAAACACACGGAACAACTCATCCCCTCTCTGTCTCTGTCTGTCTGTCTCTCTCTCTCTATCTCTCTGTCTCTGTCTGTCTGTCTGTCTGTCTCTCTCTATCTATCTGTCGCTGCCTCTGTCTGTCTGTCTGTCTGTCTCTGTCTCTCTCTCTGTGTCTCTGTCTCTGTCTCTCTCTCTCTCTCTCTCTCTCTCTCTCTCTCTCTCTCTCTCTCTCTCTCTCTCTCTCTCTGTCTCTCTCTCTCTCTCTCTCTCTCTCTCTCTCTCTCTCTCTTCTCTAGCAACTGATAACTTGTCATATCTCAAGAGCTATATATCGGAAATACTCGTCTCTCTTTCTCTCTCTCCCTTGAAGTTATGCTAGTAACCAAGTGCAACATCTAGTACAAGTCCAAGTATCCAAATGCAAATGAATGACAAGTACCGGATAGACCACAGTACTTGACATCAGTAACCATGCAATGGTTGTGTTAGTGGGGAAGAGGGGGTATTATAAACCCAACCAAATCCAACAACAAATACTGAAACCTTGATGCACTTACTGCCTCAACAAGCCTCAAAACTCAACTGCTTGGTTAAGTGGCAGAACGATTGTTAACCCCTTAACTGGGGATCCCGGATATATCCGTCCATTTTACATTGAGTTACAGTTAAATATACGGTTAAGGGGTTAAGTGTTCACCCTTTTCTGTCACACTGTTCCTGCCTCTGTTCATGAAAGTATTATGACATGCAGAACTGAAGAGTGAAGACACAAAATTAATTTCCTTATTATGAGTAATTCATTTTAATCTATATTTAAATTGGAAATCCAAGTGACACTAGATGCAAAATTGTTAACCCTTTACCGGCCATTTATTTGTAACTCAATGTAAAATGAACGAGTATACTCATAACGGGAGGTTAAGGGGTTAATGAAAAGCGGAAAAGAATTTTGACTTATATCAACATTGAAATTATTAATACTAATGCCATGACTACCAGTTTGAAATGTTTGGGGACAAGATTTGTTCAATCATTATTAATATATATATATATATATATATATATTTATATATATTTTATAACTTTGGGGAATTCCCCAAAACAGGCCTAGAATAAACGCTGTATATCAACATTGTGTGTTAATTCAATTACTCTAAGACAGATTTATAATGCATCAATTAGTTTAGTTCTAAAATCTTGATAAGCTCAATGAACTAAGATTGATTTAAAATGCATCATAAAAAATTAGATACCAGTTCCTAAAAAAATGAGTCAATGAAATTATTGACATCAAAAACAGATATCTGTCTGTCTGTCTGTCTGTCTCCCTCTCCCATGAAATCTCATCAAATCTCATCTCTCTCTCTCTCTCTCTCTCTCTCTCTCTCTCCACATAATCTGATAAATGCACTTGCACTCCACACAAAATTCCAAAATGATTCACCTCACCACTCAGCAATAAGAAATTGCTATACTTCAGGTAGTCATCATACAGATTATTATAACATATTATTATAACAAATTATTATAACAAACTTTTCAAGTGCTGCCTTGACCAAAAATTACACCAAATGCATTATGATAGCACATAAGTCATTGGTTTAGGCTGAATTTTTCCAAAACACTTTTCCCATCCTTATCTAGATTTCTGCAGCACCACAGAATATCTGGACAAGATCTTAACACAGAATTTTTTGAATCATCAATAACTCGGTTCAACCTACAAAAGTGAAATCAAAGTCTCACCCTTATAGTAAATGGCACCACATAAATTCACATAAACCACCCCACCTGGAAAACTAAAACTAAATGTGCTGCAAAAATTTAAAGCAATGCTCCAGCAGGGTTTAATCTAGGCCGTTTCTGGGGGAAAATTTGTCCTTTTTCCCACCAGAAAATTTCAAATTCCCCCGAAAATTTTGGCATACTACATCAACTAACAGCAGCCCCCTAGCTGACTTCCCCCGGCTTTGTCAGTTTCCCCCGGAGTCCAGAGTCTAGATTAAACACTGCGCTCCAGGTGCTATAGGCCTACAAGTAAACCACCCCACCTGGAAGAGGTGGGGTGGGGTGGGGTGGAAGAAGAACTTTAAGTAAGTAAGAGAACATCAAGATTATAGTGGTAACTTGTCTAAAAGACTGCACGAACACTTTAAACAAAATTAAACTAAGTAGCTAGTCTTTAACCCCTTAACCGTGTATTTAACTGTAACTCAATGTAAAATAGACGGATATATCCGGGATCCCCAGTTAAGGGGTTAAAAGCCAAGACTTCAGTCGATTCCTGACAATATCTAGCGACAATGACTCCCGTATGTCAGAATTATAATTATATAATTAGCTACAAGTCCCACATTACTTGACATTACAAGAAACATATCACCTGGTCCACAATTTTTGGTACTCGTGCTTTCTCAGTGGCCGCCCTCAAACTCTGAAACTCAAAGTCATTGCAAATTCTTAGAACAAGATTAAAACACATCTTTTTGGCATGGCTGATCCACCATTAACAATCACCCGTTTGTCCGGTTGGATGCCCTGGATTTGACCTGGATCTTAAATGATTTTGATTCGATGCACCATCGGCTGATGCTTCTGTGCATTATGAAATGGCGCTATAGAAGTTTAAGATTAAAATTATTCTAAGTGTGCATTATGAAATGGCGCTATAGAAGTTTAAGATTAGAATTATTCTAATTGTGCAGGTCACTTTAACGGTGCTGCATAAATGTTGGCCGTACGTACCATAAATAGTTACAACATTAGAATACTATACAGAACTGGCAATATATAAATTCGATCCATTTAAATCCATTTAAATGCTCACCAAGAACGTGTATACATCCCTCCACTCTGCGGCGTTAAAATCCTCTTCTGCGACGGATGATTCTACTGTAGCGATTAAACCAGTTATTTAAACCAAATAATTAATCGATACTATTAATCCGACAGCATAATAGTAATAAATAAGAATTTCTTTTAAACTATTTTTAAAAGTTAAAATAGATTTAAAACTTTTTTTCTCTCAGCGCCGAGTGCGAAACTTCCCGACAAAGACGACCGCCGGCGAAACGCATTGGATCCGATACGGTGTATAACTATTTAAAGTTTAGCAAGAATATGCACTTCTCTTAAAATTATTTGCAGTTTCAGAAACAACTACTGGAAAAGCACTTCTATTTTAGTGCAGTTTTTTGTTCATTTTCTAGTTTTTTTCCTGAGATTTCCTCTTCGAGGCGCCATATAAATTGATTTATTATCAAATATAAGTTAACTCCACCAGTAAGTCCGTAAGACCCTCTGACTGGACATTAAATTCTACAACCGTTCCATAAAAAGTAAAATTTAACAAATGATCAAATCTGATCAGGGATTGTCCATTAATTATGCCAACAAAATAGAGAGGAAGGGCCTGATATATATGGTCTTATATATATATATATATATATATATATATATATATATATATATATATATATATATATATATACATACACACATATCTTCCATAAACTTTATAACTATATATATATATATATATATATATATATATATATATATATATATATATATATATATATATGGAAGACTTTATGGGCAATGACATGCCAAATATTAAAATATTAAAGCCTTTAAACCAAAATTTTATTTATAAAAAACCTAGCTTTTTTCCAGCCCTGCCAATGTCAACGAATGTAAAATCAACTCAGTTTGACCATGTAAACATGCTACTCCCATAGAAACCGAGCATCATGATTGTTACCATGACAACTGATACCAATTAAGGCTACTAAATTTCGAGCATCTGGACAAACCTGCTGCTATGGGCTATGACGGATCTCACAAACTCTACATCCTGAATCCGAAGTCACGTTTATTTATATTTACAAACGTTTTATTACTGTAGTTTACACCGCACATAGTTACATATATTTTACAGTCCATTTTGGCATTTACAAATTAGTTATACCACTCACAGCCAGAGTGCAGCTGGAAGTCACAAAAGTTTTCCGCTATAATACTACATAAAGTGCACTTTGAACCTCAAACATATGGCATTATAGTGCAGAGGCGGCAACACAGAGGGGGCCCCCCATGTCCCTAATAATTGAATGCCTTCCCTTCTCCCTACTGGCTCCAATACTTTAGTGCACCCATTCTAAGCAACTAGACTAGTCCAGGTTTATGAAAAATTAGTTGATCCCATGCTTAGAAGTTGCCACCCTAACGCCCCCCACTTGCCCAATCCTGGAGCCGCCACTGTCATAGTGTCAAAACTTCTAGGGGTCGCACACAGTGTTTAAACTAGGCCGGTTTTTTTTGGGGGGGGAAATTGCCCTTTCACCCCCGGAAATTTCAAATTCCCCGCGGAAATTTTGGCATACTACATGGACTAACAACAGCCCCTAGCAGAATCCCCCGGAAATTTCAAATTCCCCCGGCTTTGTCAGTTCCCCCCCCGAGCCCAGGATTCTAGATTAAACACTGGTTGCGCATAAAGCACAATCCGATGTAAAAATCCTAAGATTATTAAAATCGCAATTTGTGCAAAATGTCACATCTCCCAAATCTGAAACGTCAGAGAACTTGCCAACATGATTAGCTATGATATGATGTGATGCCGAAATACTGTATTTGCCACAAAGCCTGACCAACGTTAATAATCAGGCATCTTTAATTCTTTATACACAAAAGAACAGATACCATATTTTTACACGTATAACGCGCACCGGTTTATAGCGCTCACATGTGCTTTAATAAAGTGCAGCAAAATGCAAACGATACATGAATAGGCTGCTCGCAGGGATATTTTTACACCCCACCAATTTGAGGTCGACACCCCTCCCAAAAATATGGTAATTTGACAATGGTATGCATACAAAATGCATACTAATTAGCTCCGGACACCCCTCCACCCAATTTGAGGTCGACACCCCCCAAATTCACAATCCTAGAAATATCCCTGGCTGCTCGGTTGGGAAAAAGCGCACAACTGGCCGAGTATGGTACCTGAAACTGTTGAAAGTGCACAAGTACTGAGCATGGTACTTGAATGTACACAAGTAATGATAATGATTAATCAAATCGGTTGAGATGCTTAGAGAAATGTTGAAATTATTAAAAGCATTTAACTGATAAAGCAAATGCCACACAAATAAAAAAAATCTCCTCAAAACATCAAACAAACATTAAATGTTTGTTTCTTGTTTCGATCACAAACTTTTCCGGCAATTTTTATCAGTTAAATGCTTTTAACTCATTTTTCAGCTTCAAATTACAACGAGTACATTACACCTTACAACGCGGCAAGAAAACACCAATGTAATGGCTGTACTACCTGTAGCAGTGGGTCCCATACTCGGTACTTGTGCGCTTTTTCAGAAATTAATTTTAACAGCATTTATGTTTGAAACTCAATGTAAAATGGACGCATAATACAAGATATCCGTTAAGGGGTTAACCCCTTAACAAGGCAACTATTTGACAACTCAAGACTAAAATGGACGAGTGTTACGCTCAAAATAACATCACACTACAACTGGATTTCAAATCAGTCCCCTAGGCAGATAAATGCCCCACGATTGAAACGTTCGGATTTGTCTAGCGGAGGCACAAATGTTAGGTAGGAAATCACACAGAAAACCATAGCATCTACCAGAAAAACAGAAACTGCACCGACCAGCATTGCAATCATCAAAACCAGTGTTAGGACTCAAAAGATCAAAGATCACGATCTCAAAAATCTTTGATCTTTGATCTAGATCAATTTTTACTAGTGATCTTTGACTCTGATTTTAAATCACTTTTTCGGTGATTTTGATCTTTATTATCAACAGAAGATCAAAGATCAAATTATATGTATTCAACAATCAATCAACAACTGGATTTCAAAATCAGTCCCAATGATCATGTTAGTAGGCAGATAAATTATGGGTGCCCCACAGTTGCAACTTGAGGTCATGCAGTACCTGAATAACCCAAAATAAGGAACTTTCTAGCTTGTTAGCATACCCACGTGAAGGCAGCATTTGTGAAATATAACACAACCCTGCCATCTTCTGCGCCTGTCGAAAGACTTTTAGTATTGGAGGTTTGATAGCTACACACGCGAAAAAAGGTTGTCTGAAACGTTTGAGCGTCTGCTCATGCTGAAAATGAAAACACACTGTGAACTGACAGCATCTACTGTTTTCAGAAAAAAAAGTTTACATAGCAACCATTTGTATCGTTATCACGTGACACGTCATACATGATATAATAACTATACTTGTATGATCTTTGATCTTAGATCACTTTTAAAGTGATCTTGATCTTAGATCATTTATACCAGTGATCTTTGATCAAATCAACAGTGATCTTGATCTTTGATCAAGATCATTTTACAAGTGATCTTTCCTAACACTGATCAAAACACACATACACACAGACAGACACACACACACACATGAACGAAGGCAGAGGTGGTCCCACAGGGGGTCCGTGCCCCCTTTTGAAAGCCTGGCACCCCCCCATCGAGGGTGATGATATTTTCCCTGAAAAAGCTGATTTGTGAAAAATAGTTGGTCTCCCATGTTTAGAAGTTGCCACCCCAAATACCCCCCCCCCAACTTAACAAATCCAGGAGCCGCCACTGCATGTACGTATGCGCATGTGCAACATACATAGTACACATGTTGTATTGACATTGCAAGTTTACAGGATGGCACCAGATGATTGATCGCGCGATAATATACCTAATTCTCAATTCGCATACCGATACTATGATCTTCATGAACACATTAATAAAAAAGGAAAAGCGGGTCGAACGTAACGGCAACAATCGGCAGGAACACGCGTCTCAGTTTCTAGTTCTCGGCGACTCGGCGTCTTCCGAATCGGTCTCAGACGTGTCGGTGGCAGCGCCGTTGGTTTTGGGTCGGGCGCGACCGTGCAGCAGCGCCGGCGCAAACCGTTCGGAATTTGGCACGCGGGCGTGTTTGTGCGTCGCGGGGACCGGCGCCGACTCCCGAGAGTTTGCGTCCCCTTTTGGCAAAAATGACTCTTCGCCCGCGACGGCGTTAGGCACCTGAATCTCCAGCTCATCGTGATCTTGAGCATCTTCGAAACTTCTCTCTGCGTCCTCTTCGCACGCTCTTCTTCCCAAGACCCATCTCCCAAAACTGGAAGTCCTCTCCCTCTTCCTCCTCCTCCTCCTGAAGCTCGCGACGCCTCGACGTCTCGAAGGCCTCGCGATCGTAAACGTGATCGGTGAAATGGTTAGGTTCCCGATCGATTCCGATCTTGTCGTCTAGATCGTCGGACGATCGGAGTCTCTGCTCGAGAGCCGACATCTGAGCGTTGTACTCGACGATTACCTCTTCGTCGGATTCGGATATCGAATAGCTCTCTCCCTCCTCTGCTGAATCCCAGGGCACGCGAGTATTTTCATCAGCAACTCCATCACCAGATGTCCTTTTCGGAGGGCCCGACCGAGCACCGACAACTTCGTTCGCGCCAATTTCATCCAGCGCGACGTTCTCAATTTTACCGCTTGTACTCTTCCGCTCCGTTCGCCAACAACCATCTCTGTGTTTCCACGTCACGCCACGTGAATCCTGCCAGACTGGCTCGCCGGTCATGTCGGAGATCTTCACCTTACTGACATCATCGACAACGATGTTGGGATCGCATATCGTCATGTCATCAACAGCATCACGAGAAACCTTTTCCACAGTTTCCAATTTGTCTTCCGACGCAAAGTCAAACCGGGGCCTGATTTCGCCCAAGCGGTCGTCCTCCTGGAGATGGGGCCCATCAACGGGGAGCCCACCAAGGAGGGGACCATCGTGGAATACTGATCTCTCGCTGGACTTATGTGAAGGGGACTCATGTGAAAGGTCCTGCGATTGTGTAGAAGCACTTGTCAATCCATCAGGAAGAATTCCAAACTGGTCTTCAAGAAATCTGCGAACCAGTTGCTTGCGTCGTTCATATTCTACGTCAAGGTGGTCGTCCCCGGCAAAATCCGCCATCGCGTCGCCGTCATCCCGCGACACAGAGCGACTGCCGTCGTCGCGGGACGAAGATTTCGCCGCCGCGCCTTCTCCGCGCTCCGTCGCGGCGTCCGGAACGGCGGGACGCGTCGTCGTCGCCGGCGAAGAGCACGACGCCTTGACGACAAGACGATTCCTGATTTCGTCGATCGTCATCTCCGTGTGGACCCCGAAGCCCATCCGGCCGCCCGTGAACACGCTCTCGGTGAGGCGGGCGAGCGCGTCCACGACCTGGTTGAGTCCGCTCAGCTGCTTCAGGTTCGTGCACTCGAGCACGAGCATCAAGAACTCGGTGAATACAATCCGGACGACGTGCTGCGTCTCCTCGTCGCCTCCGACGCGGGACTCCACGCGGACCCCGTCATCGTCGTCATCCGCACTGTCCGGCATCCGGATCAGGCGCACCGGGAACGACCCGCCGACCCTCGAGTCCAGCTTCTCCCGGCTGCGCCGCCTGATGAACGGCTCGAGGCGTTCCAGGTTTATCCGGCGGAGGAGAAGAACGATCAGTCCCCGTATGCTCGACTCCAGGTCGGACTCCGCTCGCTCGACTCGCGAATCGGAGAGACTCTTAGACTCCGCGCTCAACGAATTTGAACTGTCTACAGACCCTCGACTTCTTTGCGACTCCACAGCCAAGCTACGACTCTGGTAGCTGAGGTACTGAAGTAAGACGTCCTCTGAAAATAAAGAACAAGAACATCCCAAAACTGCCTGAGGGTCCATCCATATAGTACAGGGTGGCGCAAAAAAACCGGACTATATCAAATGCAAACCTAAATGTGACTAGCCCAGTTTTTTGTGCCACCCTGTACATATGCACTGAAGGGGGGTGGGTTGGATTTAGAAGATTTTGCATATTCATGGTGTGTGCAATGGGGGCGGTGAAAATTTGCCTGTTTTGCGTATGTACTACATGGATGGGCTACGAGGCAAAACTGCATTTAATAAGTAAGTAAAATCTCATGAATTCCTATAGTGCTGACAAAAGCAGGTACCATGGAGGTAGTTTAATCTTCAGGCGCTTAATACAGTAAAACTTAATTACAATACATTTAGCGGGTTTGTAAAATTGAGTATGTCATATCCAAGGTACGTCATATAAAATAATGTCCAATACAGTAGCGTATCACACGAAGTCGTACATTGCGGTATATTATAACCAAGTATACGTTATAACCGAGTCCGTTATAATGAGGTTCTACTGTAAGTAGCGCCTTTGACTTTAGCCACCTAGCTATGTTACTGCGCTTAAGAAATTGTCAAGTTTAATAATAATAATAATAATAATAATAATAATAATAATAATAAGTACAGTGTACATACCTAAAATTAGCTATACAAGGATGCAAAGAATTACATTACATCTGCGCATAATTTGCCCTCACATGATACAGGGTAACCAACATATGTAGGTATATAAGTAAGTAAGTAAATCAGTCAGTTGGTCTTTCTGTATTTACATATCCCCACTGAAAGCAAGCAAGTAAGTAGATAAGTATGTCACCTGGTCTTTTTATATTTATCACTGTCATAAGCAGGCAGGTAAATAAGCAAGTAAGTAAGTAACCTGGTCTTTTGTGTCGTTCGCTGACGTAGATGACGAGATCCGGATGGTCGGAAAGCGCCTCCTGGATCGCCCTCGCCTCCGCTCGGAACAGGAAGACAAGTGGAATGATCACATCCGCCTTTCCGTCTCCAGACATGGAAAAGAGTTGAGAGGAATCGGCGCTCGACTGTGAATTGTTATCTACAGAAGCAAAGACAGATGCCGTATCAAGAAGATCCCAATTATGGATTAATAAACAAGTAAATAATTAAATTATAAAATAGAAATGTAATAAATTAAAAATCCAATTGCCATAAGAAAGTCTCCACAATTCAAACCGTGGTTTAGTAGTAGCAATAATAATAGTGATAGTAGTAGCAGTAGTAGTAGTAGTGATAGCAATCGTACTTGTAATAGTAGTAGCAGTAGTAGTAATAGTAGCAGCAGCAGTAATTGTAGTAATAGTTGTAGTAGTAGCAGTAATACTTGTAGTACTTATAGTAGTAGTAGCAATAGTAGCCCAAGGATGTTACTTCAACTATTCGAAATATACAATTAATTACACTAATAAAACTAATGTGAACTAGAGTCAGAATTGCTGATGAGAAGATAAGAGTGATATGCAATAATACAATTCAGTGGCACTAACCAAAAATTATTCCTCCTATTGCTCCAGCATTCTGAATATGTCTGGCCTACAAATGCAAGCCCAAACATGTTTTCTAATTGCAAAATAAGTGACAAGATAAAGTGTAAATGTTATGTCACTTATTTATCATCAGATATAAGTGACATGTGTTAAGAGTGCTCTTGTCTTTAGCCTTAGATCTATGCTTACTGTGCTACAGAAATAATCTAATTAATAATAATAATAATAATAATAATAAAAAATAATAATAATAATAATAATAATAATAATAATAATAATAATAATAATAATAATAATAATAATAATAATAATAATAATAATAATAATAATAATAATAAAAGCAGAAATAAATCAGTAACTTGAAAATTATAAAAGAAATGCAATCTGTATCAACCGCTATAAAAATAAAGATAAGAAAAGGTGCTACAAAAACAAAACAATGAGAAAATGTTAAAACATCTGTCAAATGATTTTCATTGCATTTTATTCACATTTTAATCTATTAAAAAATCTGATATTATAATAAAAAACAACTATAAATAAGTTTAAAATTGCTAAGCAAAGTTGAGATGCAATTCTGCAGTCAAATATGTCTCATGATTTGCACTTTTCTAAGCAAAATTCATCATTTCAAGACATAGGCCTAAGATTTTCACTTTTTCTGACTTAAGCTAATATCTGTAGCACGTTTTAGCATTTTCTCATTGTATTGTTTTTGTAGCACCTTTTCTTATCTTTATTTTTGTAGCTGTTGATACAGATTGCATTTCTTTTCATAATTTAAGTGACTGGTTTATTTCTGATTTTTTAAATTTTATTATAATTATAATTATTATTATTATTATTATTATTATTAATGTCTGTAGCAAAGCTTCAAGTATCGAACTTCCTGGCTCTATAGAAGTTCATTACCTTGACAGACTAAAAACTTACATAAACAAAGGTCATAAAATACTATCCATAAAGTCAGCATTCTGTCATTCTACAGCCATGGTTTACTGTACAGGGTGGTGCAAAAAAACCCAGACTATATTAAATGCAAACCCAAATGTGACTAGTCGGGTTTTTTGCACCACCCTGTATATACACCACAAAGTAAATTTGGCAATACAGCTATGTCCTTCTGTTGCATTGTTATTGTTATTATTACTTTTTTAAAAAATTTATTAGGTGGCACTTTGGCGTATTTACTGGTTTTTGGAGTTGTGGATCTTATGCTTTACTTTACCCTGTGACTCCAATGCTAGGAGCGCCTCTGAGTAGAAAAAGAAGAGGCGCTATACAAATGTCACATTACATTACATAAAATCTGCATTGAGCGTATCACAGGTAGAACAGGATATCATAGAAGCATGCGTACCTTATCGACAAACATACAGTCCCCCCGTTCCACCATCACGAACTTTCCGGCAACCTCCCCCGAATTTGACAACGCCTGACAACACCTCAGCGGGGAGGCAACAGTCAGCGGTCCTTCGATCTGCAAGACAAAGAAATAAGAACGT
Organism: Metaphire vulgaris; assembly: GCA_018105865.1. NCBI lineage: Eukaryota > Metazoa > Annelida > Clitellata > Crassiclitellata > Megascolecidae > Metaphire > Metaphire vulgaris. Next base: position 2,428,339 of record CM030865.1, read on the forward strand.
CAATCCAGAGAAAAGGCAGAATCCAAAGACAGATTTCGATCCAGTTCTGTTCTTAAGAACAGAAGTTTCAATGCATGCAACGTAACGTAATGTAAAGAGTAGCTTACCCCTGGATGATTTTTAAGGCTGACACCAAACTGTGCCGGTCCGGCCTTCAGGACGACCGAACCAAAATAAGGCGGCGACATCAGCTGCACCACTCGAGGCTCTATAGAAGCTATACAAACGGACAGAACAGCCGTCGAAAAGTTACCGCAACAACACAGAAACAGTCGGATATCCATTCATCTTCAATGATTGCTTAGAGAATGACTTAACCCCTTAACTGGGAACCACGGATATATCCGTCCATTTTACATTGAGTTACAGTTAAATACACGGTTAAGGGGTTAAATTAATAAACTAGGGTTTGTCCACTGTATGGAAATAGACGCACTTCATTATTTCCGGCAATTTTTGACCCCTCTGAAAAGCACAGACATGCCTTCAGATTCACCTTTGACCTCGTTCAAAACAAAAGCAGCGCGTGCAGTTCCGAGTGATTGCTAAGAAGAGGTGCTATATAAATGCCCTGCTGCAGTTCTCGGTGATTTAGGGCTCATCCATATAGTATGTTCGCAAAACAGACATGTTGTACATCCCCTCCGTTGCACACACCGTACATATGCAAAATCTTCTAAATCCACCCTCAGTAAGTGCATAAGTACTATATGGATGGACCGTTAGTGAGCTCTCCAGAAGAATGTGGGATAAAGACTATCAGCCCAAAATATATTTTCTGAATTTCTTGGCGCATTTTTTGACAGATACGCGCATATCGAACTGCTTTCCACATTGCGCTGCTACCACCAGAATCTAACCAGTTGCATAACAGTATTGAACATATGCTTATCAGGTCCAAGACTTTAAAAGTCTAACGAACAAAGATCGGTACTAACGAGCCTCACGAATACACTGTTATACGACGCGTTAAACTGCTAGGAAAACAACAACAGTACCGTCACTCGCTTGGGCCTTTGACAATTCGACCATCTCCTGCATAAACAGTAACCCATCAGAACTATCCTCTGGGGATGCAGCCTGAAATAACAACAACAATACTAATAACACCAACAATAATAATAATAATAACAACAATAATACTAATAACACCAACAATAATAATAATAATGTTGTTATTATTATTATTAAACGACAATTTATATAGCGCTAACTGCCTGGCGAAGGCCATAGTCAAGAGCGCTTTACAGAGACATCTGGTATGAGGTTTCAAGTAGGTGTGTTTTTAAATTCTGTGAAAATCTATATTGGGTGGTCTCCTGGTTATTTCCTCTGGGAGGGTGTTCCAAAGTATGGGATTCCCCCTCGAGACGGATCTGCCCCCAAATTTAGCCGTCTTGGGTGGGGGGGGGCAACTAGCTGAACAATGCACTTCTATGGTACTAGTTCTGATACATCATATGTACAGCACCACAATCATTAAGAGATAAAAGACAGAGTTGGAGACAGCAAGACAAGTTAACATGAAGACAGCATTAGAAAATTTTGATTCATTGAAAACACTGCTTATGCAAGTAAGTAAGAAAAATTTCTTAGCAATTTCAGCAATGTCTCTATCCGTTCATAAGCTGAAAAAGAAATGCTTACATAAGAGTCATATATTTGAAGTACCATCGATTGATACCTGTGGGTATTAGAACTGGTGCTATAGAAGTGCATAATTATTATTATTATCATCATTATTATCATCATCATCATCATCATCATCATCATCATCATCATCATCATCATCATCATCATCATACTTTCAATATCCTCAGAACACACAGACCAAGGTCTAAGGGCCCCCAAACCAGAAATTCTAAACATTCCTTGTTGGCCAGCCTACGTATGCTTGGAACTGGACAGCTCATTTGCTTACTTACTTTTCGCTGAGGGCAATAAACATAGTCTGCTGACGTCATCAATTGCTGCATATTGGACCCCATTGCCAAAAACTAAAGATGGGGACTCAGCCTGATCCTGTGGGGCCTCATCTCTTCACCAAAGGGCCCCTAAAGCCATTTAGACTGCCCCCCCCCAAATAACTAATTTAATCCGTGCAAAATATCAAACAACCACATTAATAAATAACTTGACTGCATTGAAAATACAGATTAGTAAGTAAGTAAGTAAGTAAGAGCATTAATATTCTATCTAGTCCAGATAAACAGGCTAAGCAATGACGTTGTTCACACTTCGTTCGCCAGATGGAGCAGCTGTACGCGGCCATCAGCCATCGTGATGATGCGAATGCCCATTCGGTTGAGCAGCGCCACCTGGTCTTTGTTTCCGGCGATAAATTCGGAAGCCTTGAGGCGCGGCGACTCGCTGGAAAAAAGCCAAATCGAAAATAATGACGCCAACTTTGTAAATTTTCAAATGATGGCGATAACAGAAATAAACTTTTTAAACTTAGATGCATGGATGATGATAATAAATTTGTCTATCAATTATAATAATCGGTTTCATATCTTACTTACACAAATATTATTATTATTATAAAATAACTTTTACTGCATGACTAATCAGTCACACACCATGAAACCCACCCACCCACCCAAAACCCACCAACCCAAAAACCCACCCACCTGCCCACCCACCCAAAACCCACCAACCAACCCATCCAAAATCCAAAACCCACCCACCCATCCATCCAAAGCTAGTCGTATGGCACAAACCTTGATTTTGGCTTCGGGCACAGATTTTCAACCATGTTTTTCAATGGTGACCGCAAGTGATGTGCAAAGTCGATTTTTCCTTTGAAAAGATGGTTCGTGCTTGGACAAGTGTTACGGAAATCGTATTCCTCCTCGTCTCCGTCCGCTCTCAAATCCTCTGAAGAATAATCGTTATCCTACGCAACGGCATCAATCGCACTTTATTTATTTACACTGAAAAGCAGGAAAATAACAATTGTGACCAAATGATATGACGCTCTGAAAACCAAACGTTCGAATCAATTATCCAGAAATCAAAATGAAATTGTCAAAAATAAATATATAAATAAATATAAAAGACAAAAACAATCTGTCCATGAGAACAAAAATCTAGATTTTTAGACAAAAATTAGACGATTTCAGAATATTTTTCAAATACTTCAAAAATTTTTCTCAGTCATTTCAACAAATGTTCATTGTTGCATTTGATTCAAACTCCGTAAACGCGCATTTCTTGTCATTCAAAATGACAGCATATGCAAATACAGTGGTGCACAAAAGTCTCGACACACCTTCTGAATGACAGCATCATTCAAAAAGATGACAGAACATATATGCAAATACAGTGGTGCACAAAAGTCTGGACTTACTTTCTCTTTCTAAATGTCTTTCTTCTATTTCCTTCAATTCTATTTCCTCTCTTTCTCAAATCAAAATAACCAACTGTAATCGTGAAAACAAAAATAAAATCCAAACTTTGGACACCACCGTAGGCCAAATATTTTCATCATTCTGAAACGCACCTCGGTGAAATTCTGCGCGGAATTCGTGAAGACAGAAACAACGGCAAAGGTGAGCCTCGGTCGTGAAGACATAATCATCCACGTTTAAGATGAGGTCTTCTTTTTCGGAGAACAGCAGGTACAGATACTTGAACGTTTCCGCCAACACGTACGAATCCATCCTGAAAATTGCAGAATCAAAATCAAAGTATTATACATCAAAGTATTATACATCAAAGTATTATACATCAAAGTATTATACATCAACGTATTATACATCAACGTATTATACATCAAAGTATTATACATCAAAGTATTATACATCAAAGTAGTATACATCAAAGTATTATACATCAAAGTATTATACATCAAAGTATTATACATCAAAGTATTATACATCAAAGTATTATACATCAAAGTATTATACATCAAAGTATTATACATCAAAGTATTATACATCAAAGTATTATACATGCACTTGTCAAATTTCTCGAACTGTCTTGCACATTTCACATTAAATATAAGTGACTGTTTCCAAGTGCTTATTTAACATATCTTATAAGTCCAGCACGCCAAACATGGGTAAATAGTGCTCAGTTGACATTTAGCACCTAGCTATGTTACTGTGCTGAGTTCACGAATTGTCATAAATAAGACTAATAATAATAATAATAATAATAATAATAATAAAAATAATAATAATAAAGGCTGGAAGTGGTGTTGAGACTGGCAAATGGAAGGAAATAAAGGAAGAGGAAGTCCCAGGAACGATGATCTGGATTTCGACGACAGAGATGCCAGAAAGAAGATATGAACATTGTGCTGGAATTTCAATTATAGAAGGAAGACAATTAACCCCTTAACCGTGTATTTAACTGTAACTCAATGTAAAATGGACGGATATATCCGGGATCCCCAGTTAAGGGGTTAACAGAAGATAGAACTTCTTGGAAACATTTTGCTAATATTGCAACTAAAAAGCTGACAGAGAGCATATTGATGATGATGATGATGATGATGATGATGATGATGATGATGATGGTGGCGATGATGATGATGGCAGTGATGGTGGCGATGATGATGATGATGATGATGATGATGATGACGATGATGATGATGATGATGATAATGACTTATCTTACTGGTCTTAATAATACCCGGTAATAAACAAATGGTGTCCTTCAAATGCAGCAAAGCCACAGAGGAAGTCCCAGAGGCGATTCCCAGGAGGTTTTCTATCACCGATTTTCCAACCTCCAATGAACATGAAAGGAATTTCAATCATAGAAAAGACAATTAACAAAAGATAAACACTACAACAAATATTCCACTTGTAATACCAAAGAAATCTTGAATAAAAAAAGAGAAATTATTATAACTATAACCAATCAATCAATCAACCAATCAATCAATCAAATAGTCAGTCAAATAATCAATGGGTCAATCAATCAGTCAGCCAAATAATCAATCGGTCAGTCAACCAGTCAACCAGTCAGTCAGTCAGTCTCAGTCAGTCATTTTCCAACCTCAAGTCATATGTCAGTCAGTCAGACAACGTCAGTCAAAATAAACACTACAAATATTCCAGCCAGCCAGCCAGTCAAATCAGCCAAAAAATCAATTATTATCAACCAGTCAGTCAATCAATCAATCAAAAATCAATCAATCAATTAATCAATCATATAGTTAGTCAAATAATCAATCGGTCAATCATTCAGTCAGCCAAATAATCAATCGGTCAGTCAACCAGTCAACCAGTCAATCAGCCAGCCAGCCAGCCAGCCAGCCAGCCAGTCAGTCAGTCAGTCAATCAATCATATCGTGGCTACAGAGTTCCACCAGTTTGAGCACTACATTTGAAAAGGTTTTAAAGATGACTGCCGATGTAGATATGAATGTTGCCGCTAACTTACTTTATATATGAAATAAGTCGATTCCAAGAATTCAGGTCGTAATGGATGTTGCCCCCAATGTACACGGAAATCCGAGGTGAATGCCTAAAAGTCAAATTACGCCAAATGGTAACATAAGAGTTACATAAGTAACACAAACAGATACAGTGGTAATTTCATGCTGCTTTCAAACTGACTAAAAAATAGTAAAAATAGCCGTCAGTTCAAACAAAAATTGTGTACGGAAATTTTAAAATATTGGTCTAATTTTCAGGCAATCAGCATGCAATCTTTCTTAATAATTTTTATTTTTAAACTATTATTCACAATTTCATCATGAATAGTTTTGTGCATTAGCTGGCCAAAAATTGGTGCTGGCCGATTATCGGCCGATAATCGGTATTACTACTCCTCTGCTTTCCCAATAATATCAAATCTCATTTACTTATATGCCTACCGGTATATAGTCAATATGATCTTATATAGTCAATAATGAAGTCTTATATTTTTAAAAATGAAAACCAAAATTCTGCAAAAACGACAACTGTACAAAAATTCAGATCAATGATAATGAAGCACACAGGTAAATGTACCTCAGGCAGGAAATTATGTCTCAAGGTAACCTGGTACAACATTTCATGGATTTCAATCGCTGATTTAAGATCTCCTTTCAAGACCTGTCCAGAAATAAAACTATATTTATAAATGCTATCAAAACCATCAATAACATGTATAACTAATTAGCCATTTAAAAATAGCAAAAATAATATGTTACATTATGAAAAAGTCCATGAATGTCCAAATATACAGTCTTGTCCAGTATGGTTAAATTGTCTAATGCCAAATTTTTTACATATCAAACTTCTGTAACGACACCAATTTTAACATATGTAATGTAATCAATATTATTATGTATTATTATGATCAATTTCATATTGGCAAATCATAAACAAATTCATAATGCTAAAATTCTCTAACATCAAACAATACATACATTTTTTACATACATACATACATACTTTGGTCATACATAAATTCAAACTGCCATTATAAAACCCCCCGAAAAAACTTGATGATGATGATGATGATGATGATGATGATGATGATGATGATGACAAAGATGATGATGATGATAATGAGTGAGCAGATTTCCCGTTGCTCCCTCATAGACAACTAGGAACGAACAACTCGTCCATATTCGCCACACGGTGTCTAGGATCAGACATGAACCTGCAACCCCCCCCCACCCAATAGCATGGCAAGAACCCTACCATCACTCCACCGTACCCCTGAAAGAGAAACAAATTTAGAAAACCCACAAATATGGAAATCAGTCCCACTAAGCACCCAGAGTCACAGACACACTGCAAGCAAAGACTACAGTAGTAGGAGATACCTGAAGTCCCGGCCAGAAGGCCAAAAGCGCGTCCATAAAGTTTCGCGAGTTCATCTGGGGTCGATGCATGTGTACGTCGAGCATCAGCGGACCATTGCTTATGTATTTCATCACAGCCTTGTAATGCTGCGTACATACAAAAATTATTATTATTATTATTATTATTATCATTATTATTATTATTATTATTATTATTATTTGATTATTATTATTTGATTATTATTATTATTTGATTATTTGATTATTATTAGATTAATTTTATTATTATTATTTTATTATTATTATTATTATTATTTTATTAAATTATTATTATTAAAAATTATTATTATTATTATTATTATACATGAAAAAATGTGTAGATTTTTAAAATTATGAAAAAGATTTTTAAATGAAGTAAAAGCATTGATGCACACAATTTTGCATCCAATCTAATCCTAAACTTCTATAGCGCCACTTCATAATTTCATAATGCACAGAAGCATCAGCTGATGGTGTGTATCAATGCATGTATCAATAGAAGATCGATCACAATGTGGAATGCCTTTAAAACACTGCCATTTTCCCTTTAAAGACTTTAATATCATTTATATCAATTATTCAATTAAATTATTTGATATATGTTAAATAATTAATATATATTTTATAGAAATTCTGTTCCATCAATAATAATAATAATAATAAAAACAATATAATTAATACATATAATCAAAATCTGAGTTAGTGCAGGTCATTGGGTCCCAAGATATCTGAGAAAATTCTGCACCACAACCTCCACCAAACCTAGTAGAAGAAATGTCAACTGAAAACCCACAGCGATAACACTGCAGCCTCAACTCACAGACCAAACCAAAGGTGTAAAAAACAACTACATTTACACCGCAGATTCAACGTAAGCCACTGAAGACCTTACATAAAGCCATCATTCGGACAGGTGCGTTTGAAAGGTGAGAGTTGCAAATACCTTGTTAAATCTCTCCAGGTAAGTGTCCTTGCCTAACATGATGTAACCCTTTAGGAGGTATTCGTAATAAGAATCTATTCCCGCTCCAATTCCACTTTCTGAAGAAAGAAAACATTCACTAATGCATTCAATTAAATATTCCACAGACATTAAAACTAAGAAACTAAATAAATCACTAAAAACATTTCAATTCTCTTTATCTTTTCTTATTATTTTTGTCCAGAAACCTCAGATTCAGACATTTTCATGCACCACTCTATTTTCATGTATGACCAGGGGCGATTTGTGACCTGGAGCAGTGGGGGGGGGGATATGCCGAGCTTGAGGGGGGGATGTAGTTGTTGGGGAAATGTAGCAGTGGGTGGGATGTAGTTGTGGGGGGATGTAGCAGTAGGGGGGATGCAGTTGGGCAGTGGAGGGGGAATTCCCCCTTTCCCTCCCCCTACAAATCGCGCCTGTGTATGACAATTGTACTCCTATAAAATAGGACACAGAGCTGCATTTGAATGTCCTCACCACGTCGTACCCAATCACCGTTGTGGATATTGATAACGGTACCAACGAGATCGCTGGTCCTATGTCGCGATTCCCACAGGTAGTCCATTGCCCGAGCGGCTTTATTCTACAGACAGAAACAGACGGATGCGGACGATGAAGATGGAGAAAAACAAAACAAAGAATTTTAAAGAAAATGTCATCAACCAGTTTCCAAAGAAAATGCCATTGAGTGCCTGCCCCCAGTGAACCCCAGTTGGGACCCTAACGGACTCATTAAACAACAAATGGTTGTTAAAAACAATTTCCTGCATTAAATCTAATACTAATCAACTTAAACTTCTATAACGGACTCAGTTACAAGTCAATAATGCAAATCTAATATAATCTTAAACTTCAACCGATGTCGCACACATCAACCGATGTCCAAATAAATTAAATATCCAGGTAAAATCCAGGGTATCCGGCGAAAAAAATGGGTGACAGTCTATGGTGGATAGGCCAGGTCAAAAAGATGGGGTTTTAATCTAACTAAGGCTAACCTAAGTGTCATCTTATTGTTGGAGCAAGGAACACATCAACTAACGGTGTTAAAAAATAATTTCCCTGCAATAAACTAACCTCGTAGATCTTGTTCCCAGTTGGAGCAAGGAACACATCAACTAACGGTGTCAAAAATATTTCCCTGCAATAAACTAACCTCGTAGATCTTGTTCCCGGTTAGCCGGCTGAGGGCGGAGAATTCCAGCAGCATCGTCCCGGCACAGGCCGTGCAAGTGTCCTTCTCACTTCCCGTCCTCGAGTTTTCGTGTTTGACGCCGTAGCGCAGGTTTACCTGTACGTCCAAGGACAACAAAATCAAAGGAAAACCATTAATGTGGAGGACGGTCTAACTAGTCTAATCTTGAACTTCTATAGCGCCACTTCATAATGTACAGAAGCAGATCCAATCAAGATCACACAAGATCCAGGTCAAATCCAGGATATCCGACCGGACAACCAGACCGATTAACTAAAATGTGTTTGATAAGTAATACAAAGCATCTTGTATCTTTCTCAACCACAAATTATAAAGCTAAAGAGAATCAAAACAGGAGATAAGACAAACACACACACACAGAGAAACAGACAGAGAAACAGACAGAGAAACAGACAGAGAAACCAAACCAGATAGGCAAAAAGACAACATGCATTAAAAGTAACAACAAGCATGGTTAATGTCTCAAAATTGAAAGTCCTATCTAGGCCATGTTTAGAGTCTCATGTAGTCAATTATTAAACAAAGAACAAAGACAACATCTTCATAAGTCCAAATTAGTTATGATGATGATGATAGTGATGATAATTAATTCTCTGTCTTAACCCCTTAACTGGGTGCCCCGAGTAACGCTCGTCCATTTTACATTGAGTTACAAATAGTTGCCCAGTTAAGGGGTTAAGGTCAGATTCGAACCCGACTGCGTGGAGAAAAACCACTACTTAAGCCATGAAGAAGTACTAACTGCCAGAGAAAGTACAGACCCGTGGGTACGGCATTCCCGTGGAGGTATTAAAGGCGGGCAGGAGGCGGTCACCGAGGTCTTGGGCCATCTTTAACAGTTCGTCATTGTACCACGACATCCGTTTCTTCTTCTGCTTCAGAAAGTCCGCCATTAGGTGACCTCCAAGCAGACCGCTGAAAAAAACAATCAATTTCAATCAACGATCTAAACCGCAGACCAACAAAACAATCAAATGAACCTCTGCTGCATTTCCAATCACTCACTCACTCACTCACACTCACTCACTCACTCACTCACTCACTCACTCACTCACTCACTCACTCACTCACTCACTCACTCACTCACTCACTCACTCACTCACACATCACTCACTCACTCACTCACTCACTCACTCACACTCAATCACTCACTCAATCACTCACTCTCAATCAATCAATCAATCAATCAATCAATCAATCAATCAAGCACACAGCCCCACCCGACAACTCTGATGTTCGTCTCAAAAACCGAGACGACGATGTCGCTGTCGAAGCTGATGTCGGCGATGACATGTCTGACGGCCGTTTCGAATTCGTCGACTTCGCCAAGTACCTGAGAAAAACAACCGCGCCTGAACTATTTATGACGTTGCGGGCGATGAAAAGAAAATGCACGATATCCTTTTCGGCACAGATAAACATTACCAACAATAAATCACACCGGAGAAAGTGTCAATAAATGTCACAGCTGAAATCAACATACAAATCAATGTTCAACACACACACACACACAGCCAAGCAGTCCTGAACGTAGCCTGAGCGAAATATAAATTCAGTAAAATGCCTTTACATACAAAATTGCTACAGGGTGGCACAAAAAATTGGACTAGTCACGTTTAGGTTTGCATTTAATATAGTCCAGTTTTTTTTTGGCGCCACCCTGTATGTATATAAAATACATTCATATTCTACTAACATGTCCAGAAGAGGAGGTATTTTGTATTTTACAGAGCCTGTATGTTCAAACCGGAAGGGAACAGGGCAGTGGGAGGGCCAAGAATAAGATAGATTACCCTGACAAGAATCTCAAAGCCGGTGGAATATTTATTCATTCACAGGAAGACAAGATACTGTAACTTCACAGTCTATTGCCGCTAACATATTAGAGCACAGCGAACCTTGACACATTACACAGACCATTTTAACTTCCACTCTGTGCTGCCGGCAGACATGTGACTGCCTGAGAAATGAAATCTCTGACCGCAACAGACTTATAACATTTCATACGATACAATAAACAGTATCGCAAACTTACCACAAGGGTATCAAGTGTGTCGATTAAGGTAAGAGAAAAACTAAAAAACAAATAAGAGCATCACATCTGTCTGAATAAAGGCAAAAGTCACAAAAAATTAATTTGTATGGATTTATATTTAGAAATACATTGAGAAGAAAAAGCAGTAAGATAAAAATACAATGACTTAAACCCCTTAACCGTGTATTTAACTGTAACTCAGTGTAAAATGGACGCATATATCCGGGATCCCCAGTTAAGGGGTTAAATGAAAGACTCTAAAACACACGAGAACAAACTGACAACTATAATGGTGATGATGACTGCAAATAAGATGGCAATTATCATGATCATATATAGCAAACAGCATCATCATCATCATCATCATCATCATCATCATCATCATCACATCATCATCTTCATCATCATCATCATCATCAGTACATCATCTACAACATCATCATCATCATCATCATCATCATCATCATCATCATCATCATCAGTACATCATCTACAACATCATCATCAGTACATCATCTACATCATCATCATCATCAGTACATCATCATCATCATCATCATCATCAGTACATCATCATCATCATCATCAAAATTATTATTTCCTTTCAACAAAGTCAAATAATGCAAATGTAAAACAACATCTGTGTATGTGTCTGTTCGCACGTGTGCGTGTGTGACAGTCATTATTTATAACAGTAGTCTGATAAACACTGTCTCAAAAAGTCATGGTCGCCAACCAAATCTACTCAAGTGATTTTCAGGCACAAGTAAGACGTCAAAGCCATAAACAGAAGTGTTCAACAATGCATTAAAACAACCCTTGTTAAGATAACAATATATGACCTGAAAGTTAAATGGCAGACCTACAAAGAACTAGGCAGCTACTAGGGTACTACTTTCCAAAGCACAATATAAATCCACAAAATCTTACTTACTTATTCAAAAATGGATGATTCAACCACAAACTAATTAACATTTGAGAAACAAAATTCTAAAAAATCAAATCAATCAGAAGTTCTCCTATTAACCCCTTAACTGGGGATCCCGGATATATCCGTCCATTTTACACTGAGTTACAGTTAAATACATGGTTAAGGGGTTAATGGCAACTCTGCCTAATCTCAAATATGACATTAGTTGAGTCTGACTGTATAAAAAAAAGTTCGAAAATCCAGGATATCTCAAGGCCAAGTCCTCGTACTTTCCTAAGGCATCATCAATGTCCCCGTGAAGGATGCGTCCCTCTATACCGGCCTTTACAGCTGAGCGGCATCAACTCGTCCGCCGGATAAGCGTGATCCTAAAATCAAAACAAATCGAATCCCAACTGAGGATTTTATATAAATAAATTTGCACAAAACAACATTTGTATCATTGTTCAAACTGCAGGGTGGCGCAAAAAAACCAGACTGTACTAAATGCCAAACCTAATGTGACTAGTCCGGTTTTTTGCACCACCCTGTACAAAAACCACCCAATCCGTGTCACTGACTTGTTAAACTAAATTGTACATAAAACCAGGATGAATGACAAAAATGTCACTAGGCACACAATTTGAATACACCCGTCCAAAGTCAGAAACAAAGGCAGAGACACTAAAACAAGTTTGCACAGATAAAATAAATCAATGTACACTAATCTAAAATGATCCAAAATTATATCAATAATATTTATGATGAACCTTTTCATACCATGTAGCTTCGGTAAGCATGATGGAACATCTCTGAAGCTTTAGCCCTGTAAATATGACCAAAAAAAACAATAAAACTTGATTAAAACAGAAAACCAATACTCAAATATACAACCTTCATTCTTACTACATAATAAAACACATTATTATATGTTATATAGTACTGCTAAAAAAATTGTGAACAAACGTGGATTTCAAAGCAAAACGAAGTTTAAAGCTTGTTAAAACATTGCAATCACAACCAAGAACACCAACACTGTATTTTTTTCATTAATGACACTATTCTATGATTGATGTACAGAAGGCTATAGATATGCAAAAATTCAGAAAAGTGATGAAACCAGCTATCTTAAGACCCCTCTTATCTCTCGATCGACTTTGTAGACATTTGACATTCTGATAAATATCAAAATACGGCAAATACCGGTAGTAAATTATCAGTTAAATAGTGTAGTGGTAGTAGTAGTAGTAGTAGTAGTAGTAGTAGTAGTAGTAGTAGTAGTAGTAGTAGTAGCAGTAGTAGCAGTAGTAGCAGTAGTAGTAGTAGTAGTAGTAGTAGTAGTAGTAGTAGTGGTAGTAGTAGTAGTAGTAGTAGTAGTAGTAGTAGTAGTAGTAGTAGTAGTAGTAGTAGTAACAGCAGCAGCAGTAGTATTAGTAGTATTATGGTTACCTCCCTTGTTTAAATATGGGTCGCCTATTCGGAAACTTTACCAACAAGCACATAAAACATGATAAAACGGTCCAATTACATCGAAACAGTAACCCAACCAACTGAAACAAACATTCAATGCAAAAAAACAATAACTGTTACTTTAATTCCTGTTTTTCACGACGGCTCATCGCTGCAGAGGGGTGGGTAAACACAAGGATGAGAAGAAATCCCACAAAATTTCCAATAAAAACGTCCATTCCGACGCTCGGCGGGCAAACGGGACGACCGGCCGCCGTTCGCGTTATTTTCCCGATTTAAAAAATAGCAGGATAAAAATAATTTCAACATAAAATCCGATAATTAAGAGACATTTTTAACTTTGTTGTCACAGTCGTCGTTACGTGGCAAGAGACGAGATCTACTGCGGACGCTGGTTCCACGCTGTGCATCGGGACGAATATTCACAGATTACAGCATAAATAAATTTGTTTTCTTAAAATTATCAAGCTGTCTTGGATAAAATTTCTCTCCAGAACTGTTATACTCGGAATTTCTATTCTTTAACAGCTTTATCTGTTTTTATCCTAAATTCGGTGATATTTGGTAGAGACAAGAGAATAAAATGACCACAAAAATGATGACGATGACGACAGCGATGGTGATGATGATTGAAGTGTTGAGTTCCTCTATTGAGTCTATTCAAACCAAGGCAGAAAAACAAATTGTCGGTTGTATTCATACTGAGCGCTCGCTAATAAGCTGGTGCACGGCGCCAAGCTTTGGGCAGCGCTACAGAAGTTTCGCTTTACTTATGAATAAATAAATAAATAATAGTAAATAATAATGTGATTGAAAGTGGTTTATGAGGCTAAATAAGCCTGCGTGAAAACCACTATAGTAACTCTCTACGTTCAGTAACCTGGCTTTCCCAAATAAGCTAGCTTTGAGCCGAATAAAAATATTTTCACCAAACCCGGGTCAAATTGCCAGTGTTGCGCGGTTAAAAGTAACGCGTTACATTACTTAAGTACAATTCTGATTTTACTGTAACGAAGTACAAACTTACCCAGTACTTTTTACTTGTAACGAAGTAAGTTTTTATTCAAATATTAGTACTTTTACTTCGTTACATTATGTCTTTCACGTTTCGTTACAACTTACAAGTAAAATTTCTCATCGCCAAATTTCGATACATTTACTGGAGTTCTGTTTAATTCTTCCCAACTTTTTTAGTCCCACAATGACCAACAAACGTACACGCATGACTGACAGATTGTTTGAAAACTTGATCTTTCTTAGACCTATAATCACAGAGCCGCAGTTAGATAATATAAATTCTGCGCCCCTAAATTCCTGTGCATGATGGCCTTTTTTGCTACCTTTTTCACGGCAACGACAACATGGAAATTTTTAACCTGCGACAGTCTGAAAACCGGCGATGACCCTTTTCTTACTAATCAACATTATTTTCACGCCGGAGGAAAGTGGTATGAAAAATTAAGGACTTATTGAAATTGCGCCTTCGAGGACGGCGCCCGGGACAGCTTGACCCTGCCCCTAGCTACGGCTTTTGAAACCAGCATTTTGTGCTAATGCAGTGAATGGTTAAATGTGTACACCGTTTCTGCATGTTGCTTAAAAAGTAGTACAGTAATAAAAATGTGATTTAGCATGATAATGTGGAGTTGTTGATGATTCCGTCTGTCAACTTTTTACTTTTTACTTAAAAAGTAACTTTTTGAGGAGTACTTTTTTTACTTTTACTTGAGTAACTATTTTTATAGGTACTTTTACTTTTACTTAAGTAAAAAAATGACATAATACTTGTACTTTTACTTGAGTACTCAAACTCAGTACTTCATACAACACTGCAAATTGCATGCAATTTTGCGTCCATTTACGATTTTATAATCCGAATGCACCCACAAAATTTTGGAATTTGAAAAAGGCTTCAATTGCTGATAAGGGTTCCATAATTTTTGTCCCATCCTGTATATCTTGGAGGAATGATGCTGTATATAAATTGAAGATAATATTTTCGTCCTGCGGTTGCTATTGGCGACTGGAAGAAGCGTTTAAAGATGGAGTACACTGGAAGCAATTATGTTGGAGAGAGGAGAAATGGACGGTCAGTTTTAAACAAAATTTAGGCTTATTGATTTTAAAACAGTTTTAAATAAAAATAATGATAGAAATACGAAGACAATAGATTTGTTCGACGTTCGCTCGTCAAATAATTCGAAACCCTAGTCAAATTTCTCATATTGCAGTTGAATATACTTTCGTTTTGAAAAAGTAACAATAACTTCTCTGGCGCCACTTCATTTAATAAACTATTAGTATCTTTTAAAGTTGCCTTTATATTTATTTACATTCAAAAAGCATCTGTAGCCTAGATGCTTTAAATACTAAATATATAGGATTGTTCAGACGTGTCACGGTATAATCTGCCTAGTAATTTATGTAGCACCAATTTATTTAATGAGTTTGTGAATTTTATGAAATTAGTCGCTGAATTTGATGCTGTGCCTAGTTTTGCATTCAGTAAACTTTGGTTTGAGGGAGTTATAATTTTGTGATCAAATTGTTTTTGATGTGTAAGAGGCCGAGTTTTCTCCTAAGAAACCTATACAAAGCACTGGTGTTTTCCATAGTTTATGTCGACGATCAGATCTTTTCAAGAATTTTATTTAATTTTTTTAATGTCGCAGCCTGGAGGGTAGAGGTGTCTATACCCTTCCCACCGATACCCGATACGAGGGTGAGCTAAAGGATGGAATGTTTCACGGCAGTGGAAGTCTGTACTTCCCAAATGGCAGCAAATATGAGGCGGTTTGGAAAAATGGTCTTGTCATCGAGGTAACACAAATGGCAGAAAATGTTGCTATTCGGTCTGTCTGTGTGTCATGGATCATTCACCGACAGAGTAAAGTGATTCTTCTGGCTTTAGTTTTGTTTGGATTTGGTGTGCCATAGACCCATGTCCCAAGCATTATGATAAGGGTGCCATTTGAAGTTCATCACTTGGTTGGTTGGTTGGTTGGTTGGTTGGTTGGCCGGTTGGTTGGCTGGTTGATTGATTGATTGATTGATTGATTGACTGACTGGCTGGCTGGCTGGCTGGCTGGCTGGCTGAATGGCTGGCTGGCTTAAATGAATGAATGAATGATTGAATGATTGAATGATTGATTGATTGATTGATCACTTGACTGATTGATCAATTGAATGATTGGCTGACTGATTGATTTTAATTTAGTTGGACTTGGGAACTTTTTGAATTTGTTGACCTCTCCAAATTAAAACAAATATTTTGTCCTTTTCGATCAGGAATTCTAATAATCGCTAAAGTAATCCCAGTAATTATAGCTCAACAATATTTCTGACATCACACTTAATATTATATTTAAAGTTTCCCAAGTGTGGTCATAAATAGATTTCACTGTCCTGTCAACTCAGAACCAGTGTGTTATTGCAATCATGTATTTCTTAAACAACCCTTCTAAATTTTCCAGGGCAAATATACTTTTGCGGATGGTCTAACATACGAGGAAGATGACTGGAAATACTGCGATGGCTACGACCGCCATTTCTATACAGAAATCACTGGAGGCCTGAAGCCAGCTGGTTAGTCTCCATGGTTGTATCATCATCTTCGTCATCATCATCATCATCAACATCACCATCGCCTTCATCAGCATCATCATCATCATCATCATCGTCATCGTTGTCATCGTCTTCATTGTCATCATTAATGCAAAAGTGAATTGCCATGGTATTACAATAATACATTACTGTCAGTGTTTATTCTAGGCCTGTTTGGGGGCGGAGATTCCCCCCAAAGTTTTAAAATTCTTCTCAAAAAATTTGTATATGTTGACTTGGGGGATGGAAATTCACCTCCAAAAACATGGAGAGACAAATTTTGTCCCCCGAAACATTTCAAACCCCCCCCCCCAATGTCAAGGTGGCTAGAATAAACACTGCATTACTGTGGTGCCTACAGAAATTTTTCCAGGGTTCAAAACACAATGGCCAAGGTTAATGTACAGGTAGTCTTCAAGATATTCGATTTCACAGTTCTTAATTAAAGTTAAGTTTCTCAATTTCACTTTGTGTATCATTAGTGTTTTAGTGTGAAAATATTGTTTAATAGCAAAATATACTTAGTTACAAAAATAGATTTGCATTTTCCAGGGGGGGAAGGCCAAGTGCCCACCATCAGTTCCACATGCCAACCTGGTTGGACCAAACTATGGGCTTGGGGTGAGCAGTGAAAAAATTCAGGTGTTTACTTGGTGGATGGAAGCATGGTAGTGGAAAGGTGACAGCCACCCTTATTCCACTGGAAACATGGAAAATTGAAGGCACTAGTTCTTCTGTTCTTCAACAGCCTTAGAGTGATTTTTGCCTATAAAAAATTAACTTACCATTAATGTAACAACTTACCAAATATATTGATCGTGGTGGTGGTGTTGAGGAAATGTTTTGGGGCCGTAAAATTTTAGTAACAAATAATTAGATGTACAGTAGAGCTTCATTATAAAGGACTCAGTTATTGTGTATACTCGATTATAACGTACCGCATTGTACGGTCCCGTGTGATGTGCTGATGTATTGGATAGTACTGGATATAATGTACCTTGGATATAATGTACTGAATTTTACAGACCCGCCAAGTACACTGCAGCAAAGTTCTCCTGTAATTTGTAAATGATTAGAGGCAGTGGCGGCTCCAGGATTTGGCAAATGGGGGGGCCGTTGGGGTGCCAACTTCTAATGATGGGGGCCAACCATTTGTTGTTAAGTATGTGGTATTAAGAATAGGGTCCCAACAGGGGGCCACTGGAGGAGACAGGCATCAATAGGGCGGCATGAGCCCCCGAACCCCCCCTGCATTTGTTGTTAAGTATGTGGTATAAAGTATAGGGTCCCAACAGGGGGCCACTAGGGGGGAGGCACTCAATAGGGGGGTGCATGGGCCCCCGGACTCCCCCTGTGGAGCCGTCACTGACTAGAGGTGTACTGATATCTGCCACAGGTCGATCTCAGCTTACGAACCTCATTCCTCCGCTGAAAATTCCAAAGGGTTGCTACGACTGCGGAGATGGGTTCTACAATCCAAAAACCCGTGTAGTCAATGATTACAACAACAAATTCCTGAGAAATGCAGGTCGGTTACTACAGTGAAACCCACTTAATTGCATAGGTGCCGAGCAAGCCTTACTTAAATGCAATTAACTGGGCTATGCGAATAGCCGGGACGTCTGATAGTTAATTGTACGCACAAAACACTGGTTTGGGTTTTTATGTTGTTATGCAATTATGCAGGTTGTGCAATTAAGCGGTATGCAATTAAGTGGGATCCACTGTATATCGGTATTAAGGTGATCACTTGTACTGAAGGGTATTTACACTGTTTACACTATTTACAGTATGCACTTTTGTACTCTTTGCAGTATGCATCATTTGCACTGTTTGCAATTTGCAATATTTACATGATTTACGCTGTTTACTTTATTTGCACAATATTCTCTAGTTGCACTATTTACTTTATTTACATTGTTTTCCTTATTTGCATTGTATACTCTATTTTAACACCATTTACGCTGTAAACACTGTTTATGCTATTTGCACTGTTTACAGTATTTACACTATTTACAGTATTTACACTTTTAAAACTATTTACTCCACTTACTATTTACACACTATTTGCATGTGCACTATTTACAGTATTTACACCATTTACAGTATTTACACTATTAAAGCTATTTACTCTGCTTACACGCTATTTGCATATGCACCATTTGCATTATTTGCACTATTAGCACTATCCATTTTTAGTGCTATTTGCAACAGGAATTGCTTACAATTACTATGCTATTTGCAGACGATGACGAACACAATTGGATTGTTCGAACTTGTCGCAAAGAATGGGACGAACACGTTGGATTCCCGGAAAAGAAAACAATCTCCTTGTGAATCGAAACCATTTAACCACCATAACCACATAACCACCATATAACCAATTTCCTTGTAAATCGAAACCATATAACCGCTACAATTATATAACCACTATAACTATATAACCACCGTAACTATATAACCACCACAACCATGTAACCACTTAACCATATAACCACCATAATCATGTAACCACCATAACCATATAACCACAGTTGATAGGAAATGCCAAATACTGCTTTACACTGTAGACGCTTCCTTATTGAATAGTATTATAATGTTATAATTATTATGTCATATGCACTTGTAAACTTGTTATCTCGGTGACAGGTAACCGGTATTTTAGGGTCCATCCATAAAGTACGTACGCACTGAGGGTGGGTTGGATTTTGTAGATTTTGCGTATATACGGTGTGTGCAACGGAGGAGGACGGGGGGGTTGAAAATGTGCCTTTTTTTCGTATGTAAAATATGGATGAGCCCTTACTTTGAGCTTTCTTTGTTGTTCACATGAGTGACTGGTATTGTGCTTGGACTGGTTTTTTAGGCAAAATATTACGGTGAACCATATGTGATTCTTGCTTGCTCAAATTACTTGCTGAACTGATTGTATAATGTATATTGATGATTTTGATGTGTCGATTTTTTTGGTATGAGTTCTCGGCTTCATTGGTATGGCTCACTCTATGTTGTCATTTGCCTGGAGATGTCCATGGGTCCAATTTTTAAGTATACGACATTCTCCCCTGGACATAATCCTTCCAGACATATCCCCCCTCCCCGGCAAAGAAGTAATAGATCTTAATTTTAAAAGGTACTTATACCGGGGGAGAATGTCCTACAATCATTTTTTAGACCCCAACCCATTAAATCTCCAACCCAACCCAACCTATGTCAGCAATAGGGTTACTTGACCCAACCCAACCCACCGTAGTACATTGTAATTTCTTAAACCATGACTTGTTTTCCAACCCAACCGAACCCGCCATAAATATGGTAAAGTCTGACCCAACCCAATCCAACCCAACCCATGGGTTAACCCAACCCACGACCATCTCTGCGTTCTCCCATCGGGCATACTTGGTACAGTAATACTTTGGTGACCAGTCTTGTAACTGGAATAGCACTGATTATATATAGTATTGACTGTATTGTAGAATTAATTCCATGCTCTTGCAGTAATGTGTTGATTATCTGACTTAACCCCTTAACTGAGGACCCCGAATATATCCGTCCATTTTACATTGAGTTACAGTCAAATACCCAGTTAAGGGGTTAATGTCAAGATTAAAGTACATGGTTATTATGCTTCTTAAAAAATATATCTAGACTATTCTCTAGCGAGAGGTTGATGAATATTTTTCATGGAATTTAAAAAAGCTAAAGTGAATTTCTAGTTTTATGGCACTTAATGATTATATTAACATTTAAACACTGAAACAACCGGTACTGATTCTGTAGATGTGTCATAACTATATATATTTGTCAGTATTACTTGTACTTTTTACATTTTGCTTCATTTTTAGATGTCGCCAAATATTTCAGCGTGCTTTACGACAATTAATTGTAAATCGATGTAAACTGAGAAGTAAAAATTTTAATAAAGTCTCTGTTAAGCATTGTCTTACATTTTAATGTAAACATGTAAACAGTTACTGCTACAATTGGATTGACAACAAACGATTTAGACAGTGTTTTATACAGTGTTTTATACAGGCCTGTTAGGAGGGGAGATCGCCCCCCAAAAAAAAAAAAAAACTCCCCCCAAAAAAATCCCAGCACTTACACAAATTTTGCATTTAACTGTCTTTTCCCCTCCAATCAAGTCGATCCCCCCCCCCCGAAAGCCTCAATCCCCCCTCCAAAGGCCTGGAGTCTGAATAAGACACTGCAGTTAGACACCGTCACACCGCTCTTCAATATCTCAGCCAAATAGCAATACAGTAGAATCTAATCTAATCAATCTTAAACTTCTATAGCGCCACTTTCATAATGCACAGGAGCATCAACCGATGGCACACCAAATCCAAATCACTAAAGATCCAGGTCAAATCCAGGGTGACCGGCCGGACAAACGTCGGTGACAGTCTATGGTGGATAAGCCCTGGTCAAAAAGATGGGTTTTAATCTTGCTCTAAAAATTTGTAAAGAATTTGCAATGTTTTCATGCTGAGGTAATGAGTTCCAGAGTTTTGGGGCGGCCACTGAGAAAACGAGAACCAAGAACTGTCCGAGTATGGGAGATGGAGAGAACTATTGCAGACGAGGATCTGGTCGAGTATTTGTTTGCTTGTACAGAAAGTTTTGAAAGAAGGTAACTGGGTTCCTTATAATAAAGTGTTTTGTATACCTGAAGGCAGATTTTAAAGTCTATCCTTTCTTTAATTGGAAGCCAGTGAAGACCATCATACGGACTGGGGTTATGTGCTCACGCTTTGGGGTTTTGAAACTACCTGAGCCAATGAATTTTGAACTCGTTGAGTTTAGCCAGGTTTGATTTAGAAATGCCAAAAAGAAGGGAGTTGCAATAATCAAGACGACTGGACACTAAGGCATTTGCCAAAAGCATTAATGCAGGTTTATTCAGAAATTTCCTAATACGATACAAATCACGAAGGTGGTAGTGAGCTACTTTACAAATGCTATTTATGTGAGTTGAGAAAGAAAGTGTGGAATCAAAAATTACTCCTAGATCTCGTGCAGAACTACTTACAGGAATAGTTGTATCACCAAGTTTAAAAGCATTTATAGAATCAAATTTCTTGAGCTGGGGCTTTGTGCCTAAAAGTAAAAATTCAGTTTTAGCCGGGTTTAAAAGCAATTTGTTTGAATCCATCCAGGACTGAATATGAGAGAATGCTTGAGAAATAGTTTCCAATGAAGATTCTGATGAAGACTTATCGAATGAAATAAAGATCTGAGTATCATCTGCATATAGGTGGTAATCTAGGTGATGGTTTGACAGTAATGAGCCAAGAGGAGTCGTGTACAAAGTGAACAAGAGAGGACCAAGAACAGAGCCTTGGGGGACCCCACAATTTAAATTAGCTGATGATGAAAAGGTGCCATTTGTGCAGACAGACTGAGTGCGAGGACTCAAATAAGTAGTGAACCAGTGCAGTGCTGAATCAGAAAGACCAAACCAGTGTTGGAGACGGTGTAGGAGGATGAATCCCAATAAAACAAGCCTATGCGTGCGTCCGCCCTACAGGAGTGACATTTTAATCATATGCCATTTTAATGTTTTCCATCTTTCCCTGTTCTGCAAACGTGATCCGCCATACCTCAGCCAATCAAGATAAGCTAGATAACAGTTTGACCTTTGCCCTATGACTTCTGCTTTTGTCGGTAGGCGGCGTGCGCTGTCACGTGACTTGAGATTATTTCTTATCTGGAGACGTATCTTCAAGTATGGGGTGTTATTAATCCCATCAAGCAATCCAGATTGTCTGTATAAACACCTGTTGGAATAGAACGAATATATAGGGAATTTTGAGTTGTTTGGTCAAGTTGGTCTACTGAATTCTACTGGATTTTATGTGCGGTGGAATAATGTATCGAGAGCATTCCCTCCAGTGGCCGTTCCAGACGGTCACCCCCTTCCTTCACCAGACTCCTCTTCCGGCTCTTCCAGGCCTTCCAGCTCTTCCACCGCCGTCTAACCACGGTCTGCACCAGCACCTCCAGACTCACGCAGCACCAGGTGGAGAACTTTCATCAATCATCATCATCATCATCATCATCATCATCATCATCATCCCAAGTAGCAGTTATTATTAGTAGTAATAGTTAGCAAGTATATTAGCAAGCAAAATTTCCCTGAAGTGGCCCAAATTTCTAGCGCCTGGGGGCAGTTGGCCCGCCTTCTTCAGCAGTGAGTGATATAACTTTTCTTTAATATCTCAGGCTTTAGCAGTTTATAGCAGTAGCAGTAGCAGCAGCAGTAGCAGTAGTAGTTGTAGCCCCTCCGTCCTAAAATATGCCCTCTCAAAAATGTTTAAAGCAGCAGCAGCAGCAGCAGTAGCAGCAGCAGTAGTAGCAGTAGCAGCAGCAGCAGCAGCAGCAGCAGCAGCAGCAGCAGCAGCAGTAGTAGTAGCAGCAGCAGTAGCAGCAGTAGGGCAGCAGCAGCAGCAGCAGTAGTAGCAGCAGCAGTAGTAGCAGTAGTAGTCAGCAGTAGCAGCCTCAAAGCAGTTTTGCTGTCCGGCGAAATCTTCAAGATGGCCTCGAATTGTCGACCGATTAATAATTATCGATCGTTCGATCGTCTTATTGGCTTTTATAGAAAGCATCGATCATGTCGACGCCGGAAGTTGTTCTTTTTCCACTTCCGGTTCCGGTTCGCTGCTCCTGTACGAATCCCGACAGACGAACCGCGAAGTCCGACTCCAGTTTACCGACATCTCGCTCAAATTGGACCGGATCATAACGAAGGCACGCACACAGGAAACAGGGGCGTAGCCAGGAATTTGATTTGGGAGGGTATAAATGTTTGGGGGAGGGGTATAAACCTTAGCTATAAACCATATAAACTACCGATATACCCCCCCGTCGCTACGCCTCTGACAGGATATAACACACGCTCGTCAATTTGTCAAAAATGCTTTCCCAGTGGCGGTCCTAGGGTATGGCTGGTGGGGCAGATCAGGGCGTAAAACATGGGGGGGAGACGGCGGGGGACGGCCTCCTCCACCAATAATCAGTAAGAGGGGGACAGAGTATCAATTATCTCCCTCCCAATGTTTTGCGCCTTATGGTTAATTCACTCTTTATGGATGACCTTTTTTTTGCTCATCAGGGTATTTGGTCAGAATGAGGTTTTTTGCTCGTCAAGACTTTCAAGACTTTTTTGGGGAGACGAAAAGGGGGTCACATTCAGGTTTGCATTTAACAATAGTCCGGTGTTTGCGCCACCCTGTATACAGGGACGTCATTTGGGGGGGGCAGGGGGGCATTTGCCCCTCCTGATGTTTAGGGAAAAAAATTTTTCGCCAATGTTTGTGTTATTTAGTTTTTTATATGCCCTAAAGGAGTGCTTGATATCGAGTAATCTGAAGTAACTAACCGTGAAAATGACTGACAAGCAAAAAAAAGGTCGTCAACTTTTCCGCAAACTTGTAACTTGTCAGGCTGAAAGTGTTTTGCCCCCCCCCTGAAAAACGGTGAAATGACGTCTCTGCCTGTATATAGGCCTAATAAAACCCATTTGAAGTCCTTAATTTAATTAGAGTATGCACCAGATCTCCTCACGGTTTAGGCCTAAGAAAAAGCCCTTGTCTCGTTAAATGGGGCGTGCATCTAATGCCATCTATGTCTTGATAGTAACCCCTCACCCCCACACACACCGTCCCCCTATTTTGGAACCCTGGATTCTGCATTGCCCACGACTTAGCGGAAATACCAGTGAGGCAGTGGCGGCTCCACAGGGGGGCCACGGGGCCCGCCCCCACCAAATTGAGTGCCTCTCCCAGTGGCCCCCAGTTGGGACCCTATACTTAATGCTATATACATTAAACAAACAATGGTTGGCCCCCATGATTAGAAATTGCCACCCCAACGCCCCCCACCCCACTTGCCAAATCCTAGAGCCGCCACTGCAGTGAGGTGCAATGACTTAGCATGATTTAAAGTGGCTTATAGGAGGCACTACTGCCTGTGCGAAAGCCACTAGGGGCACGCACTAACGGGGGCTTGAACCCGCTCCGTCAGCCTGCCCGCTCCAGCACGTAACCCACTCTGCCATGTTCCGCCCCCCCCAAAAAATAACTTAGCATGATAAATGACGATGACGTCATGGTTATTTTTAGATCGATCAAATGGGAGCGGATCAGTGCACCGAAGTGATTCGGAGATCGTCGGCTAGTTCCGGATCGCAGACGAGACAGAGCAGCTTCCAGCTGACACGGGCAAGTCAAAGCCAACCCAACTGACGCTGCGCTCGAAGAATGCTTCGCCGTACGAAACCACACTCGACCAGTGGCGTAGCCTGCAGGGGTTAGGCGTTAACCTCCTCCCCACCCCACACCCACCCCGCCGGTTGCCAGGACAAAATTCGTTTTATTGCATATTACTATTATTATTATTATTCTGTGGGTGAAGGGGCGCCAAAATCGAGTTTAAACAAAGGCGTCGATCCATTTAGAATTTAGGGGGCAAACCTCCGGAGTTAGGCACATGAAAAGATGATGATGTCATTTCTCGTTGTCCTGGTCACTTGCGACTCGTTCACTAGAACATATATATATATATATATATATATATATATATATATATATATAATATCTCCAACGTTCTGTCTCCAACGTTCTGTCACCCCCTTGGGCAAAAAAAAAAAAAAAATTGGCAATGTGACAATGGTATGAATACAAAATGCATATTAATTAGGCTTGGACACCCCCAAATGGAGAAGGACACCCCCAACTTTTATTCTCGGATAACCTTCTTTCTTTCCTTTTTTGCTTGTCAGACTTTTTCGGCAGAGACTTCCAAACTCCGACACCCCCGGATTATCCTGACACCCCCACAATTCACAATCCTACAATCCTAGAAATTAACCACATCTCCAGATTTTCCTGACACCCACCCCCTTCCCCAAATTCACAATCCTAGAAAAACCCTGTCCTGTCATCAACTGCTTGCTGTACTCGTTTTCGTAATTATTGTGTGCAGCTTATTAGCCTATTAGCCTATTGGCCTATTAGCCTATTAGCCTATTGGCCTATTAGCCTATTAGCCTATTGGCCTATTTCGTTATAGGAAAATCAAGAAATGAAGTCCACGCTGCAAGAGATGACAATCAAGTTGGAAGGTCACCAGGAGAACACCGCAAGGCTCCTGGAAATTAACCAGAGGCATGTTTAAATGCATGTTTATATATATATATATATGTATATATATATATATATATATATCTAATATGTTGCCACGGGGGCAAATGGGAGCAACTGCCCCCAATCAGCCCCAGACCACCTACCAGATTCGCGCAAATCCGGTGAGAAAGTTTTTCTGTGGAGGGGGTGAGGAGGGTAAGGAATCTGACACGCTAGTCCCTCCCCAACTAAAAAAATTCATGGCGACGCCACTGTATATATATATATATATATATATATATATATATATATATATATATATATATATGCGTGTGAACGACTTAAAATGGGCCTCAGTAGTGTCAAATTAATTATTAATATCTTGAGGAATTTCCAGGTTGAGTCTTCGAGGTCTATGGTTGGTGAGATCTGTTGAGATTTTCTTCTATTCTTATTTTGAACTTTGAAAGACTTCTGGAGCAAAACGTCGATCTGATTGGACGGAGCTTGACCTCCACGACCTCCACGACCTCTACCCTAGAAAACGGATCCAAGGCCATTCCAGACGTTCGTATAACATGACACTGGACGAAGATGACGTCACTGCATATCGGTTTCTATAGCGGCGATGACGTCACGCATGACGTCTCAACGCAAAGTCAAAATCCTTAACAGCCATAAGACGACGACTGATGATGATGACGACGACGACGACGACGATGATGATGATGATGATGATGATGATGATTTCTCTATGCTCTTAATGGCTTTAGCTACGGTTACACTGTGGTCATAAAAACGAGGCAGATATAACTCATTTGGACGTCGTGTGAGCGTGTGTGTGTGTGTGTGTCTGTGTGTGTGAAATGTTTTATACTTGTAGGTGCAATAGTTGTGTGGCTGCTGTATAATGGTTAATTAACCCCTTAACTGGGTATTTAACTGTAACTCAATGTAAAATGGACGGATATATCCGGGGTCTCCATGCAGTTAAGGGGTTAAGCAGATTATTTTGAGGAATTCTTATTGTTGCTCTTTCAGTCTAATTCCGAAGAGGAGTTGGGTGTTTTGAGATCGGAACTGGCTTCCATGCGAATCAGAGACACCGAATGTCAGAGACAAATAGCAAAACTAATTCAAATGGACCAGGAAAATAAGCAGGAAATCCAGAAATACGAGCACTTGCTAACAGGCAGGGCTATAATATGCAGTATATAATGTACAGGGTGGCTCAAAAAACCGGACTATAATTAATGCAGACCTAAATATAATATATATAATATAATAATATAATATAACAAGGTTTAAAGTGGTTCAGTAGGGACTGCCCTGTGTGAGAACCACTGTTGTTCCCGTCCAATCTAATATCCTAAACTACTGAGGTTTATTTTGAACTCGTTTACAGTTGTAGCCGTTACTATCCCCTCATCCAGTTCATTCCATCTGTCCACCACTCTTGCACTAAAAAAATGCTGTTTATGTCTCCCAACCCGTTTCTTGAACAGTTTCATGTTGTGACTAGTCCGGTTTATTTTTGCGCCACCCCGTATGTATACTATATATATATATATATATATATATATATATATATAACATAATATATATATAACATAATATATATATATATATATCACATCACATGTACATATATCACATACATATAATTTATATATCTATTGCATTACTAAAATGGCGTTATAGAAGCTAAATGATGACGATGATAACTAAAATCTAACAGTAATATCATATTATGGGATGGTGCTTCTTTCATATCTCGGTTAATTACTACTGAATTTTCTGCTCTTGGTCACAGGAGGACACCTGAATTCCAGTAGAAACACCCTAAATCCAGTAGCGTCACCACGAAGTCATTAGCATTGACCGGTTTTTTTTAAATTTCTTTACAGTGGACTTATTTATTCTCTGCAGAGAATTCGAGGACAATCGAACGGCTGAGCTTTGACGTCAGCGAAGAGAAGAAAGCGAGACGAGAGGCGGAAATGACGTCACGAGCACTTGCCAGTGACGTAGAAGACTTCAGATCGAAGGCTGATTCGCTGAACAAGGTCAACGCTATATTCAAACACATTGCTGATTGCTGTAAATGATGATGGTGATGATACTGATGACGATAATGATGCTGACGAAATTGATGATGATGATGATTATGATGATGACGATGATGATAATGATGTTGGTGATGAAGTTGCTGCTGCTGATGGTGATGATGATGGCAATGATGATGATAATGATGACGATGATAATGATAATGATGATATTGATAATGATGATGACAATGATGATGTTGCTGTTGTTGATGATGATGATGGTGATATTGATGATGACGATGGCGATGATGATGATTATAGTGTTGATGATGATTATTATGATGATAGTGGTGATAATAATAATAATAATAATAATAATAATAATAATAATAATAATAATAACGATAATAACGATAATTATAATAATATTATAACCATCGTTCCTGCTCTATCCCCCCAATGAAAGCCTCTAATCGGCGTTGCATGGACCTCATGCTCATCCTATATTTGCCGTATTGGATGTGGAGAGGGACTGAGCTTAGTCGCTCGTGGCTACCAGGGGCGTAGCCAGGACATTGATTTGGGAGGGTATAAATATTTTGGGTGGGTATAAATCTTAGCTATAAACCACATAAACCATATAAACCACATATAACCACATGTAAATCACATAAAAAACTTTAAGGTAGACTGATTGGGGGGGGATATATTATATATACCGATATACCCCCGTCGCTACGCCCCTGGTGGCTACGCAAACGATATTATCATACCATTGATATAAGGATCATAATGATGACGTCAGAATAATCCAGATCTTTACACTTTCTGTGCTGCTTCAGATTTTGACCGACCTGAGAAGCGACTCGTCTTTCAAGGTCAACCAATTGGAGCTGGAAATCAGAATGTTGTCAGAAGGTCACCAAGTGAGACTAACGGCCATCTACACTCTGGGCACCCCGGTGACAGCCTTTCGTACCCTTAGAAGAGCCTTGGGTGGTCAAGTTAACTGACAAATCAGGCAGACTTCCAAGTATTCTTCTAGTCCAGTCGTCTTCGATTAAAATTTGCTTTTATGAAGAATGAAGAGCCAATTTTTTGACTGGTTTCCGAGAGTAAGGTGTTTTTGAAATATCCGCGGGCCATCTCGCACCTCTGGCGGGCCGGAACTGACCCGCGGGTCGTCATTTGAATGCCTCTGTTCTAGTCTGTTGTGCGTGTATTTAGAATCATTGTCATAATAATTATTATCGAGATATTAGATGTTATTACGTTGGAAAAATACTAAAAGACACCGTTTAACGTCATGGTTACTAATTTAACCCCTTTACTGGGACCCCGGATATACCCGTTAATTTTACATTGTGTTACAGTTAAATGCACGGTTAAGGGGTTAATAAACATCGGCGTTGCGGTGCCTTCCTAAGGGGCCGTCCATAAATGACGTCACGCGATTTTGGCAGCTTTTTTTACGTCCCGCCGCTCGTCACACGTCGTCACAAAAGTCAGACACCCATCAAATATGACGTCACAACGCGTCAACCTCCCCCATCTATTCAATGTAAAAATTAATGTTTCAAGTCATTTATTACGTCATTTATGGACAGCCCCTAAGACGAGACCGAGAATTGTGAAGAGGTTGGTCAAAATCCAAGATCTCTGATGGGACACATTCGACGTTCGATGATGATGATGATGATGATGATGATGATGATGATGATGATGATGATGATGATGATGATGATGATGATGACAGGGGATTTACAGCTCTGGCGAAAACTTACAGAAGTCAAAAAGCAATGGCCATTTGTTTTGTGTATGTTGGGATCTAGCAAGAGCTGAGCATCCTCAAAGAAAAAATTAAGAAAGAGAAGATGAAAGCTGAAGAAGAGATGACAGAACAGGTTATTTGACTAAAAATCAAAATCAATTAGGTACTTTTAAATCGATCAATCGATCAATCAATCAATCAATCAATCAATCAATCAATCAATCAATCAATCAATCAATCAATCAATCAATCAATCAATCAATCAATCAATCAATCAGTGTAACAGTGGTTCTCACACAGGGCAGACCCTAATGAACCACTGTAAAACTTTGTTGTTGTTATTATTATTATTATTATTATTATTATTATTATTATTATCATTATTATTATTATTATTATTATTATTATTATTATTATTATTATTATTAATCCATGAATGCATTACGCGATGTTTCGCAGTTACACCAGGTGGAAGAAGATCTGAGTGGATCGTGGAAGCGGAAGATGGAAAACCTGGAAAAGACGCTAAAGGAACGTCACGCAATGGAGATTGACGAAATGACAGCGAACGAGACTCGACTGAAGACGAAAATCACTTCACTCGAACACAAAGTGCGAATAATTAAATTTTCATTGACCTCCGAAACATGACCGCTAAACTAAAATTGTAGCCAATTGTGTGGGGAATCGCAGGGCTCAGTCTAGTGGGTCACGGGGTACCACGATATTAGATTCAAAAGTGTAATTTTCTAACCAATTCCACAATTTCACAGGCCTTGAGGTTGCAAGTAGCCCAAGATTAGGTTTTCAAAAATCTGCGTACCTGCAATCTTCCATATAGGATTTATATTAAAATGATTCGTGTTTTATCCAATTTTAGTTGACAATAAGTTTACAGGGTCGCGGCATGTTACAAAGCCGCACAGTCTCCAAAAAGTTAGGGAAACCCTGGTCTATATTATTTTTAAAACTTAACCTTATTTCGTAATAACGCAAGGAAAGCGTTTTCTGACCATTTTGCTCCGAAAATCCACTAGCAATGAGGAATCTATATCCAGGCCCGGCACCTGTCCACCTAGCGGTCACTCGATGTTGCCATACTCATAGGATTTTTAAGGAGCGTAACAAAGGTGTTCTCCTGGCAAACGTTTAAAAAGAGAATTTTCAAGAAGTTTCAATATCTATTTCTCTCATTTTGACGTATTTTGGAAAAATATAAATAAATCTGCCTATTAAATTTGCCAGATTTTCATTCGAATCGAATCGGAGCTTTTGTTTTGCCATTTATTTAAAACTCAGAAGGTTCTTTTCAACTAACGTCCGCCAGATGGCCTAATGCATTTTTTAAATATTACATTCTATGATTTAGGTCGCGGCACGTTGCAAAACCGCTGAAGTGGACCGTGGTTCCAAAATGTTTGGGAAACCCTTTTTAAGTTTTTAAGTTGAGTTTTTAAGCGCTGTAACTAAGTAAGTAAAATCTTCTGGATTTATAGAGCGCTTTTATAATTAATAAGCAGTACCGCAGTAGGCAGTCAGCTGAGGGCAACTGCTGTGTTCAGTATATATAATTATATATATATATATATATATATATATATATATATATATATATATATATATATATATATATATGTCGATTTTGTGTCTTTGGATGATAACAGGTGTCTCAGTTGAAAGAACAACAGAAGGAAGATGAGAGGCTAATGGCCGCCATTCGAAAAGAACTCGAAGACAACCGACATTGGAAGCCCAAGGCACCGTCTGCTGATAATAAGCCCAATAATATTACTAGCCAGACTGAAATTCACTCATTCGTCGTTCACTCAATCAATCACTAACTCGTTCATTCGTTCGCTACAAACGCACTTGTCTTTGGTTCATACGGCGTTATATAAATAGTCCAGTGTACATACATACATACATACATATATACATACATACATACACACATGCATGCATGCATACCGTACATACTCATTCATTCGTTTAGTCGTTCATTAGTTCACTCGTTCATTCCTTCACACGTTCATTCGTTCATTCATTCACTCGTTCATTCATTCATTTGTTTATTTCTTCACTCGTTCATTCGTTTATCCCCGATACGTTCATTCGTTCGTTCATACATTTATCCGTTCACAGTTTATTCGTTCATTCGTTCATTCGTTCGTTCTTGTAGTACGACAGTCTGCGTTCTCGCGCCGTTTCGATGAAAGACAGATACGATGAACAGACGGTCGGAATGAAGGAAGAAATCAGTTTCTTCGAGGAGAAATACGACCGATTGAACGCAAGATACGAGAAACTGCAAGAAACTGCTGACGTCATCAGAGAGCAGGTATCCCGAATAAATAAAAAATAAATGCTCCTCTCCTTTCTCATCTCCGTCTTCGTCGTCTCTAAGCGCCTCTGATCAAAAGACTGCTTATGAATAATAATAATAATAATAATAATAATAATAATAATAATAATAATAATAATAATAATAATAATAATAATAATAATAATAATGGCGCCAAGTTAATTGTATATCTTCACGCATGCTTGGAAACTTAATTCGTTCGAATAAGGCAAGAAATTTGGCGCTACATAAATTGACATTTCGCTGTTTTAAAAATCAAACGAATTATATTACAGTGGTCTTCACACAGGCTGACTTAGCGTCATAAACTACTCGAAATCACGCTGTATCACGTTGTTGTTATTATACTACTACTACTACTACTACTACCTACTACTACTACTACTACTACTACTACTACTACTACTACTACTACTATTACTACTACTACTACTACTACTACTACTACTACTACTACTACTACTACTACTACTACCACTGCTACTGCTACTACTACTGCTACTGCTGCTACACTACCACTATTACCACCACTACTGCTACTACTGCTGCTACTGTGCTGCTACTGCTACTGCTACCACTACCACCACATTGTGCACTGCTGCTACTGCTGCTGCTGCACTGCTGCCACCACTGCTGGGCCCACCACTACCACTACTACTGCCACTTACTACTACTACTACTATTATTACCACTACTACTACTACTACTGCTACCACGGCCCACTACTACTACTACGACTTACTACTACTACTATTACCCACAATAAGTTCTTTATTATTATTGTTACTACTATGTTATGTACTTTATTACTACTACTTACTTTTTACTTATTATTATTATTATTATTATTATTATTATTATTATTATTATTATTGTGTTTTGCTAAAAAGTTTGAAGACTCCAAAATTCGTTCGGCGATCGAAAAGAAAGAACTGGGATCGAGAATCGGCGAACTGCAGTTGGAACTCGCATCGGCGAGGTCAGAGGTCGATGACGTCACAGCGCGGAAGCGTCTGGCGGAAGCGGAACTGGAAGAGTCGTCGGCGGAAAACCGTCGACTGCTGGAAAAGGTGGAAGCGCTGGGGACGCAGCTGGAAAGACGGAAGAAAGTCGCGGAAGAGGAAAACATCGGAGGACTTCTTCCACTTGCGACGTCACAGCGGTCGTCTCCTTTTCACCTGCTTACGTCATCGTCACGTGTCGATCGACGTGACGTCACCAGGTCTACCGCGAGATCGCCGCCAGGTGTCGGGGTCGGCGAGGTCATGACCTCGACCTCTAAGGACCTAGATGCCGCTCTGACAACACCAGACCAGGACGATGACTACGACGAATATGATAACAACGACAATGATGATGACGACGACGAAGATGACGATGATGACGACGGCGCCAGTTTCACTACAGTCCTGAGTGACGTAGACGTGAGAAATTTCGCAGACGAACCGAACGATGACGTCACCGAAGCCGACGAAAAAGAAGTTTCTTCGCGTTCGTACGTCACGGTCTCTATGACGTCATCGTGTGCGACCCCGGAGTATGGATTCCTCGCTTCGAACGAAGAAGAGAAAAGACGGAGTCAGTCGTCGACGGAACTGACGTCACTGACCGAACGGCCGAGGAGGTGGTGGTGGTGGTGGTGGTGGCGGGGGCTCGACTTCCGGTTTGCCTGTTTTGGAACCGGAAGTCGTCGTCGCGGAACCGAAAATCGACCAGAATCCAGAGTATCCGGGACAGAAGACGAACAAAGGAGGGCACGCGGATGAAGAGGGGGAGGAGAAGGAGGAAGGAGAGGAGGAGGAGGAGGAGGAGGAGAAGAGAGAGGAGGAGGAGAGGCAGAGGGTGGACAAGGGATGGAAAAAAGAGGAAGGAGAAAAGAGAGAGAAAGAAGAGAATGAAGAGGTGGAGGAGGAGGAGAGGGAGGAAAAGGAGGAGAAGGAGGAAGAGAAGAAGAGGCGGAGAGAGGACAAGGAATGGAAGAAAGAGGAAGGAGAGAAGAGAGAGGATGAGACAGAGAACAAGAACAAGGAGGATGAGACAGAGAACAAGAACAAGAAGGAGAATGACTTGATGAAGAGGGAAAGGAGGAAATGAATGAAATGGTTAGAGAGGAGGAGAATAAATCGAAAAAGAAAGGAGAGGAGGGGGATAGAAGGAAGAAAGGAGGAATGGAGGAAAAGGAAGAGGGCGAGAACGAGAACGAGGGTAGGGGCGAAGAGGAAGAGGGAAAGAAGGAGACGAATGAACGGGAGAGAGAGAGAGAGAAGATGGAGGAGACAGAGGATGGGGAGAAGGTGGCGTCTGGCGTAGGTGATCGTGCACAGATCTCCAAACAAGTATCTCGGTTGACTTCAAGTACTCCGACAGCATCAGAAGTACCCGTCAGCAATGAACATCCCACAATGCCCTCTTCCACTAGGCTGGACAACATCCGGACACCGCGGCGGGTCGAGGAAGCATCGAAGAATTCCGCCTTTACGGTCACTTCCGGTGGGCAGATCATTTCCGGTTGGGGGAGCGACGACGACGCCCTACTTCCGGTCGGACCAAGCTACGATTTCGCGCCACCGGAAGCGAACCTCGAACTTCCGGTCGATAGAAGAATAACCGGAACCGGAAATGTTCCGGAAGAACTCGACGACTACGATTGGTTTAAATCTTCGTTCGATTCCGCACAGCAGTCGGACAAACCGGAAGTCGCAGAAACCGGAAACGACGAAGAGTCGGCGTCACGTGTCGGCGCATGCGTAATACTGAAAGATGACGACATCAAAACGATCTTCGGAAAGAAGAAACTGGATTTTTAAAATTGATTCTTTTTTTCATTTTTACAAGCGCAAGACTGTTGACCTGAGATCACAGCTTCACTTTAATAATAATAATAATAATAATAATAATAATAATAATAATAATAATAATAATAATAATAATAATAATAATAATAATAATAATAATAATTTAATAATAATAATAATAATAATAATAATAATAATAATAATAATAATAATAATAATAATAACAGGTTTGAGTTTAGTTGGCTGGAGGAAAAGACACAGTTCAAGGCAAAATTTGTGTAAGTGCTGGGATTTTTTTTTTTTTTGAGGGAGAATTTGAGATTGGGGGGAAAATGCCCCCTCCTAACAGGCCTCTATAAAACACTGCTCAACTGGCGCTCGATATTATTATAAACCACTGCTCAACTGGGGATCCCAGATATATCCGTCCATTTTACATCGAGTTATTAAATTTATTATTCTTCTTGATCGAGTCGTAGCCAGGTGCGATTATTGACTGGAGCAGTGGGGGATATTTGGGGATTTGGGGGATTATTATTGTAGTATTATTAGTGGTGAAGGGATGTAGCAGTATGGGGATGCAGTTGGGCAGGGGTGGAAATCGCCTCTTCTTGGTCGAGTCGTGGCACGAAATCACTCTCAATCATCGGGTCCGTCAAACGAATCTGTCCACGAAGCAGATCAGTGAGGCTATAAGTGAAGGAGTGAAGCTGATTAAGTGCGGGAGCAGGGCTGTGACAGTTCTCCGATCAACCACCAGGTGGAGACATCTCCGCGGCCCTGAAATTTCAACGTCACTTCTTCTTTAAGTAAATAAGTAAGAAGATCCCGTGAATTTCTATAGCGCTTTCGAGTTCGCGCTGCAGTAACTTCTTATTCTTTGCGATTATGGTTATGGTTCTGGACGACTTCTATAGCGCCGCGATAGTTTTATTCTCAAAGAATTTCAATCAAACTGCGTAAATAATAACCTTTGATGAGTTAAAATGCCATTCAAAAGAAAGTTTCGCGAATTTCAGTGGTATTTGAATGAATTTTACGGTAATAATCATTATAAATCAACTACTGTAGCACTATTACCTTATGGAAAAATGACTAAATGAACGAAGGATGGAAAAAAAAGAATAAGGAAGGAAGGAAGGAAGGAAGATCATACTTTGAACGTCACATTTCCGCGAGGTTCGAAGTTGAACGTCTTGAACGTGTCGAGAATTTCCTTCGACTGTGGACTTACGTGAATACGCAGCGCTATAAAAAATCAGACAGTTACATTTACTTTACATTCCCAGAGCAGCAGAGGTGTAGCCACCAGGAATTTGATCGGGGGGGGGGGCTATCATGTGATTAATGTGATGGGGGTATAAATTTTTAAAAACGTTGAAAATCTTAAAAACACATTAACAATTTTAAGGTAGTCTGATTTTGGGGGATGTATATATATATATATATATATATATATATATATATATATATACCGATATACTCCCCGTCGCTACGCCAGTAGTTTTCACTCACCGGAGGTCGACATTACATTACCCACCGCCGTCCTTGCTACTACAAAAACATGCGCTATATAAAGTCACTATATTGCGCCATGCTATCATTTATCTAATTAACAATCATAAAACATTATTTATAGCGCAATAATTAATGTGCGAAAATAATTATCCAAATAAAACAATGAATCGACTTCAACCCTTTCAAAAGCGCGGTAATGATTTTCGAAAGCTCTTTACAAATTCACAAGGATTTACTTACCTACTCACTTGCCTACTGACTTGCCTATCTATTAGCCTATTAGCCTACCTACTACCTTACTTACTTACTTAAATATCTGCTCATCCGGGGTCTCTGGGCTAATGCTGTCCGGTGTCAATCAGGGTTTAACCTAGGCCGTTTCCGGGGGAAGAAATTGCCCTTCCTTCCCCCCGGAAATTTCAAATTTCCACCCGGCATACTGTCAGAATTCCCCGGCTTTGTCAGTCCCCCCCCAGTTTCTCCCCGCCCCGGAGTCCAGGGTCTAGATTAAACACTGGTGTCAATCTGACAGACCCCTTAACTGGGGATCCCGGATATATCTGTCCATTTTACATCGAGTTACAGTTAAATACACTGTTAAGGGGTTAAATTAACGTACGTTCTGACAGCGACTCCATCATCGCCGCCATGTTGACAGTATCGCCGAACAGACAGTACCTCGGCATCTTCAATCCCACCACACCGGCGCATACTGGCCCTGAAACGAGGAGTACACAAGTGAAACGAGAATAAGCAGCTACTGTTGTGCTCAACGCTATAGAAATAAATTTTACTTACTTACTTTTTATTGTCAACGTCATAAATTCTGGGTTTAGAGTCAGGGATATTTTTACACCCCCCCGCAACCCCCAAACACTCCCTCCCCAATTTGAGACCAACACCCCCAATCTGACCCTGAGATGACCTTTTTTGCTTGGCAGGCTTTTTGGGGGCAAGGGGATGGACTCGAAAATATACCTGCACCCCCCACAAATTTATAATCCCAGAAATAACCCTGTTTAGAGTAGATCCAGCATTCTAATGTTTGGCAGCAAGAGATGATCGCTTACATACAGTCAAACTTCGTTATAACGGACTCGATTATAGCGCATACTCGGTTATAACGTAACGCAATGTACGGTCACGTGTGATGCTCTATACCGTATTGGATGGCATTGGATATAACGTGCCTCGGAGATAACGTAATAGCTTTACAGACCTGCTAAGTACGTTATAACGAAGTTCTACTGTATATATATATATATATATAATACTTTTAAAAGTCTGATCTGTTAATTCGTGTATCTCAAGGTCATGAGAAACCTTCCCTCTGACTAGTGGCGGTTCCACGTTGGGGGGATGAGTGGGGATACATTCCCCCACCGGAATTTTTAGATTTTGAACCCTATTTTGGGTAAAAAGTCTAGTAAAACTACTGGGAAAACTGCGGATGATCTTTTTGCTTGTCGACCTATTTTCGACTTGACTGACTGACCGACTGATCGATTGATTGATTGATTTTTGGCTTTCTTAATTCTAAGACCAATCAATCAATCAATCAATCAGGAAACTTCTATGGCGCCAATATCATAATGCCCAGGGCATCAGCCGATGGCGCATCATATATGTCTTCTATGATATTCCTTAATTCCTCATTTTAAACCAACAATTCAAATATCACTGGTGCTGCGTTCATTAACCCTCCCCAACCCACCAGTGGCGGCTCCACCGGGGGGGTCCAGGGGGGCCCGTGCCCAACCCTATTGAGTGCCTGGCCCCCAGTGTCCCCCCAGTTGGGACCCTATACTTAATGCTACATACATTAAACAACAAATGGTTGGCCCCCCCATGATTAGAAGTTGCCACCCCAACGGCTCCCCCCCACTTGTCAAATCCTAGAGCCGCCACTGCAACCCACCCCACCCACTCTTCCCCCCGCCGTCACCCACCTGAGTGGATGCCGGTGCGAAGTCTCAGGTGATAGCTCGGCCGGTGCCTGACGGTGAACGACAGAACGGCGTTGAGGAGTGCCAGCGACATTCGGGCAACTTCGCTGGCGTGACCGATTCCTCCGTTCTTCAGGTGCTGCAAACCGGACGCCACCATGTAGGCGTCGCCGATCGTCTCCACCTGGAAAATAGAACACCATCGCTGGAAGAGAAAGTGGGGCGAGGGGCTGTTCCAACCCCCTATGCCTTCCCCTTCCCTATGGTAGCCTCTGAAAAAGTGGGGACGGTTCGAGCCTAGAGACCTAATGGAAGTTGCGGCAACCTTAATAATAATAATAATAATAATAATAATAATAATAATAATAATACTAGTAATAATAATAATAATAATAATAATAATAATAGTAATAATAATAATAATAATAATAATAATAATAATAATAATAATAATAATAATAATAATAATAATAAAGATAGTAATAGTAATATTAATAATAAAATAAAAATAATAATAATAAAGTTCAATAATAATAATAATAATAATAATAATAATAATAATAAAAAATAATAATAATAATAATAATAATAATAATAATAATAACAATAAGAGAAAAAGAAAGATTGTCCTTTCGGACTTATTTTATTGTAGAAATGCTAAAATGGCGCTATAGAAGTTCTATAATAATGATCGGAAATAATTTCATTGAAAAAATCATTATTTCCACCAGCATAAAATTTCATGGACACGGATGAATCTTGGGGGAGGGCAGGGCACATTAACCAGAAATTGGCGTGGTTAGGATATT
>CM030865.1:2472715-2605215 GCA_018105865.1 Metaphire vulgaris
GGAACGAACGTCGCTGCCATGGAGATACGCCATTCCCTACAACAACAACAACAACAACAACAACAAACAACAACAACAACAACAACAACAACAACAACAACAACAACAACAACAACAACAATAGAGGATTTCAGAAGTTTGAAAGCGCCAAAGACCAGACATCAACTGCGGTACTACTCTGCATAGCGCTATATAAATTCACGAGATTATTATGCCTACTTACTTACTTACTTCGATAGTAGGCCTATCGCTCACAGGCCAGCAGTCAAAGATAGCGGGTCTTAAAGAGAGATAAAGTGACATCAAAGAAGACGATTGCATATTATTGCTGTTAATTTAATGGGGTCGTCTATTTTTTGGCCTACCCTCACGATATCTTGTATCAGCGAATGTTTGAAGACGATGTCGAGCTTAACGTGTTCGCTGCCCAGTACATCCTAAAAACCAATTTCATGTTTTTAGAAATGAATTTATTTGGAGCGATGATCTTGCGCATAAACAGCGCTGGTTCATTCACCACTGGGGTGGCGTATTTAGGGGGTATGTTCCTGATCCATAGCGTACCCCTTTGGTCTTTGGTCCTTCCCAACGGTTGCACTTAAAGACTGTTAGACCGACGATTAAACTTAACTCAGTGGTGATGTAAATCTACGGTCAAAACAAGTAAATTTAAAGGTAAAACTATTATTAATAAACTTAAACTCCATGTTACTGCAGAACATAGAATAACAGTTATTTTTTGAACTTAAAAAGATGTTGCCCGCCTGGAGCCTAATCCTGTCATTTCAGCATACCCCTTTTTAAAGTAGCCTTTCTAAATACGCCCATATCTGGGGGTTGGTGGGGTTAGAGATTAGCTGGATGATTCGTCTAAACCTGTAAGCTTAATTTCTGGCAATAAAACCGTTATGATGCAGTTTAGTTTGGAGCGTCAAGGCAAAGTCCAATGAACCGGACGATGTGATCATGTTGCATATAGCGCATCTAAATACAATAATAATGATGATGATGATGATGATGATGATGATAATAATAATCTAATAAATAATAATAATAATAATACGAATAATAATAATAATAATAATTATTATTATTATTATTATTATTATTATTAATGCTATTATTATTATTATTATTATTATTATCATTATTATTGGCTTATTATTCTTGTTGTTGTTGTTGTTGTTGTTGTTATTATATTTATTTTGCCATATACTATTATCTGTATTTGACCTGGATCTTCTTCGAGCCCTTCACCACTTTCTGAAGGTTACCATAGAGAGCGGGAAATGCATAAGGGTTGAGCCCAGTGGCGGCTCCAGGATTTGGCAAGTGGGGGGGGGGGCGTTGGGGAGACCAACTTCTAATCATTGGGGGCCAACCAATTGTTGTTAGGTATGTATAGGGCCCCAACAGGGGCGCCACTGGGGGCAGGCACTCAATAGGGGGTCAAGGGTCTCCACCTCCGGGCCCCCCTGTGGAGTCGCCACTGGTTGAGCCCCCCTCAATTTTTCATTCAAGCTTACGCCAATATCTTGTGTGAAATTTCTCCCCAGAGAAGGCCTAGAATAAAAACACTGATGGACAGTGGCGTCGCCAGGAATTTTTGTTTGGGGGGGGGGCAAAAGCGGCTAGCGTGTCAGATTCCTTACCCCTGCCCCCTTCACAGAAAACTTTCTCACCGGATTTGCGCGAATCTGATAGGTGGTCTGGGGCAGGTTGTGGGAGCACTTGCCCCATTTGCCGCCGAGGCGACGCTAGTGCCTGTTTGACATTGGACAATGCAAAGATTATTGCTACAGTAGGCTATAGATATGCAAAATTCAGAAGATTGATGAAACAAATTAGAACCACATTTTCTTGTGTCCCCAGCTTAGCTGAGTCAAACCGTACTAGAATTGTCAATATATTCTGCCTCAATTTTATTCTAGAGCATTCGAAATGCCACGAAAAATGGTGAGCCATTTGAAAGGACACTATACAAAGTCTTTCAGAAATCTCTTCTATGTCAAATGTCTAAAAAAATCGAACGAGAGATATGAAGGGGTTTAAGAGAGCTGGTTTCTTGTAAGACAAGTTCTATAGAAAACAAAAATATTATATAATTGATAGCCTGTTTGCAGTGCGTTGCCAGAAATTTTTGGTTGGGGGGGGCAAAAGGTGCTAGCGTGTCATATTCCTTACCCACCCCTGCCCCCCTTCACAGAAAACTTTCTCACCGGATTTGCGCGAATCTGGTAGGTGGTCTGGGGCAGGTTGAGGGTGGGGGCCCTTGCCCCCATTTGCCCCCCCCCCCGTGGCGACGCTAGTGCAGTGATGGACAGCCACTTATATGTTACCTGTTTCAATTCCAGCAACAGTGGCTTCGTAACGTTAACGGCTTTGCTGATTTTCTTTATGGCCACTAGAGTACTCTGACAAAGTGCAAATTAACGAAATATTACCACGTCAGTCAATCGTATTTGATTAATTATATTTATAAATCTGTTAATTTAGTGTTTGATATCGTAAATTGATACAGAAAAATGACGGCATCTTAAGACCAGTTACCCTGGCGCAGCCACGAATGTACACGGACAGGGTTATTTCTAGGATTATCAATGGGGGGGGGTCGGTATATTTTGGCGGTCCCTGCCGAATAAAGTCTGACAAGCAAAAAAGGTCATCCCTGGCTCAGACTGTAATGTAACAATGTAATGTAACAAAATATTTGTATAGCGCCTCTTCTGGAAAATCACTCAGAAATCACTATCAGAAATCAGAAATTGTGAGGGGGGGGCCACCCCCCCGCATGTCGAGTGGTAGTGGATTTGGGCAAAAATTTTTTGTCAGAGGGTAGCCTGAGAAGACCCTGCTTGACGAGCCGTTTTGTTCGCTGGAGACTTTACCAGAAAATGTCGACGTGCCCCTTATTCCAGAGCCCTGGCTACGCCACTGGACTATAATTATCATGATTAATATGCTAGACTAATGTTTAAATTGTTGTCTTTTTCAGTTTGGTAATAATTAATTACTCTGCCTGTAGTGAATTAATTAAGTCGCGTTCTCATTGGGCGACACGCTGCTATCAGTTGCTATAGTTACGTCAATTTCATAATGGGCGGAGCTTACGGATCATCATCACCACCACACACCATCAGCGCCACGTCATTTAAATTATTGCTTCAGTATATTTCTGTATATTTCTTATATAATGATCACACAGGGAAGGAAAATGCATAAGAGTTCTTTTTCAGCATGGCATGTCGAATATTCGACGAAGATTTTAATAAAATTGCGAACGCTGTGAAGAGACGTTTGAACGAACCTTGTAAGAACCAATCTTAGTGAAGATCTTTCCCGTTGTTTCTCCGTCTAGACTCCCGAACGAATACAACGACAACTGACTCTCGTTCATACTCATCAAAGAACGGCGCTACAAAAAGAGACTTCTTTATGTGACAAGACCCAACTGTACGCTCACGAGACTTAGACCAGCTTTCCGTTATTATCAGTATAGAAATAGACCTACTGCAATCGTTGATTGTTCTGTGATTTTGATTGTATAGTAATAAACTGGCATCAATCAATCAATCAGTCAGTCAGTCATAAGTCAGTCAGTCATAAGATCAATCAATCAATCAATCAGTCAGTCATAAGTCAGTCAGTCATAAGATCAATCAATCAATCAATCAATCGATCAATCGGGATTTCTTGCAGCCATTCCATCTGCGTTCGATTGCTTCCGTATTTTCTTGTTAGGTCTTGACAGTAGTAGTAGTAGTAGTAGTAGTAGTAGTAGTAGTAGTAGTAGTAGTAGTAGTAGTAGTAGTAGTAGTAGTAGTAGTAGTAGTAGTAGTAGTAATAGTAGTAATAGTAATAATAATAATAATAATAATAATAATAATAATAATAATAATAATAATAATAATAATAATAATAATAATAATAATAATAATAATAATAACTGTTATAATTGGATTTACAATCATGCTTCCATTTCTCTCCAGCTTTCTTTTTTCCAGGGATCCGAACATTATGCTGTCCCAACGGACTTTCCAGTTCGTTTCCGCCATCATTGCTTCCTTCTTGTAATGCCTTCAACCAGAAAAAGACCGAACATCAACAACCATGGGCGTCTGGAGGGAAGTGCAAGGGGGTGCAATTGCACCCCCTGGAAATTTTTTTAAATTATGAAAAGAGTAAAATTATTAAAACGTAACAAGTAGTCGTAATAACAATAGGCTACACTATAATACTAAGTCAAAATATGAATTTATCTAAGAATGCGGTGAACTTAACTTTTAGCGCTAAATAATTTGTTAATTAGTCCAATTTCTTGTAGCACTAAATTATTTATAATATGTCCAATAGATTTTGACAATCTTGTGCAGTACATTTCATTTCTTTTGTCACATGTCTCTGTTTTGCACCACCCCACCCCCGGGGGAAATTTCTGTGGACGCCCACGTCAACAATTCAATGAACAAATCAAAATACAGCTGCTCCAAATAAACACTTGAACAAAGTGTCGAAATAAAAAAGAAATACAAGTCAAAGAAAATAAATAACAGAATGGAAAAAATTAATTTCAATTTTTATAGCTAAGAAATAAGTCAGAGACAAAAATTCAAATGACAGTTATCCTAAGATAGCAGTGAACCTTGTTGTAATGCTAACTTATATAGTAATCCAGCGGTAGCCGATACGATTATCACCAGGCACGAGAGAATGATAATGGCCAACAGATATTCCGGGAAGTCGTCTAAAATATATTTCTTTCAAAATCAGACAAGAACAGGAATATTTCTAGGATTGTGAATTGGGGGGCGGTGTCGACCTCAAATTGAGGGCGGGGGTCCGAGTTAATTAGTATGCATTTTGTATGCATACCATTGTCACATTACCAAATTTGTAAGGGGTGTCGACCTCAAATTTGGGGGCGGGGAGGGGTTCGAGCTAATTAGTATGCATTTTGTATGCATACCATTGTCACATTACCAAATTTGTAAGGGGCTGTCGACCTCAAATTGGAGGGGGTTGGGGTGTAAAAATATACCTGGACAAGAAGGGCAATAATAATAATAGTTATGGTTATAGATATTCAACAGCAGATCAAGAGCTAGCGCCTACGAATAATAATCAGCATTTACTACTACGGTACCTGCCTCCGAAAGCGCTGTATAAACTCACGAGAT
This sequence comes from Metaphire vulgaris, assembly GCA_018105865.1. Taxonomy (NCBI): domain Eukaryota; kingdom Metazoa; phylum Annelida; class Clitellata; order Crassiclitellata; family Megascolecidae; genus Metaphire; species Metaphire vulgaris. The sequence goes on from CM030865.1 coordinate 2,477,893, forward strand.
TTCACTTACTTACTTACGTAACTACTGCTAATAATGCTAATTGCAGATACCAGAGGAAGAGAGAGAGAGGGAGAGGGAGAGGGAGAGAGAGAAAGAGGGAGATAAGAGGGAGAGAGAGGGAGAGGGAGGGAGAGAGACACTTGACACAGAAGAAGAGGGAGAGTTTAACAGCAACAACAGTAAAAACTACTAAGTAGCTATTATTATTATTATTATTATTATTATTATTATTATTATTATTATTATTATTATTATTATTATTATTATTATTATTATTATTATTATTATTATTATTATTATTATTATTATTATTTAATTATTATTATTATTAACAACAACCACCTACTACTACTACTACTACTAAAGACTACTACTACTACTACTAATAATAATAATAATAATAATAATAACGCGACATACTATAATCTTGTATACTTTACATAACGTAATTTATTGAGTAATAATTTTTTAAAACTTTTATTACCACCTGTTAAAGAGACACCTTTCAACCACCTGTTCATTCTTAAAGACAACCACCTGTTAAAGACAACCATAATAACAGGTAGTGAACCACCTGAAAGACCGTTACCTGTGACTGGATCGGCTTCGACACACTTGGACCCACCGTTAAAGACAACACAACCGGGACTGTCGGTCGGCACCGACGTCTGGAGCCCTCCCCAGTGGATGGTCCGCCCCGGGACCATCTCATAGGCATCGATGCTGGTGAAGTAATTGCCCACCACCTGTTAAAGACAACCACCTGTTAAAGACAACCACCTGTTAAAGACAACCACCTGTTGAAGACAACCACCTGCTGAAGACAAGAGCAACCCCAATGAATTCATCCACCCCCCATAGACGTAAACTTCTTTTAAGCCTCCAGGCAGTGGCGTAGCGACGGGGTACATCAGCATATACCCCCCTTCCAAAAAAATCTGTCTACCTTAAAGTTTTTATGTGATTTATGTGGTTTATGTGGTTTATAGTTAAGATTTATACCCTCAATCAAATTCCTGGCTACGTCCCTGCCTCCAGAGAGCCCAGGCTCGAGCACCCCTCCATTTTTTCATAGGCTGCCAATGCCAAAGGGAGCCTATATAGGAGCGGGAGGTATAGGGACCCCCTCTTTTCATCCAAGTTTACGCCAATGGGCCCGTTGGGTAGAAAAAAGTCCCTGACGAGCATAAAAAGGTCGTCAAGAAGTTAGTTCCAAGTTAGTTCACGTTTTCTCTCCAATCATGTTGCTACCTAACCCCCCAAAAAAAAAATCTCAACGATTTTGTGCATATTCCATATTCCACGACCGGTCCGGGTCAGAATAGGGGTCCGGCCCTGTGCCCCCCCCCGTAGCTACGCCAATGAAAACTAATACTGCTTAATATTAAGATGAAATATAACTTATATAAGGCTACTGTGCGCGACTCTCACTTCAAAATCTCCTGTGCTTGGATTCATGTCGAGTAAGGAATAATCCGCCTGTCTGTTGCCATCCTCGTCTATCTTTATCACTCCAGTGATTCCTACAACGACGACAATTCAGAATAAACCAACTGAATATGATGATGATGACGACGACGACGATAATCAATACAATTATGATGACGACAACGACGACGACGACGATGATGATTATGATTGCGACAAAGATAATAATTACGATGATGATGATGATGATGATGATGATGATGATGATGATGATGATGATGATGATGATGATGATGATGATGATGATGATGAATGATGATGATGATGATCATAACAACAACGTGATGAAGATGACGACGATGATTATGATGATGATGATGATTAACGATTATAATTACGACTGATGATAATCACTACGATTGTGATTACAACAACGATTACGGTTACAATGATGATCATAACAACAACGATGCAGGTGTGCTGTCACGTGACCGTACCTGTGATCGTCCGGTTCCACATTTTGCGGGTGATGACGGACCCGTTGGACACCGAGAACCCGTCGCGAAGGGTCTCGCTCAGCGCCGTGGCGTACAGGAGGACGGCGTCGTGAAACGCCGCCACAAAACTATTCACCTTATTAAAATGAGTTTTCAAACCATTAATTTTAAAAAGAAATCCCGTCTCCACAGATTTCACTTTAAGGTTAGGTGCCCCAAGAGTACTTCATACCAGATGCCACCATAATCAGTTCGTTATCATTATTATTATTATTATTATTATTATTATTATTATTATTATTATTAGTATTAGTAGTAGTAGTAGTAGTAGTAGTAGTAGTAGTAGTAGTAGTAGTAGTAGTAGTAGTAGTAGTAGTAGTAGTAGTAGTAGTAGTAGTAGTAGTAGTAGTAGTAGTAGCAGCAGTAGTAGTAGTAGTAGTAGCAGTAGTAGTAGTAGTTTTAGCAGCAGTAACCACATTGTACCTAGCAGTGGCAGCAGTAGCAGTGGTTGGTAGCAAGGGGTCTGGAGTGTCAGATTCCTTAGTAGTAGTTCAGCAAAAAACTTTCTCAGTAGTTTGCAGAATTTTAGGTGGTTTATATCTAACCACATTGTACCTAATGGACAGAATAATGCTATCAATAACAGCGTTATTAGTAGATGCAAAGAGAAGAGGGCAAAGAATGAGATTACACAACATTACCATAATGAGAATTGATGGTCGGATGGAACATACAGTACTTACTACTCTACTGTTGACATTTGTTGTAATGTAAATTTCTTTCGTTACGCTTACCTCTTCGTTTTCGTCGAAGACCGATTCGTCGAAGAGGAACTTTGCCCTTTTCTTGACCGCCTCCGAGAACTTCTCGTAGTCTCCGGCGGAGTCCGGCTGGAGCAGGGTGATGGTCAGCAGGGTCTCGTAAGCCTTCCTGGCCACCCTGTTTCGCTCGGGAGTGTCTTTTTCCCGGTACCAGGGTCTCGTCAGCAGCTCTTTACTGATAAAGGACATTCAGAACTTCTTTGTAGCGTATATAGGCCTTCTCGGTAATAACGTATACCGTACGAAGTTCTACTCTATATTGCCATCTTACTGGTGGACAAAATTTGGTGTAATCTGTAGGCCTATTTTCACAAATTGTCTCTTACAATAGAATATGGACAGGAATTATAGGCTATAGGAAAGAGAATGGGGATAGAAATAGAAATAAAATTGGGATATGTGTATTGATAGGAATAGGAATAGGCCAATAGGGCTAGGACAAATATTAGGGATAAGTAAGTAACATATCGTGGATTTATATAGCGCCTTGGAGAGCAGCACAACAGTAGTTGCTTATTTTTAGGCGCTCCGCCTTTCTTATTAAAATGGCTATGGGAAATGTAGGCCTATGCGATCAGCCAGGCAATAGTCAACATCCAAAGGGCAGTGATGGATAAGCCTATGCAGTGGCGTCGCTAGGGTCGGTGTCAACCAGTGCGGAAAAATCGCGGTGTCACCCAGGTTTTCTTCCACCTGAAATGTGGTGACAAGCAAAAAAAGTTATCTCCCTCTCTGAAATGTGCAAAAAATTCAAATTTCTCCGTTTGGTGTCACCCCTCTGGGTGGTGTCACCCGGTGCGGCCCGCACCCCCCACCCCGCATCCCCTCGCGACGCCACTTGGGGATATGATTAAGAATAGAAATAGAATAGGAATGTGAATATGGATAGGAGCATGGAAGGCGATTGGGATAACGGATAAGAATAGGTAAATGGAAAAAGGATTGGAATAAGAATAGGCTATCGATATAAAATATTATGGATAGAAATAGGAATAGGGATAGGAGTATAATGGAATACTGTAAAATAGGAATAGGATACCTGCTGAAGAGATCGATATTTATGAAGACATAGTCTCCATTATCGAAATTCAGTTCCGAGGCTTTAATCATGAGGTTACGAACCGAATCGGGAGAGGTACAGAGAAGGACAACTAGTCAGACAAAGACAACCACATAAGCATGCCCAACTGTTACCACTATCCCACGTTATTACAGCTACGGCTTCAGTGGCGGCTCCACAGGGGGCCCCGCGCCCCCTATTGAGTGCCTGGCCCCCATGCAGTGGCTCCCCTGTTGGGACCCTACACTTAATACTACATACCTAACAACAAATGGTTGGCCCCTATGATTAGAAGTTGCCACCCCAACGCCCCCAACTTGACAAAACCTGGAGCCGCCACTGCTACGCTTACTTCTTTGAATTCACATCGATTTATTTATAATACACTACAACGTAAAGTTAAGTAATAATAATATTAATTAAATAATATTAATTAGCTCCAAAATGCAGACTGTTGAAACAATAAACGGATTCATAAGTTATCTGGGAAAACTAAGTTAGGGGCCGTCCATAAATGACGTAACGCGATTTTGTCACTTTTTTACTCCCCTCCCTTCGTAAGGCGACGTAACAAACGGCGACGTAAAATATGACAAAACGGCCAGACCGCCCTAAAATATGACGTAACAAATTTATTATTTAATCTTATAATTTTTCCTCTCCAAATACCCCGGCGACCATCTTACCCCTCGTCATACTTCGTAACAAATGTCCGGACCCCCCTCCCCTAAGCGCGTTACGTCATTTGTGGATGGCCCCTTATTAAATATGGAGAGTTATTACCGTGGCTTTCGCACAGGCTAACTTAGCCTCCTAAACCACTTTAAATCACGTCATCAGGCCCCAGCAGGGATATTTTTACACCCCTAACACCCCCACACACTCCCCCAATTTGAGGTCGACACCCCCAAAATTTAGTAACGTGACAATGGTATGCATACAAAATGCATACTAATTAGCTCCGGACCTCCCCCCCAATTTGAGGTCGACATCCCCAAATTCACAATCCTAGTTATATCCCTGGGCTCCTACGTTGCATTATTAACCCCTTAACCATGTATTTAACTGTAACTCAATGTAAAATGGACGGATATATCCGAGATCCCCAGTTAAGGAGTTAATTCTTCTAACTTGCGTATTCTGCTCCGACTTCTTCTATTAGCATTTTCTCCATGTCGTCGTCCTTCTTCGTCGTGTTCGAACATGAATATATGGTGTTCCATGTCGGTCTCCTGGAAGTAGGTGAGCACGGCGCTGATGGCCAAATAGCAGAACCTGCTGGCTATTTCCGAATGACCGTCGGCCGAGTAAAGAACCTGGCAAAAGAACCGGAAATGACGTCACTGGTCAGTCGTGCGGATTTGAAAATCTGGAATTAAACTCTAGAGGAGTTCTTAACCGTTAAAAAGTTTGGACACATCAGAACGTGTAAACATTTTCATCTCGTTTTACAGCTTTACAGTTCTAGTTCTTTAATAATATAATAATAATAATAATAATAATAATAATAATAATAATAATAATAATAATGATAAATTAATGATAATGATAATGATAATGGCCAACTAGCAGATAATGTAATAATAATAATAATAATAATAATAATAATAATAATAATAATAATAAATAATAATAATAATAATAATAATAAAATTAGACTACTATAATAATAATAATAATAATAATAATAATAATAATAATAATAATAATAATAAATAATAATAATAATAATAATGTTCGTCCATGTTGTCCAGTTGTAGCTGTGAACAATCTTATACACTGGTTTTGCCAGCCCGTCAAAATTTATCCCCACCCTCGTTAACAACCGGAACTCGCCGTCTTTTTCCCTCTTGCTCAGCCCGAAGTCCTTCGCCATCCCGCCGGGGCTGATGACCGGGACGTCCCAGGTGGGCGTATATCGAGCCACCGGGCCGAGGCTGTAGTCGCAGACCGGACCAAAGAAGACGTGGACGCGGTCCAGCTCCATCATGTTGAACGCCTCTATCGGGGCGGCGATCGAGTTGCACTTGGAGTTGGCGTTGATCGTCAGGAACTCGCAGTTCGGGAGCATCGCCTTGACACGCTTGCTGACGAAGGCGTGTTGGATCGCCGGAAGGCACTTCTGGATGGAGAAGAGCCGGTCGCTGTCGACGGGCAGCAGGACCCCGATCCGGACCTGGGTCCTGACGGTCCGGTTTTTCGACGGGCGGTGTCCGAACGACGTGGCGGAAAAGACACAGAGGACAAGAACGACAAATACAACTCCGACACAAGGAGTTTTGTTGATTTTCCATATAATCGATGAACGCATGATTGTCGGTTTCATCTTTCTCTGTTTAATATTCACACGTTGTGGTTCTCACACAGGCAGATCCTACTGGACCACTATGAAACTTTTTATTGTTATATTATTATAAAGTGCATGAATTTGCAGATTTCCCGGATATATCCGTCCAGTTTACAGTACATTGAGTTACAGTTAAATACACGGTCGAGTTTTCGAATCAGACTTAAAAGTGGCTAAATGTAAGAACTGTTTTAACCCCTTAACTGGGGATCCCGGATATATCCGTCCATTTTACATTGAGTTACAATTAAATACACGGTTAAGGGGTTAAATGTCTGTTACGCCAACAGATATCCTTGAGAAATTCGTTATACCTATCCACAAGAAAGATGAACACGCTCAAATTCTTCGTGTTCAACTGCAGCTTGAATGTCCATCATAAATCAACATTCTCTTCAAACTAATTCGATTTTTAAGCATATCCTTGCCCATAGGATGAGTCCAGTTAACGAGTTTCCAAGATGTTGGAAGAATCCAACTTTAATTAAGTTTCTGCGTTTCTTTATCATCCAACAAAATTTCTCGAGAAAGGAGATGACCAAACAAACTGTCTCAAACTGTTCTTCGAAAATCGCAATGAACACAATTATAATTTCGTTCTCAGTCGTTGATGCTCGTAAGTAACTTGTCCGATGTTTGCATTCTGCACACGCGTCTTCGAAGTTCGAAACCTTCAAGATGAACGCAGGTATATCTGCGATGGAATACAAGCAAACGAACTCTGCATATAAGTGTCCTTGTCATAAAGCAAATATCCATAATTAATGCATTAGCAAGTGTTGCAGCTTTCGGATGATTTTCAAACAGCCACTCTATACTACTAACCAAGTTACCACTTAAGCTATCTGAATATCTGAATAATAATAATAATAATAATAATAATAATAATAATAATAATAATAATAATAATAATAATAATAATAATAATAATAATAATGGTTAGCATTAGCGTAGCCACTGGAGGCGCTCCCCCCCCCATTTTGACTGGATCCGGTCGTGAGATTTGAGCAACACCTTTTACGCTCGTTGGAGACTGCACAAAAATGTCGATACTGTGCACAGTGTCCCCTCCTCCTATTCCGGAACCCTGGCTACGCCACTGATGGAATTTATCCAGCCGTTGATGACGACGATGCTGATAGTGATACATTGATAACTATCATGACACGACTATCATAGGCTAACAATGACGATTATGCTCATAATGATGAGATCGACTTTACAATTGCTATCATAGAGATCATTTTCTATGGGCTAATACTGTAGGCTACCTTCATTTGTCGATTTAAAACAGTTAGGCCTACTCCATCCAATATTTCTTATCCCTTACGGGTACCTCGGCGGGGGTCGGGCGGTTCTTCGATCCCCAGTCTTCAACCGAATTATTAAGGGGCTGAACACCTCAATCTTCCATCAAATCGAAATTTTATTATAAAGGCTTACGTCAATTTTTGGCCAAAAACGCGTGTTATAAACAAGTTATAGCTACAGAATCTCTTCGCCAAACGAAAATTAGGCCTATCATTCACTGCCTGGGCCAGCCCGGCGTTTGTAAACTGGCCCATTCTTCGGGCATTCTTTGCCTCGCACGGGGCCAGCCAGCCGCATGCCCTAGCTAGTCGTTCAAGCGTATTCGTTTTTAAAGTGCCAACACAAGCAACGGTCCGCAACTCGCTATTTCTCGCGCTAGCCTGTTAACTCCAGTTTCTATGTAGCATTCAAATCACATCTAGGCCGTGTATTGGGGGGGGGAGGGGGCGGGGGTTCCTGGCGAAGCTTGAATCCTGCCGTTTGAAATTGTGAGTAGCAGCAGGGTCTTGAATATGCAAGCGGTCGTTTGAAATGATGTTGGAGCTGGAGCACAGCCTAGGCACTTGCTTCAGAAGAAGTTGGCCACAAGGAGAATTCTAATGAAGTGCATTATTTTCTCGGCAACGGTAGATTCAGAGGCGGCGCTGGGTTATGTTGGCTGGGTGGGTCTAATGCAATCTACACAACCAGGACCAGGCTCAGACTACCCCTCACCCCACCCACCCCCACCCCAATCGAAAATATATCTGCGTATTTGCACGATTTCCTCGGGTGCCTCTGCCCGAGGCTGGGTGGGTCCGGACCCGCGGACTCACCCGCCCCCCCTAGCGCCGCCCCTGGGTAGATTTGATCGAGACAACGTAGGCCTACTGCATCACCGTTTGAACCACTTTCCATTTCACAAGACAATATTTGACACAACCACTTACTCTATAGTCAGTGGCAGCTTCACGCAGGGATCCGGAGGGCCCACGCCCCCTACTGAATGCCTGTTCCCATAGTGGCCCCCATGTGGGGACCCTATACTTACTACTACGTATACCTATCAACAAATGGTTGCCCCCCGTGCTTAGAAGTTGCCGCGCCAACGCCCACCCACCCCCACCCCACTTGCCAGGTCCTGGAGCTGCCACTGCTTACAGTTATTTTTAGATCATCGATGTTACGTTTCGATCTCCCCGGAGAGAACTTTTCTATTCACAAGTTTGAAATTCAATTTAAGACACGGAGGAAAGAAAGAACTAAGTAAGGTTTTGTGAGAAATAATATCACTAGTTTAAGTATTTGACTGAATATCAGTCAGTGTTTAATCAAGGCCTGTTTCTTTTTTTTCGGGGGATATTCCCCCCAAAGTTTTAAAATTCCCCAAAATTTGTATATGTTGGCTTGGGGGATGGAAATCCCCCCCCCCAAGCGTGGAGAGACAAATCTTGTACCCCAAACATTTCAAACTCCCCCCAATGTCTATATCAGGCAATAAATTAACAAATCCAAATGATAATAAAGTGCAAATGTTATACTGGACTTTCTAGAATATCACACTGCGCTGGTTGGAAACTTGAGATACCAAAGAGATAATAATTCCCGTAAGGGGCTGTCCATTAATTACGTCAACAATAAAATAGGGGGGTTGAAAAAGTTTGACAGTTGTTGAAAGCGGGAGGGGGTCAAGAGAAGTTGACGTCAACAATTTCTTTTTTACAAATGATAAAAATAGGAAATTTCATGGAATACTTCTTATTACAATGGAAAAAAGCTTGACAAGCGAAAAACGAGGTTATCATCGCCAAATTATGACACTTGATGAACAAAAAGAAAGAGGAAAAGATCTCATCGCTGCAAAAATAGTAAACTAAACTTTTTAGGGGGACCGTCACTGATCTTAGTTGATGAAGGGGGCAAAATTGACATAATTGACAAAGTTGGCATAATTATAGGGGGATCACTGAAAGTTGACAGTTGTTGACAAGGAGGGGGGTCAAAAATTGCCCAAAAATTGTTGACATAATAATGGACAGCCTCTAACTCCATACCATATTACAATGTGTTAAGTAAGTATGAATCATACTAAAATTAACAGTGGTTCTCACACCGGGCAGACCCTACAGAACGACTTTAAACCATTTTATTATTATTATTATTATTATTATAAGCAGGGATTTAATAATGCATTTTAACTTACATATCTCATAATATGTTTTATAATGTTTTAAATTTGTCTATATGTATTTGCTATTATTTTAGTATATTCCTTCCAATTTAAGTTTTTAAGTTAAGAAAATGTATCCTATAAAGATTTTGGTTTCAGCCTGTATTGCTTCTATCCAACATCTCTTGAATAGAATTATTCAATTCAAATTGAAGTGTTCCACTAGGCCACTTGCAGGCACACGCCATCAAAATTCAGCTTTTATTTCCACTAAAAACTGTGAAGAAAGTCTTACCATAAGACTAGTATCACAGGAGATTCAAGCTCAGATACAATACGTGACAAATAGTATGAAACGCATACAAGAAAGTACACAGTGTTTACTGGCCAGTTCAAAGTAACTTGCATTGTATTATAAAACTTACATTACGATAACTAGTTACGGAAAACAAAGAAAAAATTGCCAAAAATGAAAAACCTATTAGCTAATTAATACAGTAGCACCGGTCCAATTTTGATGAATTTCAATAGACAGGCTATAACAACTCGCTACTAAAGCAGTATTTTATATATACAGTAGAACCTCGTTATATCGAACTCGCTTATATCGAAATCCCGCTTACATCGAAGTTTGAGCGCCGGTCCCGCCAAAACAGTGTTAATGATACAGGAATCGGATATATTGAACCTCGGATATATCGAAGTATTTATCACGGTCCCTTGAACTTCGACATAACAAGGTTCTACTGTATATATATATATATATATATATATATATATATATATATATATATATGCGGCTTGGGGTACATAAGTTCATTTACCCTCAGGGGGTCTGGACAATTTCCTATGCCACTATATGGCTGGGTAGGCCCATGAGCACAAGTAACTCAATTTCTGAAATACAACAATGTAGTTAATACACATATCATACTGGATAACAAGACTAAATAATTATTAAAAGACCCAGTCTAGCCTAGAGTTCAGCCTTAACCCCTTAACCGTGTATTTAACTGTAACTCAATGTAAAATGGATGGATATATCCGGGCTCCCCAGTTAAGGGGTTAAGCTGTGTCGACAGCCATCTTCAGTTTAACTTCAACAATAAAGTTATCACCGCATTTTGAAAATCTACAAGAGATGCTTTTCGAAATTCAACAAGAAGCTACCACACGGTACGACTTTCAAACGCGCTATTTTACAAATCGACAAGGTTTTGCTTACTTACTTGCATCTTAAACTAATCGCCCCTGCAGTCGAAATCTAAAATCTCACAAATAACAATCAAATATCACATACAAACAAACAAGCCAAAAACTATTCGCTCAGAAACAGTGCAAAACACGCGCACAACCGCGCCAACACCACCAATACCAATCACAGAACACATAATTAATTACTTCTCAGAATAGCACAGTCTGAATACCGATGACTTAAACTTGTGCATATTCATGAGCATTAATGACCCCAAAACTCGTGCATATTCATCAGCATTTACTGTACCATTTACCGCCTAAATGTGTCCTAGAGGCACCGAAGAAACTTTTGCGTTTTCTAGCAACCAACACCGGTTCCATTGCAGGGTTTAATCTAGGCCGTTTCCGGGAAGAAAATTGCCCTTTTCCCCCCGGAGATTTCAAATTTCCCCCGGAAATTTTGGCATACTACATCAACTAACAGCAGCCCCTAGTTGACTTCCTCCCCGGCTTTTTCAGTTTCTCCCCCCGGATTTGTCAGTTTCCCCCCGCGGAGTCCAGGAATCTAGATTAAACACCGGTCCATTGGTCGGTGCGAAATCGGTACATCGCCCGGAAAATTCCTTCCGGCTATGTACCCCTTCCGCCAGACGGAGGTTCGGTGTGGAAGACCTCGAACTTTCTAAGTTGGCGTTGGATGAACTCGAAAACGGTGAAGCTGACCCCGACCGCGATCGGACCCTTGATCCAGTTCATGCTCAGTCCCTTGTAGAGTCCGATCCGGATGCCCTCGTTCCGCCCGACGGTCCAGAGCGTTGCCCAGATTGACGTGTAGATGTGCGCGGTGCCCGTAATGCCTGGAACAGACCGACCGGTACACTTTGTTATTACACAATTTCTATTACAATGAAGACAACACAATTTCTATTACAATGAAGATAACATCATTTGATTACAATGAAGATAACATCATTTGATTACAATGAAGATAGCATCATTTGATTACAATGAAGATAACATCATTTGATTACGATGAAGATAACATCATTTGATTAAGATGAAGATAACATATTTTGATTACGATGAAGATAACATATTTTGATTACGATGAAGATAACATATTTTGATTACGATGAAGATAACATATTTTGATTACGATGAAGATAACATCATTTGATTACGATGAAGATAACATCATTTGATTACGATGAAGATAATGCAATTTTTAAAACACATTTTTACAGCCCTGCATTTGACTCACCAAGATAATGCAATTTTTTTAAACTTCATTTTCCAGCCCATGCGTCCATGTCCAGCGGGTAAGAGGCGGACTGGCCAGAAGAGGCGGACTGGCCGAGCAGCCCCGCGACAGCCCCAAAGCACAGCTTTTGAACATGAGAGGCCTCTTCTCCACCCGAATATTCTACACAGAAACAAATATCCCATATACAAAGACAATAGATAATATGTTAATCCCTTAACTGTGTATTTAACTGTAACTCAATGTAAAATGGATGGATATATCCGGGATCCCCAGTTAAGAGGTTAAGATATCAGAATTTTTGCAATTCAACTCCAACAAACAAGTTGAACAATAGCAGGTGTGGTCAGTGTTTTATACAGGCCTTATAGGGGAGAAAATTCCCCCCAAACCCCCAAAAAAAAAAAAAAGAGGAGGAAATTCCCTTCCCAAACCCCTCCAAAAAAAAAAAAAAATCCTCAAAAATCCCAGCATTGACACATTTTTGCATTGAACTATGTCTCTTCTCCCCAGCCAGGTCAATTCCCCCCCCCCCAAGCCTGGAGTCTGGATAAAACAATGGGTGCCATGGAGTAGCGGTCTGATTCTTGCCACGCAACCTGAGCGTAGTGGCTTCGAAGCCTTGCTAAACTCCCCAAAAATCTCTCCCATGAGCCAACTAAGCTACAGTAAAGCTTCATTACAACGTACTTAGCAAGCCTGTAAAATTGAGTACGCTATATCCGAATTATGTTGTATCCAATACCATCCAATACGATAGCGCATCGCACGGGACCGTACAGTCGGTACCTAATATCCTAGTATACATTATAACCATGTCAGTAATAACAAAGTTACAGTACAAACACTAGGAAATAACAAATGACCAAATAGTATCAAGCAAAGTTCACACACCGCTAGATAACAATTAAATAACAATTGAACAAATAGCATCAAGCAAAGTTCACACACCGCAGTGCCATTGCTTAAGTGTTTCAAAGGTGAAGAAGCTGGTTCCAGCATAGGGTATTACCCCAGCAATTGTCGGGGTGAACCCGCGATACAGCGTGGGGAAGCCCTCCGCTCGGTAGATCTTCAGAAAGACTTCGAACAAAGAACCGTATCTGAAGACATACAAGATACCAATGTGAATTTATATACACATAAATCTTATGTATAAGGTGGCAAAAAAACTGGACTATATTAAATGCAAACCTAAATGTGACTAGTCCGGTTTTTTTGCGCCACCCTGTACACAGTAATAATGCAATGAGACGTGAGAGGTGTGCATAGCACCTCGGAAATCGGTAGCCAGTGAAGGGTGGAAAATCAAAATAACAGCAATATTTTAGATAATATGGCAAGATATCCAAATTTTTGCAATTCAACTCCATCAAACAAGTTGAACAATTACTACTTGATAATAATAAAAATCAGGTTATACTGTAGCTAGAAGCAGTGGGGAGCATTTTTGTGCATGGCACCCCAGATAAAAGTTAAAATCAAGCGTAGAACCAAAATTCAGGTGAACAATATCAGGGTGCTATATAATTCTTTTTACATTACATTGAAAGAATTGCCAATAACTGACATTTAACTGACCACTGGGTTGATCTTCTAAAGCAGCCTAAACACAAACTCACGGACACCCGAGGTTTTTTTTAAACGACTACTGATGAAATCAATCGAATTTTAACTTGTTGCATTATCAAAATGAGTAAAATATAATCTACCGGCAATCTAGTCTAATCAAATCTTGAACTTCTATAGCGCCACTTGAACTTCTATAGCGCCAATGATCTTGAACTAGACCACTCAAATCTTGAACAAGACTTCATAATGATCCAATCGGTCAGAACCAGAATATCGGGTCAGACAACGGAAACGACTAGACTGAACTCACTGGCACTTGTTGGTAATGGCCATCCTAGCTCTGGCCATGTCGAGCGGGTACGTTAGCGACGAGGCAGTTACACCGGCCAAGGAGCCGGCCACGTAGCGCTTGAGGGGAGGCAAGTCGCTGCAAAACAAAAAAAAAACCACAATATTAAACAACAATTAATCGACATATGCAGCACTGCAGTCAACTATGCTAAAAACACGCAATGGTACGGCACCAACTGTGGTACAAAATAGCCACGATATACAGTACTGGATGACTCCAGCCAGATATACAGTACCTCTAATAGAAGTGCTTCACGTCAAAACATCCTATGGGATGTAAAGACCTTGGATGTTCAATCACAAGATGTAGTTATACAATGATGTATCAAAAAAATTATACAGCTCCAATTAAATGTTTGAGAAAGAGACCGACAGACAGACAGACAGACAGACAGAGCAATAGACAGACAGAGAAATAGACAGACACAGCAATAGCCAGACACAGCAATAGACAGACACAGCAATAGACAGACAAAGCAATAGACAGACAGATAGACAGAACAATAGACAGACAGGGCAATAGACAGACAGAGTAATAGACAGACAGACAAACAGACAGAGCAATAGACAGACAGAGCAATGACATCAATGTATATGCCCTGTTACAAAACATTACAGTACATTACAGAAGTAATTGTACAGAAATAACAAAGAATATATGCAGAAAACTGAAAAAAAAACTTCTAAAACTAGAAGCTGGTCAGACCGATTGTTGGAAGGGTTCAGGAGGTGTTTCCACTGCTCGTGGGCGGCATACTGGATCGCGGCAAATGGCACCACCCTCGCCATGGTAGCGGAATTCCCTCGCCACAGCGACAGGAAGCCTTCATTCCGGAAACTCCGAATGAGGAAGCGAATAGCACCGCGGAACGAGTAGCGCTTGTCGCTGGATACTGAAATCAAAAGAATTTCAAATCACTTTCAGGCATGATCTTACTTACTCACAGTAATGTGAAAATGTTTATTCTAATCGGCAATATATAGAGACATTCTGAAAATTAGAACAAAAGATTATCCTCTCAAAAAAATTAGCTCCCCAAAATTTTGCCCCCCAAAATTACCCCTTTCAAAATAGTTGGGTCACCCTGCACTATAATCTTCAAAATTCAGCACAGTCAAAACAGTTACCAACACAATATCAAAGGCATATCAGACATAAACACAAGTTGAATATTTAGCATTATTAGTTACTGGTAACCACAGACTGTAACATTACATCACATTACACTGTGTTACAAGAGGAATGACCTGAGGCAAGTTATACTATGATTTGATTGACTGATCATTCAATCAATCATGCAATCAAGACAAAACAAATTCTGAGAAACCTGATTGCATGGACCAATCAGCATGGTTCATCTATCACACATCAAGCACATGTCAGAAAATTTTATTTTAAAATTAAAACAGTTAAGGTCTCTATTTTGAAAAAATCAAAAAAAAAGTTAAGCACTTTGAAAGTTTATCTTCGTCCTATCCAAAGGCGCGATCGTCGTCTTGGCAACAGCGCCAGCAACCGCTCCCGCGGCCAGCGACGTTATTATCTTGTAGGCACGAGGTATCTAAAGAAAAGATAATTAATTTGCGGTAACGATAATTAATTAATGATGGGGATAATTTTACTTGCAGCATTGAAAAAAGAGTATTAATAAAGCTACTGGTTAATAAAAATATAATATTTTTAAATAATATATAAATGTAATCATCATTTATAGAATAAATTAACAAATTTATGCTATAAATCAATTAACCACTGCCACCGTTAGTTATGGGGCATGAGGGTTGGAGGCTGACAATTAATTCTAAAATGATTTATTGTAGCTGGGGCCAAGCTGGCCATTGGTCAGTCTGACCTGTCAGCCTCCGATCTAAACTCGTGGGCCAGGCCCGATAGTTAACGACTGCTATGAACTAACGCGCTCGTTAATGGCATGAAGGTCGGGTTTCTTCTTTTCCACCGACTCTTCCACGGTACTCCCTCTACCACCCATCATCAGCACAAAACTCTTTTCCACCCTTTGACTGCACTGTCCGAATTGTCTTTAACCATCAAGTCCATTCCATCGGCTGGATGATGCAATGGCCAGCTGCAAAAACAAAATACACCAATATTAAACAGGGAAAGAATATTGCAATCTACAGTAAAACTGGGCTAAAGTCATATTCGATGAATGGCATTTTGGCTTACTATAACTTGGCGGTTTGTGGAACCTTTCACCATATTAAAAAATAATTCATAAAAGAAATTGGAAGTTTCCAAATTGCATTAACCCCTTAACCATGTATTTAACTGTAACTCAATGTAAAATGGACGGATATATCCGGGATCCCCAGTTAAGGGGTTAAAGTGTACATAAACACATTCTCCAAAAGGTCGCACTTTCCAAACGTCACATAACCTATTATATCCAATCAGTGCACGTATGCGCCATTCATTTCTGGATGATGACAAATGCCCAGTGTCACACAATTTCAAACATCCCCTGAATATAACTTTAACAAGGCCTGGATGCATATAACTAATAGCTCAACCACCACTATCATAATCCTGGTAGAATATATTGACGATAAAACAATAACAATGTGACCATGAGATCTGAACTATGTGTGTGTGTAGTTATGCTAATAATTATTGTGGGAGAGATTTTGGAGAAAGAGAAATGCTTCTACACTGTATGTAGAATGTAGATCTACCGGTATTTGGTGAACTTGTATGATGAACATGCAACTACATCAATCATTTAATTCCTGGATGACCTACCAAGCAGATACCATTAATCTGAGAGCAAATCTACATTAGTTTCCATTTGGCTTCTCCTCCATAGCCTGCTCTGAAGTTTCTCACCCTAAATGATCTCTGGAATGACCCGATCTTTTTAGATGGAATTGGAATACTATCAATTGATACATTTTGAATATCTGAACTATAAAAGGACATAAAAATAATAAACTTGCATGACAGTGCAAACAATTAAATATGCTAAAAAACACTTTCATACAAGTCTTGTTCTCTGTAATTCATCTCCTTTGCAATTCTTGTCCTGTGCCTTTCCTTTCCTTTGCAACTCTTGCCCTCTGCAGCACAGATACTGGTAAGTACGTAAGCACAATCTCGTCGATATATATATATATATATATAGCGCCTTGGGAAGTAGCAAAAATGGTAGCTGCTCATTCTTAGGCGTTTAGTCTTTCTTTAAATTAGCTAGTGGCTTTCACACCGGCAGTAATGCTTCCTTAGCCACTTTAAATCATGCTAAGTAAATAAGTAAAGGTTAATGATCTGAGCGATATTTCCAAAGGTAGGTCACTGACAGAGCGAAGATTAATTCCCAGGCATTAAATAATGACGAATTCACATCTTTAATTCACGTCTTGAATTCACACCGGTCATAAATCTGCACATCATGAAGTATGACGCTATAGAAGTTGATTGCATTTATCCATGTATGATTACAAGGTCTTTAGTACATAGGGAGAGTTCGAGTTCAAGAGCAGTCTTCGCTTTTAACAAAAAATACGCAAAATAAACGGCCGAACGACTCACTGACTTCAAAGGAAAGACTTTCACGTCTGAAAGACGAAATCAATTTATGTGTTTGTATTAATAAAATAATGCAAACAATAACAATCTACATGAAAACAGCCATGATGATTCTGCCACTTAACCTCTGACGGAGTTTTAGCAACGAATTCAAGTAGACGTCTATTTGAAATACCGGTAGTAACTAGTAGAGACAACTGCTTTGAGAATCTTCTTCTTGCGCTATGCAGGGCTACATGGATTTTCACTCTGCTCTGTTTCTGGCTGCTCTTGGCAATGTTGTTCATAAACTGTGTGGATAAAATGCACGAAAACTGGGCAGGTCACAACTTTTAAAGGGTCTGTGTACGCGTGCCTTTTCTTCTTTTAAGTTTTACCCTAACAAATTTCGATTAGTGAGAAGCGAATAAGGAGCATGTATGTGGATGTTGGGATTTCAAAAACCTTGTAAATTCACCAAAATATAGCAGAAAAACAGCCTTTTATCGCGATACAATCTTACAACCAAGAAATAAATTCCACAACAGCGTGTCGTGACCCCAGACAAAGCTAGGGAAGGACTTTGACAAGCAGTATCAGTACGTACTGATTGCAATTCATATTAAACACAAATCACTGCCTGTGCTGCTCGTTTTGGCTATTTTAATTGCAGATTACTTCACATTACTCAATCGTGCTTTGAGCGCGGTCAACCGAGATCCATGCGTGGACATGTATTTCACGAACTTTGGCTGTATCCAGCAAGCAACGAAATGTGTGTCTCTGAAGCTGAAGAATAACTATAAGAACAGTAGTAAATCATCTTGCTAGTACTTGAAACGATAGGCCACTAACTTTTTATTTCTTTGCGCCTAAAGAACGACAATTACTACAATTAGTAAAATCAATGATTTTGAATCATCACAGAGCACACACACACACACACCTGGATAACTGAGGAGACACGCGTGACTAATGTAAGTCTGCATATTAATAAGTTCTGGCTGTGCCCTTCAACACACTGTGTGGAAAGTTAGAAACTCACTCGGCCAAATAAGAAGCACGTCGTCGGAAACATCGTTTAATATTTTAAAAGTAATTATTTAATAGAATAACAATTTATAGATAACTGATTGTTTCCAAACGAAGAATCAATTTGACGACGTAATTTTATAAAAATCATTGTTACTGGACGGCGTACGATTTGGCGCAGCCAGTGTCTAAGGCGCCGCGTTTTTTAGTTGCGCAGTATTTATTAATGGCCGTCTATGGGAGGAGGAGTGTATGTTGAAAATTCGCTGCCAAAAAAACGCCGAAAATCAACTCGGATTTACGTTTAAACGCCGAAACTGGTGAGTAAATTAAAGGACGAACTTCTCGTCCGTCGATTCGGACGCTTAACCCGTCGAATTGGGTCTGAAATCGGCGGAGGGAACGACCGAAGCGACCCCTCTGGCGTGCCGGACGCGGCCTGCGGACCGCCCCTCGGCTCCGATTGGAGTGGCATATACACTGGTCGCGGCGTACAACATGCGGCCCGTTTTTCGCCCGTTTTTCGCCGTCGGTTTAGCCGCGACAGATGCGGACTGGCCGCATGTTGTACTGCACGGGTTCGCGTCCAAATTTCGTAATTGCGAATTGAAATTCAGTGCCACTCGCTTCATCGATCGAGGTGGTGCGGTGTGAGAGACTGGTTACGGCCGCAGTCTTGGCTTCCGCCAACAAAGGACGGAGAGTTCGCGGTTAAATTCGTGGAGACGAATGCGCGAAATTTGGTTGCAGTATGCCAGGAAAAGGTCCCTCCGCTGCGATGGGGGTCTGATTGGGCGCGCGAAGGAAGGTCCCCTTCTGGCACGCCGACCCGCGTTCGAATTTACGGTTTGTTGACCTGAGGGCGGCAGCTGTTTGTGTCTGGCTGGCTGACAGTCTGACACATTATCTGTGTTATTTATTATTAGTAAATGATTTCAGATTTTGTGTGATTTTGATACTTGGGATGCATTCATCGGATGGAGTTTAGATCTTATATAACCACCACTTACCGGTATTATGTACAGTCCCCACTCATTGTTGAATATTTCGATATTTATCCTGCTTACCCTACTTATGGTTGAACATTTTAGTGCCAAGTAGCCCAACCCCCCACTGCTATTGGAAAAATAACACTCTGATTATGTATATTGTCTACAGGAGTTACATTAGTATATTTCTTACACGCTCTAAATTGCATTTGACATGAATTATACGAATGAATCTTTTGATTGTATTTGAAAGGTTGTACTAGATTTCACGCTACCACTTTTGTTAGGCAGTATTACAACAACCACTTGAGGTACTTTTGACCTTGGTATATATATATATATATATATATATATATATATATATATATATATATATATATATATATATATTACTTAATGTTTCATTATGTTGATGCTTCTTCTAGATACTTTATCTAGTATCTGGACCATGGTCATCCAATTCTTTTCAAATTTCAGTGGTTGCTGTGACATGGGTTGAGAAACAATTACAGTAATACCCGTGTAAAATATAGTGTGTGTGTTTTAGCTGTCTGATCTGTAAATGATGAAAATTTTTTCTTGGGGTAATGTGACCCCACTGTTTATTTGTTCAGTCTTCTTCTTAGAAGGCAACATGTCTTACTAATGGGAATTTCCAGTGGATTTCAATATACAGCTGTGTGAAAAAGTCTTGCACGTTTATAGGATTTTGGGATTTTTGTTTTTTATGAATATATGAATAACCATTAATGATTTAGGATATGCAAATCTCAATATATTTCAACGGGTATTGATGTTTTTGGTAAAGAATTTGCTAATTATTGTGTAATTGACTTATGGATCCTCACAACAAAATTTTTGTGAGGAGCATGAAACGTGAAATGTGTAGGACTTTTTCACACAGCTGTATGCTTCTCACTGGATTTCAATATATGCTGGCAAAAATCCTGTTCTCTTCTTTAGGTGCTGTGTATTTCTACATTTGTGACCATGGATTCCCACTTTGTTTGACCTTGACATCCTCTTATTAGTTCGATGCTATTCTTTACTCTCTTAATTCCTTTTTGTAGGCAGTCAAAATAGATGTATCTCTGCCTTCTCTTGCTCTTTTTCCCTCCACTTTTCCGGTTTTTGCCAAATGCTCCCGGCCATCTTCTTTTCTCAGAAGGAAAGCCGTCTTTTTTATGGTTACAATCAGACTTCTTTCTATTCCAATTTCATTCAAGATCTCTTCACTGGTTTTCTTTTCCGTCCATGAACTCTTCAGCATCCTTCGCAGAAACCACATTTCTGTGGCTTCCAAAATCTTCTGCATGGCCTTGGAGATAGTCCATGTCTCTGCTCCATACAAGAGGACTGACCAAACGTAGCTTCTGAGCACTCCTAACCCCTTAACTGGCCATTTATTTGCAACTCAATGTAAAATGGACAAATATACTCGTCACTGGTGGTTAAGGGGTTAATCATGTCTCATAAGAGATGTGCCTATTTGTAAGTATTGCTTTGAGTTCCCAGAATGCTGCCTAACCTTGGCCATATTCGTATTCTTGATGTTATGTCTTTCTCACATTTCCCGTCACTGGTTATCAGTACTGCCTGCCACTTGTTTGATTTCATTGCCATTTAGTCTTATACTGCTTGTGGGTGCTACTTTGCCCTTGGTAGTCGCCATGCAGTAGGTTTTTTTATATTAATCTTTAAGCCTTTCCTTTCACTTTCTAATGAACTTGATATTTGGAATTTTGTCTTTTGAAAAAGAATGACTTACTCATAGGACAATGGAGGTGTAGGTGAAATTAGTGGGGACTCAAATTCAATAGCTTGTTATGTGGAGAAGTTGACTGCCTGAAGCTATTGACACACGAAGCAGGAATTTAGTGCCTGAGAGTTAAAGCTACTGGATATCTGCTTGACTATGAACGTATTTGTATGTAAATAAGTGTGTGTGTGTGTGTGTGTGTGTGTTCTTTAGTTACATGGCTATTTATAGTGATTCTAATAGTTAGCTAGTAAGTAAATGGTGCTTCTTATCAGGTTCTGTTATTGTTTATGATCTTTGTATCTCGATCTTTGGATCCTTATTATGTGTGTGTGTAATTCTTTAGTTACATGGCTATTTATAGTGATTCGAATGGTTAGTTGATAAGTAAATGGTGCTGTTTATCAATTTATCTTATTGTTTATGATCTTTGTATCTCGATCTTTGGATCCTTATTATTGTTGATCATTTGATTATGTGTTTGTCTGGGCACTTGAACTTTTAGCAATTCTTTCTTTCCTTCCATTTTGTTTTGATTTGTGTGAACTGCTGTGAGAGAATAATGTCACTGCATTAGGAATTGCTCATATTTAGTGGAGGCAGCTTATCTTGACAATTCTTGACAAATTTGCTTATCATTTCACCTGAGCCCAGATCAAACTTATCAGTGAACCTATGGACGTTTTATTAGGTTTTACCTGTTTTATTAGATTTTACCTGTTTTCACCTGTGCTAGGTAACCACTAAACAGTTGTCTCGTTCTGTCTTCTCAGATTTAAAACCTGATTTTTTTAGGCAGTGATTGATTGCCTTTAATAGGTCACAGTTTGGTACTGCAATTGGCAGATGGTTTAGCAAATTATTTCAGTTGGTACGGTATGGTAGGTTGTATAAAGGCCAGTTGTTGGTTGTTTGGCATTTCTCGCACAGTGGTTCGGCATAATAAATTCAGGTTAGACATATCGATATGTACCCCGTACGCTGAGGTAGTCTGCCTATCCGGTGCGATTTTCCTACGAGTTGGAACAGGAGGCTTGTATGGCTATTTTTAGCATCAAATCGGCTGCATCAGTTTGTTTGCCAATGGAAAGTAATCAATGGCTTGGTGCTGATGCTAATAAGCCATGCCACTTAGGGACTTAGGCTGGTTGCCCACTACATGCAGCCAGATATTGCTGGGGGCCAGTGGTGTATTATTTCCCCCCCCCCCCTCCACAAAAAAATTCAATTTTTTTGCAGGAATTAGGTTTACCCTCACACAAGACTGGTTTGCATGCCGCCATCTTTCCATTCTCCTGGTCAGTTATTCCTGCCAGGCTGCCCCTTCCCGTGCCTCTCCCAATTTTTTTAGAAAAGAGAATCTTGAAGAACCTTGTTTTGCAAACCTTGGTCGAAAAAATTTTTTACATGTGAAGATTTGGAGGCAGCAGGAGAATGTGGAGACACAAAGGCATTGGAAATTGAGGTCCTAGACAAATATCTTGTGCTAATATGATATCGAATTCCATATAGAATATAGGATGAATAGCTGAATATATATAATTTTTAATGCCCTCGGTACTTCATATATATGTATATATAGAATGAATATATATATATATATATAATGAATAGCTGAATATATATAATTTAAAAATTAATGCGTGTTAACTAAAATGTATGTTAAAAACTGTGTATTTTATATATTTATATATATATATATATATATATATATATATATATATATATTTATATATATATATATATATATATATATATATACATATAGTAATAGTAATAGTAATCTCTTATTTACCTTAAACAATAATTATTGTAGCATGCTGAGTGGATAGTACAGTACTAGATATTAGACTAAGATAACAGTTCTGTCTATAGGTATGTATGTATTTATGCATGTATGCATGTCTTTAGCAAGAACCTATCAATGGTAATAATCTAGTAGTCCTTGGTCTTAAGTTATACCTGAATGGCTTTAGTTGTAGGTAATATTCAATTCATCAGGGCTGTGGGTCTTAGGTGGTTAATGACATCACTTGGGTCTAGAGTGGTCTGACCTGTGCTACTTTTTGGTTGTAAAGATATCTCGGCCTTTGTGCTGAGGAAAAACAGTTTTGCTTTGCAAGTGTTCCATCCTTCATCCGCCGCTCCCTCGTTTCCTCCCTCATCACGGCAGCTGGTGGCTGTCTGGAAAGCCTTCTTCCGGGCTGCACCGGCTGGCTGGCTGGTCATGGCAGCGGTCTCTGCATTCATTGACTCCATGGTGTTAGATTGATTTGGCGGACCCTTGTCTTGCCTGGCCATGGACTACTTGTGGTCCATGGTATGGCCGTTCATTGCCCCATTAATAATAATAATAATAATAATTATTATTATTATTATTATTATTATTATTATTATTAGTAGTAGTATAATAATAATAATAATATTATTATTATTATTATTATTATTATTATTATTATTATTATTAGATCCAAGGTCACTGTGCCCACCACTTCTACAGCACCTACCTTGGGTGTAAGGCTCATTTTGGCTTC
Organism: Metaphire vulgaris; assembly: GCA_018105865.1. Classification (NCBI taxonomy): domain Eukaryota; kingdom Metazoa; phylum Annelida; class Clitellata; order Crassiclitellata; family Megascolecidae; genus Metaphire; species Metaphire vulgaris. The sequence goes on from CM030865.1 coordinate 2,501,724, forward strand.
TCCATTTTTGGATGCCTTCTTTTCTACTTTTCCTCAATCTTCATTTTGTCTTTCTCTCCTTCATCTTCTTTCTGCACATATTTCCATGACCACATGTAGACAGTGGTAACTCTTCCTCGTTAAATTATTTGTTCTTAAAATATTACAATACATTAGTGAACTTCTATAGTGCCATTTTTGGAGTGAATTCCTGATATCTCTTGTTTGAGTCAGACCTGATTTTGTCTTACCAATATTATTTATACTCCAGGTAGCTAATACAAGCTAATTTCTGTCACTAGCAATTTGAGTCCAGGTGCAAACTGCCACCATTGCTTCATTAATATTAATGTAGGATAATAATATATGCTATGAATAACCAAATTAGAGTGTGGTGCATGTGACTAGACTTGACCTCATTCAATTGCTTCAGCATGTGTTTCTCTAACCCTACCTTCTTCATGTTGATAAGTCTGTTTGCCACTCTATAGGCAACAAACTGGTCTTGGACCTTTGTATTGAACTTTGACCCCAGGCACTTAGTAGTACCAGTAATTTTGCCTCGGAATCAAGCGCTAGGCAATTAATGAGATAATGAGGTTTTGGAGGAGGAGGAGGAGGAGGGTTAATCTATTCTAAGGACAACAAGGAACAAATGCCCTTCCATAGTTGGTTGGTTTTTTATATTTTGGGTTTCCTCATATTTTGCTAAAGTGCTTTTTTATCAGCCAAGTACCTGTTCCTAAAGCATCATCATCATCACCACCGCCACCATCACCACCACAATCATGATGATGATGATCATGACGATCATCGTCATCATCACAGATGCGTAATTATATATTGGGGGGGGGGGGGTAAAACTAAATGTCCATTTGTCAAAGACATCAAATTGTATTGAGTCTATTGACCTTTACTCCAAGCAAAGTTGTGATGACATATTTTGCCCGTTTTTACACACAAACACACCCACACCATTTATAATTGTTTTATCTGTGGGCCAATGCCCCATGGAAATGTGCCAAGGGGCCGATTTCTCACCTTACCTTCCTATATTAAAGTAAACATTGACTACCGGTAGATGGAAAACACTTTCAGGTGTTTGTGTGTGTGTGTGTGTGTGTGTGTTGTGCGCGCACTGTCATATTAGTAAAATAGAGTAACAATTTAATTTCGGATATGTTAATAATCTAATGCAGCAGGATGCAAGTTTACTTGCTGTAGTTGGGGTCACAGCGACAAATATCGAAATTACACTGAAATTTGTACCGTAGTTGACTATGGCACATTTGTTAGGGCCACTTACTGGTAATTTCTGTAATGCTGCATTACCGTGTCTTGCTCGAGTTTAGTTTTGTGTTGTGAGTTACTGTTGCACTTTCTCTTGTTGGTGTTAGAGCTGCTCCATCCCAGTGGCGTAGCATGACTTTTGGGGGCCCTGGGGCATCATTGATATGGGGGCCCCTTAACACTGCTGACGAGCAAAAAAATGTCATCACATCGTTCTCAGGGGGCTCCTCAACTCTTCCGGCGCCCTTCTTCATATAGTGCTGACGATCATTTGGCCCTATTGTCTGGAATGCCCCGGGGGCTTGACGATTTATGCAGTTGTTGATGCTATGGTCCTCTTTATGAAATGTCTTAAATAAAACTCTGTCTTTGACAAAGTGCCCCCTGCCCCTTCCATGTGGTTCTTCAGAAGTTACACCACTGCTCCATCCTCTTAGCTCTAACCCTGGTTGACCATGTCTTCGGTCCACAACTCAAGGTCTCCTGAGTGTGACCCAAGCCATGGACACCTAAATGATTTCGTTTAGTAGTCTATGCCCAAACATGAGAAACAGGTTTCTAGTCATTTGGCCCTATTGTCTGGAATGAATTTTAAAATAAAAGAAATTATTAATAATTCTTGACAGATTATTCCATAGTCTAGGTCCTGATAGCACGATTTAGCAGTTGTTGATGCTATGGTCCTCTTTATGAAATGTCTTAAATAAAACTCTGTCTTTGTCAGTATGCAGTAATTGCTGCATGAACCCTTCCATGTGGTTCTTCAGAAGAGACCCTATACAATTATTTTGTTGCATTGCGTTACATTACGTGTCTATGTAATGGATTGTGATGTGATGATCATGAGTACCAAGGTCTTTTCATTATATAAGTTTGCAATTTAGATTTTTTTTGCCAAAGTAGCATTGGACCCCAAGGAAGTTTTATGTAGAATGTATAATTATATATATATATATATATATGTTTGATATATATATATATATATATATATTTTATATATATATATATATATATATATATATATTTGTTTATATAACTGCATGCTTGATGGGAAGATAATAGGAGGAGATGGCTTTGTGCTTATCCTCACTCTTGGTATGCCATAAAATAACCATGTTACCACTATGACTTTAGCAGTGTAATGTGTCTATGTAAAGGAGAATATGCATTTGTGCTATAAAGATGTGTAGCATTTAAACATATCGCAATAAATACCTCAAATCTGCACCGATTTAGGCAAAATTTTAAACATATATGGGTAGACATTTACCAGTATATGTGTCATTAGCACAAGATTTCATTAGAATCCGTTTACTACTCGTTTGAGCGGTTTGTACATATTTACAGTCAGCTGATTACAGGTTACAGTTTTCTGCCCATTCATTGGCTGACGTCATTTTCTACTTCATTGAGTGTGTTGACAAGCAAACAAAGCGTTTTCAAATGACGATAATTTTCAATTTAGTTTTGTATTAGAATTGAAACGAGGCCCGGAATAAATAAATATAACTATAACTGTAATTTATAACTATAATTATAACAATTATAAATAATTGACATAGGTTTTCAAAATTATCAAATGGTTCCTTGTTTTCTCGTACAGTGTGTGTGTGTGTGTGTGTGTATATATATATATATATATATATATATATATATATATATATATATATATATATAAGAAAGAAATCTTATAATATATATATGACTTCTCATTGTCATGGTTTCTGTATTCACTTGGATCTATGTATGTTTTTTGATAAGTATATCTTTTTCTTTTAACAGTCAACAACCTCCAGTTGCATCACACGAGCCTCTGAATTCGTAGAAATTTCTCCATCGCTTGAATACAGGAACTAAGGCAACATCTAACAACAGGTGGCACTGCATTGATACAAGGAAATGCATGGTGAAGGGAGAGAGACCCAGTCTATGTAATAGATAAGAAACGCGGACTTTGGTTACAGGAAACTGACTGGATATCCATTTGCGGGGTTTTATGCAGCCATTAATATTCTAAAAAATAGTTATCTGGAATAGAAAGACAGGAGTGACTCAGGGATTATTCGTCGATAGATGCATTCGAAAATGATGTCGCAGACGATGACTGAGGAGCCGTGTGACGTCAAACTTCCGTCGAAACAGGAACGGTATTTGTCCGCGGGCGATGACGACGACGCGGGCAAGAAGGAGTTCTGTAGAGCCGAGGGCGGAAAACAGAATCAAAACGGACCGCCGCTAAGCGGAGATGCTTCCGACGGAGAGACCGGTAGGACCGTGGAAGATGCCAATGAACGAAAGAGGGATCTTATTGTCAAGGTGGATCAGGCAAAGAATGGTGTGCTTGCAGTGCACGGTTTTCCAGTTATTCAAGGCCAGACACACTGCAAATCGGAAGAGGATGATGGGTACTGCTCGCGGTCAAGTCTCGACAGTCCGGTCCAGACTCTGCAGTCCGATTCTGAGGCCAATGACCAAGAGGTCTTCGTGTCGAAAAATATCTTCGCTGCAGATGCAGATGAAGGTGATAAAGCTCTTAGGCAGGCAGCATCAGACTCTAACAGAGTAAGCCAGGTGCCTCCTTCTGTCTTGGACTCTGCCAACATCTCGTCCGCAGCGTTATCCGTTCCTCGTCCCGACGGTCGTCCGAAAATTCTCATCGTCAACAAATCGGCTAACGTCCGACACGTGTTACCCGCCGCGGGGATTTCTGCAGCAACCCCGATGAATGTGGTAGATACCTCGTCAGAGCCGCCTACTGATTCTGCATCCTTGACCATGCATGTAAAGTCGGTTTCTAATCCTCTAAGCTGGAAGATTTTGAGGTCGGACGCGGGCAGGGGTCGACCGGAGCCGACGTCTCTGCTTCGAATTGAGGACGAAGGTTCGGTGTTGTCGACCATTCCAACAAAACACTCGATTTTAAATGACACACTGATCTGTGATGTTCCTCCTACTGTAGTTAAAGCATCCAATCTTGATCTTGGCAATACAGGACGCAGTGACAATCATGTGGACACAGCTGTGTTTGACGCATCAGTAGCTGCTGAACCTTCCACAAGTGCAGCCGCAGTGTTACAGCGACAGGGTGAAGTGATCCCCTCGGGCGATGGTAACCGCAACGTACAGGCAGCTGGATCAATGATCGCCATCGCTGATCCTGACCAAGACATGGACGCAAATTATCAGGTGCCTGGGCATGTTTCCACGGAAACAGATTCCACTGAAATGCACATGCCAATAGCTGGTAGCATTTTGGAGCAGAAAAGGCAGGTGGGGCAGTCAGCTGGCGCTACTTCGCATATCACAGCTGGCCATAGTCAGGTAATAATGGCGCAGGGAAATGTCCTCGATGCAGCAAATGGCAGCAGAATTGAATCGAGGATGGCGTACCGAAGACCAGACGACAGCGATTTGCAGAACGCCGGTAAACGATACACCCTGTCGCCCTCTGTTGGCGAGAACGGTAACAGTAGTGCAACTGCCGACGGCCAACCAGAGGCTGGTCTTAGAAGTAGCACGTACCAGTTGATGAACCACACTAACCAAGATGTGACATTTATTCTCCTTCCGCAGAATTCGGTGCAGTCCGTATCGGGCAAACGTGGCGCCATCGGCGACGCGCCTTGCAAGCAGCTTCTACTTCGGACCGGGCAGAACCAACTGGTTCGAGCCATCAGCGTTAATTCCGGCAGCTTCAAGACCATGTCCCCGAAAATCGCAGAGAAACTGGTTCACGCTAACTGCGACTCGGCCAAGTTGGTTCTGAAGACGGCGGTTAGGGGCACGACTATTGCGACACCATCTGAAGGATCGTCAAAATGTTTAAGCTGTAGAGAAGGTACATCAACAAGCAAAGCGTTGAATACCATTGTCCTTGGTGAAGGTAGGTCAGTAGAAGATGCGGACAGTTCTGGTAAACAACTGCAGAGTTCGGAGAAAGGGCAGGTGCGGGCGGTTAGATCATCTGCAAGCATCGGTCATTTTGCATCGCTGACGCTGCCTGGTTTGCAGGTGGCGGGGGGCTCAAGACAAAGGTGTACTGTCCGGAAATTGCGAGAACCTCCATTTTGTCCTCTGCGGCTGGAATGTCAGGTTCTGAACAACCAAAGGCTCAGAAGTCTGTCGTGGAATCGATTAGCGCTCGCGTCAAAGCCGCCGAAGCCTCGAGCAAGTCGAGTTGGAGCCGGGTCTCGCGTCAGAGCGTTCCGTCCGCGACGGAAGCCGTGCCATTCGACGACCTGCTTGCATCCGCTGATCGACCACGACTACTGCGAGTTTTCGGCGTTCTGCGCCGACGTCCAGAGCAGCATCATCAGCCTGACGGAAAGCAGCATCCGCCCGGAACGGCGCTACGTCAAGAAGAACCGGGCGGCGAGAACGAAGGCGATGCGCGTCTCGCGTTGCGCCGCAGAAAGTCTTGGCGCCGCCAATAACCATCGTCCGAAGCGGAAGTATTGTAAGCGCAAACATCTTGTCGATGGTGGTTCGAGCAAAAAGTACGGCGTCTCGAACAGTAAATTAAAAGGAAATGGGAAAGTTGTAACTTCTCACAGCAAAGGCAACACTGGCACTCAATTGCCAGCTGATGATAAGAATTACGTCAAGATACCGGGATGCTATCAGGACGACTACGTTTATTATGCGACCAAGAGGTTGCCGGGGCGACTGAGAAGTCGCGCAGAATCTGCCAGTAAGGCAGCGGAAACCGCTGTTGCCAAGCAACCGACGTCAGCGTCTGGGATAAGTGTATTCGATTGGTATAAGGAGATGGCGCAGACTGACAAGACCACTCAGTTCGGGTCGGACAGTAATGCACGCGGATCGGGCTTTCTAGAGGAGAGCGGGTCATGCAAGGACTGCACTCCGGTCAACGAGTCGGACGTCGCGGATCTCGTCATGGACCTCCTCCCGAGCGGCGACCTGGCTCGGCCGATGTCGGACGAGATGAAGTACATGTCGACGAGCATCGTCGAAAGCCTGCTCTCGAACTCGTATGACCTGAGCGCCTTGTCGGCGCCCGGGAGCGGCGAGCTGGCCGTCGACGGAAGCGCAGACTTGAATTTCACGGCGGAAGAGGTCCGGATGATGCTGAGTTCGATGGGCGAGGCGGAACTGAAGCTGCTCGAGTCGCATCTCGAGAACGAGAAAATCGGCGACGAACTGCACGTCGACGGCCTCGACATCAACTCGTATCTTGGCGACTACGTGACAAATGAGAACAACACGTCGTCACAGTCGTTGGCGTCAAATTTCCTCGACGTCGACGACATAAGCGACGGCGACCTGCTGTCGGCAGACATCACAAACATGAACATCATTCTGAACGATTTTAAGGCTATGAGTCGCAGTCGCGTTGGCGAGATGAACTCTGCTGCAAAGCTTGAAACCAACGGCTTCGCGTCGCTTTTCGACAAGGGCGTCAACTTGTGCGACAACATCATGAACGGCACACGCGACATCGGACTGGGATTCGCAAAGACAGTAGAACTATGCAAAGTACAGAACAACGCCGGAAAAGCTCCAAATCCGGGCCATTCCGTCGCGTCTTCGCCGCCGATTTCCGCGGAAACGATCCGGGGGAACATCCTGGCGTTGAGCGAAACCTCTCCCCCCGAGCTGACCACCATCAACATGTTCTGGAACGATCTTCCGGGACTCCTGATGAACGGAAAGGAGTTCGTACGCCTCGTCGACATCCACAAGCAGATCATGCCGGCCAAGGACACCGGCATCCTGAAAAAGCGCTGTCACATGATGGGACTTCACATTACAAACTGCTCCGAGCTTCAGCGCGACTTTCTCATCCGGTACATGAACGCGCGAAGTCGAAGAGTACCGTCATCGTCACCAAGGATGACGCCATCATGCTCATCGGATTCTACGTCAACCCGAAGTCGCGGGCTAGAGGTTCGGATGATTTGGAGCCGGATTTGTTGACACTGCCATCAGAACAGACACCATGTAAGATTGAAATTGTTTGCCTTTAGAAATAACCATCATTAGTTAAACGTGGCTGGCAGATTTTTGTTAAAGTAAATAGTATAAATCAATAATTTATAACAAATAAAAAAATACATTTATATATTTTTAAAAATATTTGTTATTGCACACTTAATTTTCGCACACTTTATTTAACCACAAGATAAAGTGGCAATTGAAAGCCTTCACTAGATTAGATATTCTAATTAATTGTGTATACTTGTTGTGCAAGGACTTTAAAATACAGGATATGACACGTACTTATGGACGCCAATTGGTTTGACTTCCTCTTTTAATGACTGTTTTAAATCTCTCCATTCCTATACACCATTGGACTTTGCAGATAAGTACCGGTACTCACAAAGCACTTAGATTGGCTGGTGCTGTAACCTACTACCACTAGATACATTAATCAACTTTTTCCAATGCACCAGATATGCCTTCTATCATGAGCAATGGGCCTGAAATATATTAACTGGTAGTGCCTTGAGAGCTGGTTGTACCATAGGGATAATGGGAAATGCCACTGAAGTTGGTTAATTAGCATCCCAACTTAGTTAAGATAAAGTTATTACACGTAGATGACTCAACCGATTATGAAAAATTTTAGTATAAAAATAGAAATGCTTGAATAATTTTTACGAGTACTGGGTGATGATTTAGTATCAATATACAAATACTGAGTCACTTATTATTATTATTATTATTATTATTATTATTATTATTATTATTTATTATTATTATTGTCATTAACTAGACAATTTATATAGCGCAATAAGATGACAAAAATGGCCAAATACAAGAGCGCTTTACAATAACGTACAACTGATCATTCTTAGGTAATGATACACTGAATTAATATTAAAGTCAATTAGTCTTCGTACTTAAGGGCTCTTCCATATAATACATACACAAAAAGGCATATGGATTGGCCATAACTTGGGTTTTGTTGTTTGTGATAAACTGTAGTATTGTTTTCTTTGTATTGTGCACTTGTGCTAGTAAAACCATGATTTGTGGTTTTGCTTATGAAGTTGATGGTTTTCTTCCAGTTGTTTCAAGTAAATGTGAGCAGCCCGAGTTTGCTGACAAATCAGAAAACCAGGATCTGACATCATCGGTGGATGAGTCATCATCTACTAGATTTTCCACAGAGAAAATTCAAGTAGTTGCATCCGACAGAAAAGATGACAGCCATCATGGGTAAGTAAGTAAAATCTCGTGAATTTATGTAGCGCCGTCGAAGGTTGTCCGCACAATAGCTGCTTTTCCGTAGGCACGTAATCACTGCCTTTATAACATCATTGGGCCTCAACCATTAATAAAAATCGGAGGCAGACGGACTTGAAACAACCAATCTCTGCTGTGTGCCAAGACAGTAAATCGCTATTGGCCAGTTTGAGTCTGTCGGCCTTTGATCGTATAGCTCATGGTATAGGCCTGATGTTATAGAAGGCAATGGCTTAACTACAGGGTGGTGCAAAAAACGGACTAGTCACATTTAGGTTTGCATTTAATATAGTCTGTTTTTTTAACCACCCTGTACACTAGCTATAGCCAAGATGTTGGTATCAGCCAGGCAAAGGTCATTATTATCTTTAATAAGATTATAAATCTTAAGATCTGTTTGTTTTCATCCAGTAATGTAAAAGTCATTACTTTTTGACATTTTGGATGTAATTTTTAAATAAAATACTGGATTACAATTCTATTTTGTTATTTTGAATAAAATAAACATAATAATTATTGCTATGAAATTGATTGTGGCTGGACTATGGGTCATCCATATAGTACATGTGCACTGAGGGGGGAGGAGGTTGGATTTAGGAGATTTTGGGTGTGTACGGTGAGCTGACGAGGGGGAGGGGAGGGAGGTTGAAATATGATTTCTTGAGTATGTACTATATGGATGAGCCCCATCAGTAATTGTGAATTGCTAGGATTGGTACTTTCAGAGGAATGACTAAAGATAGGATTGACTTTATTTTTGAGAAACTCAGATTTTCTTGCGATGGTGATGTTGTTTAGGTCGATGCATCACGTGGCTGAAAGTGGCTTAACAGCGGCTGAAGTGAAAAGATCGGAGAGGCTGCGTCATAAGCACATAAGTTATTCCAGTATGGTCCACGGTGGCGTGGAAGACGGAGAAAAAGCCATCAAGTTGGAACACGCAAGATCGTCGACAAGCAACGTCGCTTCTGGAGGCGCTATCGCGGGGTCGAAGAAGGTCGCGGCGAGCGAGCACGAAGAGCTGCAGAGTCTCATCCACGAGCAGAAGCGAAGGCGGCTCTCGCTCGAGGAAAAGCTGCGGCTGAAGCTCCTGAGGAGCTCGAAGAGGAGCTCGGGGTCGCGGCCAAAACGTTCGGTGGATCTTGGACTGAGAAGAACGAGGAGGCGTCTCATGAAACGGACGAAACGCACCCGCAGACTGCCGGCGTGGAACCGAATTCAGGCGTCGCAGAGGGGCGCGTCCGGAGATCAGCACACCCTGGAGCACTGCTACGCGGCGCTGCCGGCGCACCTGACGACCTCGTCGAAACATCCAAACGTCGCGAGACAGCAGAACTCATCGGAACATCGTACGACGAGAAACGCGACCCAGAGCACGGAGAGCGAAAAGGTCGAAACGCCGACGGCGCCTGCTGTAAAGACCGGCGCCGAGTCGAAGCTGAACTCGATCGGAGTCATACATCGCGACGTCACGTGCAGAGTCAACCGACGTCGCCGTTCGCAGACTGGCGAGCTGGTACCGCGCCTGTACACGTCCGGCGACGCGCCGTGCATACGCTGCGACAACTGCCGCGAGATGCTTGCCGTTTCGATCTTCCTGAAGCACATGCACTGGCGCCACGGAAGTGACAAGCTGGTACGAGTCACCGTCGCGCAGAAGCTGCAGATCCAGAGCTCGGCGCGGTCGCCGGAAAGCGTCGCGGCGTGGGACGAATTCCAGAGGAAACGAGCACTGTTCGAAAGCGCGCCTCGGGCAGACGAGAACGTCGTTTCTCCGCGGCCGCAGAAGACGACTCCGAACCACCGAGCGACAAGATCAAAAACGCGTCCGGCCTTTCGAGCGCGGTTTCCTCGACGCGCCACAGCAGCCGAGTCCTAAAGAGGAAGCAGCTGGCGGTTACCGAAAAACACGATTCTGCCGACGGTCAGGCAGAGTTGGGGGTCGGTGCGCCTGGCTGCGACGCAAAGAAACACTGTCGCACCGCCGAAACCGTAAAGCCATCGTCGCCGGCAAAGCGGACAGTTCGCTCGCGACACCGATGGCAGCAAACTCGTCAAATCAGGCGTTTCTGCGCAGGAAACCCGTGCCGTCAAACAGTAACAAGAAGCGGTCGGAGAGGCCAAGACCCATAACCCAATCGGACCGCTTGCTTCGCGTGACGGCGCGCCGCTCGCTAGATTTCTGACAGATTTTCTCGCTTAGTGGCGACGAGTCGTCGTGAGCCAAGGACTGTAGTAGTTGGAGAACTGGTTAAAATTTTATTTAGAACAAGTTACCTGGAACTGTTGAAGAAGTGAGTCTATATGTACATAGTGTATGACTCCAGATGAATACATGTACATTGTACAGTTGTACGCATACAATTATTGTGTTTGCTTGACATGTGTACATTTTGATTTTTAAGAAACACAAAGTAGTCTGTGTTTATATAGCATTCTATTATGCATGGTTTACATGCAAATTGGTAGTTGATATAAATTGGGCATGTTAATTTATGTTAAATTTCTTTTTATGTCCAGTTTTTGGACTCGAAATTTGTGATCTCTGCGCAGATGTGGACAAATTATTTTCTGGGGATGTATTTGTTTCTCTTAAATTTTTGGTTCTTTTTGCCCTGTCGTGAATAAATTTGGTGCTGGGGAGTGTATTTTTTGGGTTTTTTATTTCTATGCCACAATTTCCATAGCTTAGAAAACATCTTTGATAATAATTTCCAAGTTAAAATAGTCTCGACAGAAAATTATAATTTTTACTGTTTAATAATAATGTCAGTCAAAGTCCTTCCCGAGCCTAATGGGCTCATAGGGCGGTGCTAATCTCCATTGCTACATCCCCCTACTGCTACATCCCCCCACCACTACATCCCCCCTCTCAACCACTACATCCCCCAAGCTCGACATATCCCCCCCCCCCACTGCTCCAGGTCACAAATCGCACCCTGCACACGAGGTCTCGAACTCACAACCTCCTGCTCTATCGTCCAATGTTGTTACCACTCTGCTAACTTCTCGCCCATTTTATAATAATAGCAATAACACATCTTCAAAACACCTCCTACCGTATTCTTGTGAATATAAGACCAGTAATAGTGGAGATTTAACAGATGTAAACCTTATCTAACAAAAATTGAAGAACTTATGGTAATGCATAAATAATGAGCTATAAATTACAGCATACAAGTTAAAAGCCTATGCATGAATACATTTCAGTAAAGCTAATCACCTGTATTACCAACACAGGAAGAGTTCAGTGCTGAGCAGTAGCTTTGTTTCAATAGTGTACACGTACAATACAATATATACTGTATATGCACAATTGTTCATGTTTCTAAGATGTTCATTCACAGTAGTATATGGGAAATCACAGTGTGTATAATAATTACATCTAGTAAAAGAGATACTTGCATAAATTAAAAACCTTGTTAATATAAAATTAGACTAAATTTGCAGCTTCATTCAAATACATGTATTAACTTATGTAATGCCATGAAAGCAATTTAACCAGGATCAAGATTTCTAGCAAATTAGATGCAATTTAAAATTTGAATATAAATTTTGGTTTCTTGTTCAATATGCTTGCCAAAGCCTGCTATATCCATAAAACACCTACGTACCATAGGTAATACTTAGCATTTTGGTGAGTAAGATAGCATTCTGAAGTTAAGTGTATTTGTGTAAAATACGCGCCCGATCCATCGGTTAACTTTCAGCCACAGTCAGATAAAACAAAATTTCATAAATTATGACAGACAATTGTGTGACATGTTTGACAACATGACCCTTGCAGACAACCGCATTAAAATACTGAAAGTGATGACTACAACATAAATTACAACAGCACCCCCCCCCGGGAAAAGTTACACATTGAACCCATAGGATGAATAATAACCAAGAGTCCCCAAGCCTTAATTCTGTCCACAACAGTGATTGAGAATTGTTCAGTGTACACAATCTGTGTAATTAGCGTTGAAGTGTTTCCGCATGGTGTTTTACAAATGCAATGGCCGCCAGTTCTTTGCAGAACTCCTCGAAAACGATGACACCGGCAAGAAGCGATGAATCGTCCGAACTGCAAAACAACACATGCAACACGGTTCACAGATGTACAACGCGACAACCAGATGTGGTGTATTGCGATATGAATAGCTTGTCCCAAGATTACTTTAAATAGATACATATCATTTCTAACATCCTCCGTTCACAGGACACCTTTAAGCCTGTACTTTAGTGGCTGTAAAATTGCAAATAGTACTTTAAAAGTTCTATAATTTACATAGTTACATGTATAATACATGAAAGTCCTGTATTTTTTCAAAATCTAAATAATTTTTAAGGTTTACCAGACATGGATCTGCTCTTCAAATTGCAACAATATCTATTCTATGGTCAAATCATGTATTGATCTACTGTAGTTTGCATTACACACTGCTGGTAAATTTAAGTTTTAAAAATTATTTGAATTAATACATTAAATTGGGGAAAAGGCACAATACTGGCACAATGCCAAAACTGTGCTGTACACTTCTCACAAAATATCACTGATAATTAATTATCCAACTGCAGTGTTACTGACAGAACATTAACCCTAGAACCTATCACAGTAAACTACAGCAGTCTATTAAGATAAGCTATCTGTGCTGTGGCTACTTAAATGAATCCAAAGGGTTAAAACTATGTATAGTATTGCAAACTGCTGAATAAACTCAACTAATACACAGAAGCCAAGGGTTAACAGCACTGAAACAGTTAAAAGCAATCAGCATGAGTGCATAAGCACAGATAAATGGGGAGTGCAAGAATGAGAGAAGTCAGTGCTTAATTACGAAAAAATATGGGATTGGACTACTTCCAAATCAAAATCTATGACAACCATTTGGGTGGAGGAGGGTGTTGCTAATAGTGGGGTACTAATAAGTGACAGATGGGTGTTACCCTCCTACAACCCATCCCTGCAAAATAGAACTGTTCAAGAGATAACAGAATAATGGTGTTTAAAAACCTATATGCAATTTTTCTCTCTGGTCTTGTGCCAATTTTTAGTTTAATTAAGTAAAATGGAGGACAGTTGTTGTCATGGGTTGCGTTAACCCATTGGTTGGGTTAACCCATGGGTTAGGTTGGGTTAGACTTTTCCATATTTATGGTGGGTTGGGTCAGAAAATAAGTCATGGTTTAAGAAAGTGTAATGTATTAGGAGATGGTTGGGTCAAGTAACCCCATTGCCGGGTTGGGGTTGGAGATTTTCTGAGTTGGTTCTAAAAAATGCATCCCTTTAATATCTTACCCCCATCCTCAATTTTGTTAGTTACCCCATTCCAAGCCTGTGACCAAATATCCAGCAGTATCTCCAACATCCATAGTAATGCAAAACCCTTCTATTAAAAAACCTCCTTGATAGTGAGAAATAAACAGGCATGACTGTACTAGGAATTGTCAATGGTTTTGATTGCAAGACTACAGTACTGCTCAAAAATTGTGAACACACGTGCATTTCGACGCAAAACGTATTTTTTCTACTGTATTTTTTTCATTAATGATACTATTCTACGATTGATGTACAGAAGGCTATAGATATGCAAAAATTCAGAAGAGTGTTGAAACGAATTTTATCCACATTTTCTTGTGTCCCCATCTTCATTGCATCAAACCATGCTAGAACAGTCAATATATTCTGCCTCAGTTTTATACCAGAGCGTTCCAAATGCCACGAAAAATAGTGAGCTATGTCAAACGACACTATACAAAGTCTTCCAGAAAACAATTCTCTGTCAAACGGTTACAAAGTCAATCGAGAGATAAGAGGGGTCTTAAGATAGCTGGTTTCTTGTATCACAGGTTTTACAGACCACAAAAATATTATAAAAATGATACCCTGTTTGACATTGGCCTGCAGAAGGACTATTAGTACAGTAAGCTATAGATATGAAAAATTCAGAGGAGTGAAGAAACAAATTATATCCACATTTTCTTGTGTCCCCATCTTCATTGCATCAAACCGTACTAGAATAATCAATATATTCTGTCTCAATTTTATTCTAGAGCGTTCGAAATGTCACGAAAAATGGTCAACTATTTCAATCGACATTAAACAGGGTATCAATTTTATAATATAACTGTATTGGTGTTCTTGGTTGTGATTGCAATGTTTTAACAAGCCTTAAACTTCATTTTGCTTCGAAATCCATGTGTGTTCACAATTTTTGGAGCAGTACTGTACAGTAAAACAAGCCTAAAGCCACTCTTCTTAAGTCATACTTAACCCATAAATGCTATATAACCCACAACCTGTTAATATCTAATATAATCCAGGCTTCACAGAGCATATAACGGTAGTAACTGGTCTCTTCAACACAAACTTTCATTTAACCCTTTTGCAACGCAAAACATATGTCAGTTTCTCAACATATTGGTGATATGGATCAGATCGCAGGGGTTAAATGGTTAACATGGACTTCTGGTTTGGTCCCTGATGCATGTGTATTGGGGTTTGAATGTAATATGAACGGTCTCCTGAATACGATGGAAATTGGAACTGATTGTAGATAGGGCATTAAAGGGTTAATACATAAATGTTCATTATGATTAAAGACTATACAAGAGGAGGAAAGCAAACAAACCACAAAAGCGAAAGCCCTCTACTAATCAAGCACCAGTGATCTAACTACAAAAACACTGGGGAGAGTACGGTAAACTTTCTTTAGCTAAAAATTATTTACCCAAATTTAGAGGCTGCTCATAAAGTACATCGTGATATTTCTTACAGTTTTACCCATCCCCACGCCCCCGCCACAACCTGTCACAAATCTCAGACCCACACTTAAAGCGACGTCCATAAATTACGTCACACAGGTTTTCTATTTAATCAAATTCAAGTTTCTCGTTCAATTTTCAGCAGCAAAACATAGAGATATTCAACTTCCGGTGATGGTGAAATCTTCTGTTAGAATGCATCCATCAGAAAAGAAAGTGAAACATCACCATATATTTCAGATTTTATTTGTACGGAAAGATGTCATAGTGATCTTTACCCATCCCCCCGTCGCATGTACTTTACCCATTCCCCCCCGTCGCATGTACTTTACCCATTCCCCCCGTCGCATGTACTTTATGGACGGCCCTAAGTTCTAAGGCCACTAAAGTCTATTTCTTAAAAGAATAGCTTTAAAATTCTGTCGATTTTGAATAATTTACATCACTGTTATTAAGTATTGGGCCTAACCAGTAATAATGATTGGAGGCTGACAATCTCACATTGACCAATCACTACTGTCTATGGAGCACAACAAAGCATCACAGGAGTCAGTGTTGAGCTTGCTATTGGTCAATTTGGACCGTCAGCCTCCAATCATATACAAACATCATGGTTCAGGCCAGACAGTGAATGATGGCAGTGATTTGTATAGAGCTTCCATCTGAACATTATTTTATTTATTCATTGGTTTTTTAACGCTAAATCTTCTAAATATATTCCAAAAACAATGACCGAAAAAGCAACAGATTGGAAAATGTGATTGTGCGAAATAATCAGATTTGTTTCTAAAGCGATATCAATTATTGAGGAAGTGACACCAAATATCACCAAAGCCTTTGAAAACTGAGCGGGTGACAGTCAACCACAAGAATCAACCAATGATTATAAAAGTGTTTATCTTCTCGAGGGGGGGATTTCCCCCCAAGTTTGAAATCCCCCTCATTTTTTTACATTTTGGCAAGTAGTATTAACTACCCAATGTCTGTTCCCCCAAAATATCAAACTTCCCCCAATGTCTAGGTAGCTAGAATAAACACTGATTATAAAATCAATTGAAACAAAAATAGTTCCTTCACCACGGACAAAGGCAGCTTGGTAATTACGATGATTATAATGATGATGATGATGATGATGATGATGATGATGATGATGATGATGATGATGATGATGATGATGATGATGATGATGGTAAAACTTACCCAACCCCAGCAATTTTAGTCTTACATCTGAAGCCATAAAATACTAAACGTTTTAATTTCTACAAATTTTAAAGATTTATTTCAATTAAACCACCTGTCTGTCACCTGTATTGACAATTACTGCAAAATATAATCAATTTCCTGATAAAAACCTGACATCATCAGGATCATTGAAATCATCTTTGAAACAGTGTAAATATCTCAGAATTGAGAGAAAATAAATCTGAGTTATTTTCCTATTAAAATCTCAATAAATTCTCTCGATATGCCTGAAAAACAACTTTTTGATTATTCGAACCGTTATAATTATATTAACGTCTTGAAACATTGAAAAAAAAATCGCCACCTACCGACGGATGCTGTTATTAGAGTAACCCATAAGCTTGTGTCGAACACCAAGAAGTTTCTTTTGAAAGTCTGGAATAATCCGCAGTCTAGCCTGGATGTCGTTTGCCAGCTGTGGATTTTCAAAAAAACACAAATATATCAGTAATATACTGTGTGCATATGTGCCTGCATGTGTGTGTGTGTATGTGGAAATATGTCCAACAGACAAATTTATATAGCATCATTTGCAGGGTGCGATTTGTGACCTGGAGCAGTGGGGGGATGTTGATCTTGGGGATGTAGTTGTTGGGGAAATGTAGCAGTGGGGGGGGGATGTAGTTGTGGGGGGATGTAGCAGTAGGGGAGATGCAGTTGGGCAGTGGGTGGGAAGATTCCCCCCTCTCCCCTACAAATCGCGCCCTGGTCATTTGTATACAATACTCCAATCAAGTTGGGGTCCAAATATAAGTGATAAGTTCCACGAACGGCCATGCAAAGTCAACAGATTTATTCTTTAACCCCTTAACTGGGCAACTATTTGTAACTTAATGTAAAATGGACGAGTGTTACTCGGGACACCCAGTTAAGGGGTTAAATGAGCGACAGGGCAAAGACAATCCACGTGGTTTTTCTTTTACCTTCTGCAGAACCGTCATTAAGTTCCGACATCCTTGTCGTATCGGAAGCTGCGGATTGAGAAGGAACTCGTGGACATTGGCGTGTGGAACAAGGGCAAGACGCGATGCAACGCACGTCACCTGAAGGTTCACTTCGTACGACTACACACGCGCGAAATTCAAACACAAATTACTGCACCATCACCATCATCATCACCACCACTACCAACACCGTCATCATCATCATCACCACCATCTTCACTTAACCCTGTTCTTTGTCAATAATACATGCAGAAATTTCTGAAATATAAGACAATTCATACCATACAGGATAGCTAGTAAAATTTCATGCATGGAATCCACTTACAGTGTCCTTTCTAGCATAATATACTTGGCACTAAAAAGCTCTTCCATCCCTACATAATATTATAATCTTAAGTGGGTTTGACTGTATTTCTTAGCGTGTTTTCCTAACCAACGACTTGCCAAACAGGCTGGGAAACCAAATCGATTCCTGTAGAAACAAATCCACAGCTTGTAGCATCATTCATCTTACTGGACCCTGTGCAGATGGCCCATCGTTGGCGGTATAATGGACTATCTCACCTGTTGCAGCATCGTCGACAGCTTGTCCAGCAGCTTCTGTAAGAAGAGACCCTCGTAGAAGGGCCAGTCTTGGCTGTTTTGCTCGCTGACTGGTTTCTGCGGCCAGTCGAATTTTCGATGCCACGCGGACATGACAGCGAACTGGAAACAAGAACAAGATAAGGAAATTCTACTCGATTAATAACTCAATGTTCAACATTGACAAACAACCAGTTAAAGTAATGGTGGTGGGGATGATGATGATGATGGTGGTGATGATTATGAGAATGATGGGATGTAACTTGTGTTTATATATATATATATATATATATATATATATATATATATATATATATATATATATATATATATATATATATATATATATATATAATAGGGAAAATGCAGGCAGGGTCATGTGACCTGGTGTTGAGCATCCCTGAGATACGAGTCGTAACCACTGTCGGCGGAGTGATGAGAAGAAATCGCGTCCTTTGGCAAAATGTTCAAAAAGCTGAACAAAAACACAAATAAGCACAAAATTGGAAAAATAAACAGAATAATGATCAATAAAATAAGAAACATTTTTAAAAATCTAAAACGTAAAAACCAAAGGCAATTTCTATGCCCGTAGAACATTAAAAACGGTAACGAAGAAAACGATAAATACACAGAACCACGCGCATAAAAATCATAAATAAACACAGAATTATTAAATTTCTGGGGCGTACATGCTGACCACTTGACGGATGTCTAGAAGCTCGTATCTGCCAAAGGTTCCAGCGGTCGGTGGCTGAGAGCTGTCGCCATCTTTTTCTTCTTCCTGTTTTAGGGACTTATCCACCACTCCATCTCCCTCTCCACCACCATTACTGTACGACAACTCAACCTTACTACTTCCGGTTGTTTTTAGTTGTTCGGGGAAAAGAGGGGGACTCGACCCGGAGCTGGACAACCGTGACCGCCGCGCGTCCGACGAAACGAATTCGCCGTCCGCAGAACTGACGTCCGCGACCTTGTCCTTTGGGGTCACGAGGTCGTCCGGGTCGGGCAAAAACGACGCCGGTTTGACGCGACTCTGGCCTTCGGCTTCGCTTGAAGACGAAAAACCAGATGGCGCCACATCGGTCTTGCACGCCTTGTCGGATGTCAGCGGAGAGGAAGGGAGCGAGCAAGGACTGCTCAGCGGCCGGTGCTCGCGCGTCGGCGACGAGATGGCGCTCGCGGGAAGGCTGACGCTCGAGGTGTATCCGCGAGTGATGAGGTTGCGGAGAACGAGGTTTCGTACGACGTGCTCGTTTGGTTTGTTCAACAACATTTCGAACAGCTTCCACGTTGCAACACAGACCTATGAAAAAATCACCAATGCATCTAAAGTAGAAATATCAACAAATACAGTTAAACTCCAAAAGATTTGCCTTGTAATAAGCAAATCTTATTTGGGAAAAAACTGCAAATTTCACATTCAACTACAGTAGAACCTCGTTATATCAAAGCTCAAGGGACCGTGATAAATACTTCGATATATCCGAGGTTTGTTATATCCAATTCCTGTATCATTAACACTGTTTTGGCGGGACCAGCGCTCAAATTCGATATAAGCGGGATTTTGATATAAGCGAGTTCGATATAACGAGTTTCTACTGTACACTTATTTTGTAAGATAAATAAATAAAGCTAATTTAATGTATATATGTAAATCTTTAAACATCTTATTTTATTTAGATGTAATAACATAAACATTTTATTTTTTATACTTTCTTTACATGCAACAGCAGAAACATTTTATTTTATTTAGATATAATAACAGAAACATTTTATTTTATTTTTATTTACTTGTAATAACAGAAACATTTTATTTTATTTAGAGATGTAACAACAGAAACTAAAGGCCATTCTAAATCTTTCAATAGGTTTTGGTCAATCGGACAATATGATCTTTGATTTTGCAGCCAAGCACGCAATATTCAAAATGGCCGACCTCTTCAGAAATGTGGTCGCATCTTTCGAGCAGACGCTGACGAAGGCGATGAGATGAAGGGACTCCAAAAACCTCTGGCTCTGACTCGTGGCCAAGAATGAAAAATGCAAACTCTATAAGAAAAAAATGCAGCCTTTCTTGTAATCAAACTCTAAACTTACTTATTCACCATCTCGGGTATACATAGTTTTGTAGAGCGCTCTTGTCTTTGGCCACTTTTGCCATGCTTATTGCGCTATATAAATCGTCTGGCTAATACTAATACTACTAACTACTACTACTACTACTACTACTACTACTACTACTACTACTACTACTACTACTACTACTACTACTACTACTACTACTACTTACTACTACTACTAATCTTGTCGTTGTATAATAATAATAAATAATAATAATAATAATAATAATAATAATACTAATAATAATACTAATAATAATACTAATAATAATAATACTACTAAAATACTAAAACTAATAATAATAACTACTAATAATACTAATACTAACCATTAATAATACTAATAATACTACTAAATAATAATAATAATATAATAATAATAATAATAATAATAATAATAATAATAATAATAATAATAATAATAATAATAATAATAATAATAATAATAATAATAAACAAACCTAAGTGGTTGAACATCAATAAACAGGTGATAATTATTGTGATGAAAGCAATCATCATCATGCTCACCAGTGATCAGCTCAGGTGATGAGATGAGTCGTAGACATCGACTGAGGTGTGCGGTTGCCATGATGGCGTCGACTTCTGACCTACGGTTAAATGAAATCGATTCATTCCTGTAACTTCTATAGCACCACAACAATAACCCAATGAACAACAGGCAGGAAACAATGGTCGATTTGCAATGGAGCAACGGTAATCACCTCAAAGTGACAAATATAGGTTAAAAGAGCTCTTGGCCTCAATGATCCACTGCACAGACAGACAGACACACAGACAGACACACAGACAGACACACAGACAGACACACAGACAGACAGACAGACAGACAAACAGATAGACAGAGATCACTTTGGCCATTGCCAAGTTACTTTTATTCATGTATGCATTTATTCAGGTTCCATGTAACAGCAAACATATACATGTACATAATTGATAGTCAAGTAAATATAGAATTACATTACATCAATTTTAGCAAAATACCGGCGCCAACCGTATCAACATTGCTGTAAAACATTAAAAACAACGCTTACAATTTACAAGAAGCCGGTAATAAAATCGACAATGCTAACGTCTGCAAAATCGCGGGTTCCAAGAGGGCGACGAGGAATCGCTCATGAATGCTCAGAGCGAGCGCCCTCGCGACCAGCTCATGAGCCACCCCGATCAACTGGTCGCAGAAGTCCAACCAGGAGAGGAACGAGATGACGCTGCGCTTGCCGGGAAAACTGTGTCGGTCGTCGACGGAACTCGCTATGTCAAGACTACACACGACGCAACGTAATAGCGCATTAGCAACACGTAAAGCAATGTAACAGCGTGTTCGTAACAGGTAAAGAACACTATGTGTGGTCTTATTCAAGCCATTCCTGATGCAATTTTGTGAATAAACTATATATTTAGAAATTACATCTGCATACATTGTGATGAATGTAACGCATGACAGATTTTCGCACAAATCATGCAAAGTGCATTTTCATGCGCGCAATTTTTACACAAAATGCACCTCAAGAACATCTGATTAAATGTAACGTGCAATGCAACATTCTTATGCATATTTTTCAAAGCATATATCAAAACATAAAATACTATGCTAATATTTGTATGGACAAAACCACGGCAGTGTTTGACTAGTTGGGAGGCGTAAGAATCAGACCAGTGGGGGAGAACAGAATTTTTAATTGTCTATGCTAAATAAGTCAGTTAAATAAGATAAAAACACCAGGAAACTTTTCCTTGCGGGGGTATCACCATACTGACCCCCATTTTGCATCGGCCGCTTCGATGTCAACGGGGTAGAGGGCCTTCGGAAGTGCCTTGTACAGACTGCAAAGCTGTGACGTCAATTTGCTCGTAAAGGTCGTGTTCGCAAGCAGATGTCTGGCCGCGTTTTCTTCCGGAAGACTCGATATCAGCATCAGACCTTCGCACGCTTTCACGCTCACGCGCGCGTCCTGCAGTGTACACAAACTCGCGCGTGAAACTCGCGGGGATATCGGTGTCGCGAAATCCAGCAATTTTCACAGTGCAAAATGCCAACACTAAACCTCTATAATGGTTATTTGTCATTATTAACAGCATTGGCTTCAAAGATGTCCAAGGAAAAAACACAGGACAGATATGAATGACTAAACAAGCACCAAGGACCTAAACCCTGTTTAGAACTTCCACATCGTTTTTCAATGAGTGAGAGTGAGTGGGTGGGCGGGTTGATGGGTGTGTGAGTGTGAGTGAGTGAGTGAGTGAGTGAGTAAGTGAAGGAGCTACTAACTATAGTGGTAACTGACAGAACACCAATATAATCAACCAACCAATCAATCCATCGATCAATCCATCAATCAACCACCAACCCACTCGCTCGCTCGCTCTCTCACTCATCCACCCATCCACCCACCCATTCACTCACTCACTCACCCACCCACCAACCCATCCACCCACTCTCACTCATTTGAAAATCGATGTGGAAAAAAGGAAAAATTGTATCTGTTGGTCCCACAATGCATTCATTTAAATCATTCAAATAAACTACACGCAAAATACCGTACTAATCAGAAAATGATGAACTAACCTCACTGTGCATCAGACTCAGCAATGAATCAACAATTATGAA
Organism: Metaphire vulgaris; assembly: GCA_018105865.1. Classification (NCBI taxonomy): domain Eukaryota; kingdom Metazoa; phylum Annelida; class Clitellata; order Crassiclitellata; family Megascolecidae; genus Metaphire; species Metaphire vulgaris. The sequence continues at coordinate 2,524,475 of CM030865.1, forward strand.
TCGGTTCTGACGAGGGGAAATCTCGATGACGTCATTGTTTGTCATCTCCGATTTCGACAGATCACTGGTCTTTGGTTTCGGCATCTGCAAGAAAACAATATTATTAATTAATCATCCATAAATCTAGGGTTAAGTAGGACATAAGGGCAAGAGTTCAATTTTGTCTTCTTCTCCAGCACGTCACAAGTGCAATGCAAAAAGTGAACTAAATTATGCTCCTACAAAATGATATCTTACCAGTATCAAGACAAACACACACATGCGCGCACACACACACACACTTAAGATTTTTAATGACTATTTTAAACAAGGCTCTATAGAAGCCATCATAATATGCCTAACACTTGAACACAGTAATAATAAAAAAATCTAGAATGTTCATTTTCTACTTGCCTCAATGAAAAAATTCACAAGGTACGGGTCCTGCTTGACCACCGAACACAGAGTAAGTAAGAACTGAATTTCTTCGGTCTCGGCCGGGCTAGCCTTCACTTCCCCGCACATCTTTACTAATCGCTGTAAAATAAAAAGGCCAATTGGTAAATAAATGCGATTTCCCAAGCAAAACTGTCAACATTCATAAAAATTCAGCTGTATTTAAAGCCGAATTTAAAGTATTTAAGCTTATTATATTATTTGCAGCCATGCAATTTGTTTCATCACTAAAGCTCATGTGATATTTACCCATCTTAATGAAACCAAAGCGGTAATTTTCACCGAAAAATTGCGACCACATTTTTTCTGATGCACACAAAATAATTAAGGGCGTTTTTTTTAAAAATATAGACAATATAGACTTTTATAGAATCTCAAAAGCAGGTATGTATGTTGCAAGAAATACATAAATTTACTTACAATTTACATAAATTTACTTACAACTCAAAGACCTAAAATGCCATTTGGTTACAACATTACAGTAGCTGTAATTTTCTGGTAAATTTTCAAGTTCTTGTCCAGAAGAGGTGCTATATAAACGCTTTGTAACGTAACTAAATGCACAAAAGGTAGTACATAGGTGCAGCAACATGATACATAAGAAATGGCATTTTCACATCAAGGGACAAACTATAGATAATTCTCATAAAACACAACAACCTATAGTGTTTCACTGCAACTGATAGTTACAAATTATGTCCCAATTGGCTAAGGCACTGTTACTATTCATTCATGGAGCGGTCACAAATGGTTCAACCTGAACAGGACGGTGAACGTGTATGTGAGGCAGAAGAGGTTGTCGTACGTGTGAAAGCAGTTTAGTGAAAAGTTGAAGAACCAGTTGTTTCATGCCAGGCGGACACTGAAAAATTAGAATACCGCATAACAATTACACTAATGCATAAGAAAATTCCTTCCTGAAACTTTAGAAGTAAAACAGCATTACAATCTACGACAAAAGTATCCCAATGTACAGATATATTTGGATTTTTATACAAATACTTTGATTAATTATTCAGGGTTTTTGCAGCTGTCATCAAAACTATTAAGAAATTTCTCATTGTGCTCTGCTAAACCAAATTATTTTGGCTTACCAGTAAAAATGTGTAACATAATCCCAACAATATTTATTATCATGATTTTTAAAATCACAAAATATTTTTAAAATTCATTACAAAAAGCCCCAAAACAACAAGTACTAATATAGGCACATGCGACAAACAAACACACTTAACCACTTGCCCCTGATTATCTGCATAACTAATAGGTTACAAAGTCAAAATACTGGCCTTAAGGAGTGAAAGGGTTAATATAAAGTCACTGTGCAGCATTACAATCAAAAAGTCTAAACAGAGTACATTCAAGCCCATTGTTTACAGATTTGACGAGCCTTGTGGAAAAACAGCTCTTTTAAAGTAGAGTAAAGTAAAGTAAAGTAAAATCTCGTGGATTTCCATAGCGCCTTGGAAAGCAGCACAACAGTAGCTGCTTATTCTTAGGCGTTCAAAATATGATTTTACCATATGATTTTACCATTTTTACCATTTCAATATGATATTAAGTGGGCTTGACTGTACCAGGTCCAACAGGCGTAATGTAAACAGACTGAAAGGTTTTGGCAATTACGTCAGTTCGCGCCAGAGTGTAGAGTGTCTCCAGTATGCGCTCTTTCAGCAAGTACTCCATGCACGGCCCGGGCACTCCGGCCTCTCCGCCGACCTCTTCCCTGACCAACATCTGAAGCATGTGCTTCAAGTGTCCGGGAACAGGAGTCTGGTCGACGGACATCTTGTGATCTGCGCAGACAAGTAACAAACAAGTAAGTAAGTATGTAGGAAGTCATTCTTCCACAAGAATATTAAACAAATAAGTATAAGATAAGTAAGTACCCGTAAGTAGCCAGTCATGCACAAAACATTAAACTAATTAAACTAATAATAAGCAATAAGGTAGTCATTTGTACAGAAAAATATTAAACAAGTAAGTAAGTAAGTCGGTAGTCATTCATCCACCACAAAATTCAGACCTTGTAGGTTTACATAGTTTAAGTCTTAACCCCTGTACCGGGGGGACCCCGAATATATCCGTCCATTTTACATTGAGTTACAGTTAAATATGCGAGAGAGGAAGAGGAAGGCCCAGGAAAAGGTGGCCGGATAACATCAAAGAAGACTTGGAAAGATGCCAGACATCAGCAATTGATGGAAAGAGACTAACAATGGAAAAAAGATAAATGGAGAAGTTTTGTGTCTAGCTATTGCCGCTAATGCGCTGGCAGAAAGCACCTATGGTGATGATGATGATGATGATTATTATGGAAGTCCAATTTTGTAAAGTCTAACTACCTAAAGTACAGTTTGCTCAAAGCCTAACAGTCTAAAGCCTAACAGCTTAATATCTAACTGTCTATAGTCTAATTGCCTAAAGTATAATTGCGTAAAGTCCAGTTGCCTAAAGTCTAGCTGTCTACCTGCTAACTATAGCTTTAGAAAAGTCAGCATATTTAAAGATGAGACAATAAATTGACAAGACAAATTTACCTATTACATCGACAAAATATTGGGTCACAGATTTCCAGCGTGCCATAAACTCCTGCTGAAGAGAAACATTCGGAGCCAACTGCGACAAAAATCATCGGAAAAAGTTACTGATATATCATCAAAAAAGACTACGATGAAACAACATATGAGACTCGTAAATAATAAATAAAGTCACATTAAGATCAATACTGAACCAAAACAATGCACTCAAAGTTATTTTACGGAATACTAGTATTGCATCACTAAGAATTCTTCTTTATTGATACATCAGTGGCTCATTATAACTTATAATTCAACATCAACATAATGTTTCAGGTATAGCGGTTCCAATGATACAATGGGCAAGTCATCAAATCTTGGGGCCTTGGAGCTAAAAAAACACTTTAACGCAAAAGTTCTGTTACTTGGACTGAGCAATTATGATATGAGATTGGTAATTTATTGATATTAAAGTGCATTAAAATTTTGTGATTACATTCTAGAATTTATCAAGTACCCAACCACACTAACCCAGTTAATACCATAAAAGTTATCATGAAGCGCTACAACTACTACTACTACATAAACTAGGCGCTACTGCTATTGAATGATCTAAACTGCTGTATTGACTGTACTACTACTACTACTGGTGCAACATATGTAAATCTAAACTACTATCTACTACTATTTTCTGGAAATTTTACTTTAAATCCATTGACTACTAATCTACTACTTACTACTTCATACTAATCTAACATCATAACCCGGATGTAATAATAATAATAATAATAATAATAATATTAAACCATTTTAATCTGAATAACAATTATGAGTAGAATACACCGCTTGTTTTTACAGAAAAATTTAGAATACTGTGATGCAAACTGGTCAATAAGTGATCTGAGCTGTCCAAGTTCACGAGAAGTGGATGTACAGTGAAGCGCAGCACTTCAGACTGACGCCAGCATAAACAAGGTGCTACATAAATTGAACTGATCTATAAAATGTGCTGTATTGATTGTAGTATAATCACAGACCGCCTCCACAGCGTGGTGTAACATTGATGTAAATCTCGTAAACATCTTGAGTATTGAATCGCTCGATCTTAGATACGATTTTCTGGAAATTTTAATTTAAATCCATTGAAAAGAAATCAATTTGTTTATGATTTCATAGGAAATCGTCAACATCATAACCCGGATGTAACTATACTCTCGCAACAAGAGAGTGTTTTTGATTGTTCGCAAATATTGAATCATCTTTTTAATCTTCTTTCTAAAAATTATGAGTAAAATATAATAAAATGTTTTTACAGAAAATTTTAGAATACTATGATGCAAACTATGAATAAGTAATTATTTATTTGTCCAAGTTCACGAGATTGACGTGGTCACGAATATGAATAAAGCAGGCTTTTTGAACGTGGGAGAGTGATTCGATATATTTACTGTTTGTTTACAAATAAAATCAGTAGTAGTTGCTTGTTGCTTAAGCACTAAGTCATATTTGAAATATAAGTTATAACTATGGACATGAGGAATGTGGAGATCAGGCGGGCATAATTTTCAATTGTTTTCAGTTGTTGTGGTGGTCCAATATTATAATTAATTCGGTTTAGTATGGATTAAGAGCGAGGAAGTCCATGCTGAGAACACTTGAGAACACTTGTGGCGCTAATGGCGAATCGCGTGTTCTGGCGAATTCTTTTCAGCCTAACTGTCGTTGTCACTGTATTATTTGCGAGTAATTACGGGGACAAAGTCGATGACGATGACGACGACGAGCCGTACAGAACCTCAGACGACCATAAGAAGAGAGAACCGTCACCCTATGAAAGTTTGTGTCGTCTTGGTTGTTTATATGTAAAGTAAGCAAATAAGTAAAATTACGTGAATTTATATAGCGGCAATGATAGGCCGACATCTTTATTATGATATTCAGCTGTCTGAGAAATGACACGCTGAAACGAAACCACCAGCATGGGTGTCCGATATTTTGGAGACAGGGATCATCATCATCTTCTTCTCCTTGTTCCTTCATGAACTGAAATTAAGGTGACAGCATGAATTTCTTTCCTCCAACCATGTCGATCCTCTGTCTTCTTGACTGCTGCTGACATTTTCATTCCTGTCCACTCTTCCACGTCATCCGCCCATCTTCTCCCTGGTCGCCCTCTTCTTTTAGTTCCCATTCACAGCTGAATATCATAATAAAGATGTCGGGACAGAGATATGGCAACCCTATTAATGTATATTGGCACAATTGTTTATATAAAAGTGATACTGGGAAGCTTTGTGATATTTGTGTGTTGAAAGGGAAAAAGATTATAGTTTCTATGTTATCTGTGGATGCAACTAACCTTCAGGCTGTGTTTGATATTTGCCTTGGCCAAAATATCCAAGTGTTAAGACTTTGGATACCAGTAGTTTGGCCATCTGTCAATTGAGAGATACAGAAGATTAGTTGTTTTTTTGAGAATTTTTAATGGGTTGCCATAAAAGTCTGACATTTTTTCCCATTCACATTTTTCAAATTAGCTATACATCTTTTTGGACAAGCCATTCTACACAGCCATTATTTAACATATCTTATAAGTGACTCCTATGTAAAGCACTCTCAACTTTAGCTCATTGTTACTGCTCTACATAAATTGTCACAAATAATAATATATATAATAATAATTATCAATGCATGGTCCTATTATTACTTCTCGGTCTTTAATTGCTTGTGTACTTGTTGTTGACCTATGTACTCACTTTTGTACTCATTGACTTATGTACTCCTATAGGTCTACTTTTGTATTCAGTAACATTTGGTCTTTGTGTTTCTGTAGCAAAAAAGAGAACCAAATTGAGTTCAGTGACTCCGCCTCCATTGCCCGATTACGATGTTGACCCTAGAATAATTCCAACTCCGCCGACTCAAACAACTCCCACTCCACTGATGGAAAAGGATGAACTATAATGAAATTCAAGATGCCAATGGGTGGATCAGTGGGGCTCGAGCAAGTGCCTCCAAACCACCCCCAAAATCTTGCTTGCTGATTTCTCATCATGGCAAAATTACAGATTCGTTAAGTAAGCGAGTAAGTGATTGTGTTTCCTTCCCTATTAATTAACCCCTTAACCGGGTATTTGACTGTAACTCAATGTAAAATGGACGGATATATCCGGGTTCCCCAGTTAAGGGGTTAAGAATTTTAACAGCATGCACCAGTCCGCATGGAAGCAGCAAAGTATGGCAGAATGGGGAATGGAACACAAAGTGCCTCTCTCCAAACTGTATTCGTGGTTCCTATTATTATCTGATTGAAAGACTTGCTTTCACATTCTGAGTTACATTATAACAAGGTCTTCATGTTTTACTGACTTTAGGTTAACAATTGAAATAGAGACAATATTTCCAAGAGAAAAATTACAAATTAGTGCAAATAAATTTTTTTGCAAGGGTGTTGAATAACCGGTCTGCATTATATTTGTTTAATTTGTTGGTTGGTTTAACTCCAGATGTAAGCCTTAAGCCGAGAATGTTAAATACTCGGCTGAAAGATATCAGGCTTTGAAACTAAGAATGAAATTTCTAAAAGATTTGGAATATATTATCACAGGGTACTGTTACAAGGACACTATTGTGTTAGCGTTGAATTCAGTTACGTAATATTCTATGTTTATACAAATAATGTGAGATATTGCTGTGACGTAAGCCACTGTAAATATGTAAAGTGAAATGTCGTGAATTTATATAGCGCTTTAAATTGGTACCATAGTAGCAGCTTGTTCTTAGGTGCTTAGGGCTCATCCATATAGTACATATGCAAAAATGGCATATTTCAACCCCGCTCCCCCCCTTGCACACAGCGTACAGCCATACATAGGAAAAATCTCCAAAATTCAAGCCCTTCAGTGCGTACGTACTATATGGATGAACCCCCAGTCCAAATTTTAAATGGTCATAGCCAAAAGGTGGGGTCAAGCAGAGTAAAACATTGGAAAATGTGAACATTATTAGAAATCTCCTGTTTAAACTTTGCTAAGATCTCAAGATGAATATAATTGTATATTTCAATGAACGTAATACAATCTTTTTCTGTTCTGTAAAATTATACGGTTGGATTATATTAAAAATGTTTTTCCTGTATTAAATCTGTTAATAAGCGGAATATAACAGAACCAAACAAAAAATTAATTTGAAACCTCGCAACACTGAACAATTTAACAGCATAATTTAGCCTGTAATACATTGATTAATAAAGGAAACCCACAAAAAGCTGTTCAGTTTCAGATAAAATTTTAACTATAATGTAATGTAAAAATTCATTTGTGTAGTGCCTTTAGTCAAGAATATACATTTGCAGATGCTCCAGTCCGAGTCATTATAAAACTCTAGTCTAGTCAAAGCACGTGAATTTTCCAACAGCCAATGTGGAATTCATTCATCTGCCTTTCTTTTAAGATGCGACCTGCAAAAGATGAAGCAAAATGAAGAAAATTAATGTATTTTACATGTTTACCTGGTTATCTTTCCGCAAACATTTTGGGCATCATGTTTACATGGTTATTTTTTTCCAGGAGGGGCAAAAAAAATGTTAACACAATGTTTACCTGGTTATTTTTACACTTTTTTTTCAATTCAAATTATCTTTTGCATTTTCAGAGCATCATTTTGGGCATCTCTCTGTCTGGTCCTCTGAACACAGGGATACCTCAGTAACCTCACCTTCAGAGATAATATCACTCAATAATAATAAATAATAACAAGGGCCCATCCATATAGTACGTACGTATGCACTGAGAGGAGGGAGTTGGATTTAGGAGATTTTGCGTATGTACGGTGTGCAAACAGGGGGTTGAAAATATACCTTTTTGCATACGTACTATATGGATGAGCCCTAATGCACTTTTATAGCACCGTTTCCAATATTCAAAGATCACAATGTTTTCAACCCTTGTGTTGAGCTCCATGAAGACTGTACTGCCTAAATAGACCTCATGTTCAGTAACTATGTAATAATTATAATTAATTATTGCTGGCTAGAGTACGAAGGCCTTGGCAATTGAAGGGGGAGTGACAGAGGGGGGTAAATTCGAGTTGAAATCAATATACGCGAATTGTGTTGGCATGTTTCTTGTATTATTTCTAGGACTTATTTCTAGGGTTGTGAATTTGGGGGTGTCGGGAGCTAATTAGTATGCATTTTGTATGCACACCATTGTCACATTACCAAATTTTGGGAAGGGTGTCGACCTCAAATAGGGGTGTTGGGGGCGTTAGGGGGGTGTAAAATATCCCTGTTCATACTTGTCAAGTCCACACATTTCACATGTCTTCCCTGCGTTACAATTCATGAAAGTGCATCGCATACACATCCATTTCGGAGGAGAAGCTGAAAGAAAATCAAGACATCATATACATACTGTACATGTACGTACCAGTCAATTCTGGCAATATATTATTATTATTATTATTATTATTATTAATTAGACAATTTCTATAGCGCAGTAAACATAGCATAGGCTAAAGACAAAGCGCTTTGACACATGTCACTTATATCCGATGTTAAATAAGTGTTTTTAGGTTCCTTCATATAACAGCACAGTATATAAGACTATAGACAATATAACAGCACAGTATATGATGTATGGTGTTTTACTTTAATATTTTTATACCATTTCTAATCAGATGACTCTAAAGAATGCTGCAAAACAGCTGTAATATGAAATCAAGATGAAATAAATTAAGTAAGACACCAAAAATTCATTCAAATATACAGACACACATATATACAGGGTGGCGCAAAAAACCGGACTATATTAAATGCAAACCTAAATGTGTCTAGTCTGGTTTTTTTTGTGCCACCCTGTATTCAATTCGATTGCTAGTATTGAGCATAATATGAAAATCTGTATGCCAGCAGGATGGTATTTATTTCAGAGTCAGACTTATGTGGGGGTGGGGGGGGCATGGGCAAAGTGTCAGACCATTGGGGGAAATAATTTTCACTCATTGAAAATTCATGCCAAACTAGTTAGGTAAGTAAGTAAATTAATGACAGCATGAAACCGTGCCCCGATATACAGTGGCGGCTCCACCGGGGACCAGTGCCCCCCTATTGAGTGCATGGCCCCCCTGTTGGGACCCTATACTTAATGCTACATACATTAAACAACAAATGGTTGGCCCCCATGATTAGAAGTTGCCACCCCAACGGCCCCCCACTTGCCAAATCCTAGAGCCGCCACTGCCGATATATATATATATATATATATATATATATATATATATATATATATATATATATATATAGTGGACCAGAGGGAAAAGCTGTAACCAGGAATCCACCCCCCCCCCAATAAATACCACACTGTAGGCCTGTGATGATGATACCTACATGGATTGGGTTTCAAATGACACAAGCCAATGCTGGGTTGAAAGGCGTTGAGTTTCGCAGCAGCCTAACATATTAAAAAACATCGACTATAAATCAAAAGAAATTAATGCAAAAGATGTACATAGACATTAATATTAGATGTTAAACCAACGATGTCAATACAGAAACATTGTTAGGCAACCATATTCGCCATTATTATTAATTTATAAAATGCTTAATAAATGCATCGAAAATGAAAATAAGTGATCAGAATAAGCCAAAAAAAATCTGGTAGATTTTCTAAAATTCTGTACAACTGCTATGCATAATATGCACATAATCCAGTAGCATTTAGACAGACAACATGGCAGAGCAACATTAGAACATGCAAATGAGGCTGCATCTAGTCCAGTTCATAGTGCAGTGACCCCCCCCTCGTGAAAAATAAATGACCTCACAAACATCAGGTGACCTCATTATCGGTGCCCTTTGCACCATCGCCATGGCGATAAAAACCAGAAATTCTGCTAACAATAAGGTGCCAAGTTAAAACATCTACCATGTTCACGCGCTGTTTCATTGCAGCTTCTTTTCTCCGTGCCTGTCCCAACTGCAAGTCTCTGAGTTGGACCTGAAAGACAACGATCCAAACTTACGACTGGGGGCCGCAGTCAACAAACAACCAAAGACAAATATGGGCACAAGTCCCTGACACGGCAGCACACCACTGCCCATTAACATCAACTTGTGTAATTGGCATCCAAAATAATAATAGCAATAATAATAATAATAATAATAATAATAATAATAATAATGTGATTTGAAGTGGTTTAGGAGGCTAAGTATACCTGTGTGAAAACCAATAATAATAATGAAAACCAATAATAATAATGATAATGATAATGATGATGATAATATGATGAATAATAATAATAATAATAATAATAATAATAATAATAATAATAATAATAATAATAATAATAAAATAATAATTTAATAATAAAGCTTTTTAAAGCTGAATAAAGTTAACAAGCCTTGTGCATAGAATATTCGGCTGTCAGTTTATTGTAGTGTTTTTTCATAGTCTCGTATTTCGATCGGATCTTCTCCAGATCTTTTCGCTCTCGCTCGAAATCATCCTTAAAGGTCAGCGCCTGAGTGAAAAAAAAAGCAAACTCTGTAAAGGTTCAAATCAAATATGAATTTACACAATTTTATTACAATAGCACCCAGGGGTGCCCACAGATGGGGGAAAGGAAGCAAATGCTTCCCAAAATAGCTAGGGGAAAGGAAAATCCCCCCTGCGTTTTGGTATCACGTTAGAGTAGCACAGGAAAGGGGGGAAGCTGCTTCCAGTAGCCAGGGGGGAAGAGCGCCCCTGATAGCACCCAAAAATAACTGTGTTGTTTGGTCAATATTGTTAGATTAATAGATTTACATGCATTTTGCTTCGTATTTTGACCAAACAACAACAACAACAACAACAAAGTGGAACACTAAATTATCCTGAAAAAAACACAAAAATTGATATTTACTAACTGACAATTTGGAAATTATTTTGCAGCAAATTATTAAAACCTGAGATTGAAGAATCTGTATTTCGTTGAGAAAACAACCAACATCATCAGGCAATAACTGTCTTGTAAAGGTGTTAGCCTACAACAAAAATACGCCATATATTTAATCCATTTTGTATTGTATTCATATTCACACTATTGTGTTTGTGTGTGTGTCTGTGTGTGTGTGTGCTGCACACGTGCGCGTGTGTATACATATATACACACACACACACATATATAGGGTGGCACAAAAAACCGGACTATATTAAACGCAAACCTAAATGTGACTAGTCCGGTTTTTTGCGCCACCCTGTATATTGTATATTATACTTAAGTCTGTGTTAGGTCCTATATAAATTGTACTATTAGTATTATATTTATTCATTCTTCTTTCCCTATTCATTCACTTTCACTAATTGGTTAATTTCAGAGAACTGTTTATGACTAAACATTCTCATACAAAAACAGCAGTCTTAAAAACGGTCTAAACATATACGGTAGTTTCCAGTCGTTAACGTACAGTATCTTTTATGGCAACACAAGTATCAACTTCTTATTAACAATACTCATGTATCTTCAATGACTAACAGCTTATCTTTTCAACTGAATAGGGTTATCTAGTGTTTACCAACAAAGTCCGGTTGCTCCGCCCACTGGTGGGCAGAAACCATAGAAACCATTGTCGTCTATTAATAGACGCCAATGGCAGAAGCAGATTTCTTGCTGGTGGGCATAGATCAGTGACCATAGAGATTGTTCTGGATACTCCTATACAGAACTAAATGACGACAAAGATGATGATGACAAAGATGATGATAATGATGATGATGATTTATCTGCTCCATCACAGGTCCAGTTGGCTTCAACATCATTCAGAAGATGAGATGAGTGAAATGGTTTCCCGTTGCCTTCTTTACAGACAATTAGGGTAAAAAAATTTGTCCATGATTGCAACACATGGCTAGGGTCAGATTTGAACCCACTACCCCCAGATTATCGTTTTCACAATATGCAGCAACAGAAGAGATGCTATACAAATGTTCTGTTACGTTACACAAAAAAAAAGCAGAAATTTCTACAAAATTTACAAGACTGATTTACCTTTGGTGCCACTTTTCTTTCGACGTCTCCTGTCTGAGTTGCTTCGTCCAAAGTCGAAACTTCGGCGGACAAGCCAGGCTTCAAACAGGAAGTGAGCTGCTCGCATAACTGATGGGCACTCACCTTGGCACCGCTGCTGTGGTACTAAAAAGCGGAAAACAATAAAATAAAGACAACAAATTAAAAATTAAAAAATAAATGCAAATACAATAAAAATAAAGTAAAAACAACAAATAAAATAAGCAAAATAAAAATAAATAATAAAGTAAAATAAAAACAACAAATAAAGATAATGGTTCCCGAGAAGTGCTTTATTATTTTTTATTAATAAAATAATTAATTTAAAACCTCTTAGAAAAGTAAATAACAAATGCAACAAAACGATCTCATGTGTTTATTGCTCAGATGTTACTAATCATTATAATTTAGTATATACAGGGTGGCACAAAAAAACGGACTATAATAAATGCAAAAATTAATGTGACTAGTCCGTTTTTTTTGAGCCACCCTTGTAGAATAAAAATTTCTGCAGACCTCTTTATCTTCGTCCTCATAGAGATGACTTTCAAGGCTGATAATCTTCATTCCCACCATCAGCAACTCCATCAGCAGATCCTTTGACTCGTTCGACGAATTCACGTCTTTCAGAAACCGTTCGAAAGCATTGAGCTCTCTTATTTCAAACGGTCCCTGCAAAAAAATGTATTAACGTAAATACGATAAATTCAAGGCACTGGAAAATTCTGGCAATATCCTGAAAATTTCATCAGCAGTTTTTTATATTGTTCTCTTGGAATCTTGAGTCTCTACCCACAATGCACCATTGGATGCAATGTCTCATTTGGATGATCCCCTACATGGTTGCAATGTCTTATTTGGATGATCCCCTACATGGATGCAATGTCTCATTTGGATGATCCCCTACATGGATGCAATGTCTCATTTGGATGATCCCATACATGGATGCAATGTCTCATTTGGATGATCCCCTACATGGATGCAATTCAATGTCTCATTTGGATGATTCCCTACATGGATGCAATTTTTTGGATGATCTATGGCAATGTTTTTGGATGATCAATTTTGACTATGGCTGTTTACAATTTAAAAACTAATAATAATAATAATAATAATAATAATAATAATAATAATAATAATAATAATAATATTATTACTATTACTATTACTATCATTACTGAATTTTAAGGGTTTTAGAAGGTACATCAAGAAAAGAAGAGGTCTAAGCACTGAATCTTGTGCGACACCACCAATGACTTTTACACAGTCAAAATAATTCCCAACAATGTCCACATCTTCTGGACAGGAAGTTAGCAGAGTGGTAACAACGTTGGACGATGGAGCAGAAGGTCGCGGGTTCAATTCCCGCAGGAGCCCTAAGGTCGACTCAGCCTTACTTGCTAGAGGGTGGTGGTAAAACGAGGAGCAGTGGTAAAAATCCCTGCGATAAGTCAAACAGGTATGCTACGCAATGCACTAGCCCGTATCCGTGGTATTGCACACCTGGCTGAGGGCTATAGCACCACCATCGGACCTCGTGAGGCTCGGGAAGGACTTTTACTTTTACGACTGACCCATCTTCAAGGTTAGATTAAGAACCTAAGAACTTGCTGTGACTATTCAATTGATACCCTTGAGTATTAGAAATGGTGCTATAGAAGTGCATAATTATTATTATTATTATTATTTGGACAATTTATATAGCGCAATAAGCATGGCAAAATGGCCAAAGACAAGAGCACTTTACAATAATACATATACCCGACGACTATGGCACCACTTCTGAAAGTGTCATATACCGGTATATTCATGAGATTTTACTTACTTACTTACTTAGTCAAATTTGAGAAAAATTTCATTAACATTCTATGCTTTCTCCACATGTTTTAGAAAACTTCAAAACTGTATGGTCACAAGTCAGTATCTACGTATTTGGTGTTCATAATCAAGTATATAACACCATACACATTAAACAGCATTAAGCACAAATCTTAAACTGCATAATGCATAATTCTGGAGCTTGTAGCTCAGCACTAATTCTGTGTAATAACTAAATTTTGAAAAGTGTAGTAGCATGAAAACAATGCACGTACAGAATCGGCTTCATTCTGCATCAAGCAATGACCTCCATCTCTATCAGTGCCGCATCCTTTATCAATGGTACTTTTTGGCGGTTTCTCAGCTTCCTCGTCGGCTCGTCCAGCTTTGTCAAATTTTTCAATCCGACGTATTGAATTTTCTTTCAAATCATTCTGCAGAGGTCTTGCGATCTTTATGGGAGACGAAAACTTGTTCTGGCCAGAAACAGGAGAATCAATCAACTCGAAGCTGTCGAAATGTCTTTCTGGGTCTTCCTTAAACAGTTCACCTTCGTCGCGAGAATTCTCTGTTGAATGTATCGTCAAAGGAGATAGGCCATCCGTTTGGAGTTGTTCTAACAGAATTCTCTGTTCTTCGCATTGCTTCTGCAGCTGCGAATTGACGAGCTTTGACTTCGCGTAGAGAGAAGCTTCAGTAAAACATTAAGGAGATCACAATAATCATAAAAAGATTTTAATTATCAATAAAAGAAATGCTATAACTACAAACCTCCACTACTCACGGTCAGTGGCATAGCCAGCTGACGCAAAGTGGGGTTGTTAATTGGAGGCACTGTGTAACTGAACACCAGCAGGGGCCGTGGCCAACCCCCACTACTCACTACGCCCCTCCTTCAACAAAAAGTCAACGGATTTACATCAATTGTTTTGGTCTTTTTTTTTTAATGGGGTTGTTTTAACAACTCCAAACAACCCCGTGGCTGCGCCATTGCTCACAGTCAGTCCATATCCAAATAGGGAGACCAGGCCCCACGTGGCTAAGCCAATGCTAAAAGTGCAAATTAAAGTATTACTCTTCAAATACATTCAGAAATGATTCTTGCCTACAACAAAATTAAAATAAAATATGGAACATACCGAGTGCTTCACAGCCTTTCAGGCGTCCTTTAAGCACCTTGTTTTCGTTTCGATACTTTTCTAGAAGTCTATCTTTATCGATTAATCGCAGGTTACACTTAAGTAATAGATCATGGAAGGATTTCGCAAGTTGTGTCTCATCTTCTATGTTGTCGTGTAACTGGTTTTTCTCATCAGATAAAGACATCTGATCTTCCGTGTTGTTGATACCAAGAGACTGCATCATTAAAACGTTGGTTTTCTTCTTGTATTTCCATAATTCTGGTATTCTTCAGTTTTCAATGCAAGACTTAATATCTAAATATTAATCAATAAATTTCTTGTAAATATAACTTAAGCAAATGCTCACAGACTGTTCGTTAATCGCGAGAGTAACACTAGATTGTTTCCTTAAAGTACGAAATTTGTTTGAATCATGAAAATTTCCCAAATATTTCAACTACAACCCAGTCATCTGTAAATTTGTCATAGGCCTAATACTCTAATATAAAGAAATAATTATGATTTAAAATCATCATCTCTGTTGACTTACTGACTTTCTATTAAGAAGTAATTTAACATAAAGTTAATCTTTAAACTATGTAATTTAGCTAACGCCAACTCAATTTTACCACAAAACAGAATGCTTTTTACAATTTTCCCCAAATAAAAATCCTTTTCTTAATATAAAGAAATAATTATGATTTAAAATCATCATCTCTGTTGACTTACTGACTTTCTATTAAGAAGTAATTGTTAGCGGCCATTGTTAATCAATAAAGTTAATTCCCTTTAAACTTTTACTAATTATTGGGGTGGGGTAACTGGTATTTAGCTAAATCGACACATCCAAAAGTCAAAATAAAAGTTTGGGGAGGGGTCCTCAGGTGTCGAATAGTCGATCTATTTTAATAGGTCATCCAATAGAACATTTTTCAAACACAAATGATCTTACAGCCGACCTCCCAGTGGCCCCTGTTGGGAAATCAGTCTAAAGCCAAATAAATAGCAATCACCTCTGTTCTATATTTTAATTAATTTCGAAATTGAAAATAAAGGAAATTATTTGAACCCATATTTACACTTTCAATACCTTTAAATACACCATACCATAGATAGGTCACAGGTGCATGGTGATTAGTCACCATAGCTATGTGTTTTTTAGACTTTTATCATATCTGCACTATGGACTTTTATTATAATAAATTTTAAAGATATAAATTATAATAATTATAAAGATTAAAATGTAAATATAATTGAAGCCTGATTCGCGTTGCTTGGCATTTTAATGCTTATTTATAATATTATCATTACTCTAAAAGGTCATCCAAATATCTGCTCGTGAAGTTTCTAGACGCTTTTGGCGTGTTCTCTGACTGCAAGGTATCAATTAATAATTTATTTATTTATTAAATATCATCAAAATAATATCATGCGAAGGTGAACATTTTATACAGTTGTAAATTATTTGTTTTTTATAAAGACTAAAGTCTGAACTTAGGTTTCATTCAAAAATAAGAAAAAATAGCGGTCAATGGTAAATTCTGTGCTCACTGCATGATGACTCAGTCTCTCGAGTCCTACTCAAAAGACGACGCCAGTTTTTACGATTTATCAAGCCACGAATCATCAAATTAAATCAAATAATTCCATGTCAATGCATTGGCCCTTGGCATATATTAGCCACTGCCAGGGAGTCTGTAAGACGAGTTACAGACTGTTTGGCACTGCGTAGCTGACTATTGCACTTTTCCTACTGCGATTACTTACTTACCTTCCGTGACTGTGGCGAATCATCACCCATGGAGCCGCTACAGAAGTTGGGCTTCGTTCTGAGGAAATTTTGTGCTAGATCGAGGACTTCTTGATGGGAACGCGTTCTCCTTAAAACTTCAATAGAATATTTTCATTTATTGAGTTTTAAAAGATTTTTTGCATTTTTGACGTTTATGCTATCAAAGTAGTGCATTTGATAATGGCTGCGGACAAAAGACCGATGACCTTTGACATTTATGTTGCCAATATGCCTTTAGCTATTACCAGCGTAAGCGGCAAACACGAGATTGTTGTTATTGTAGCACTAGTTTTAAACTTTGTTGGCTCTAAGTTAGAGCGTAAAATAATTTAATGACATTAGAATCAATGGGTTATTTGACAGCACGACATTCCGGACATCGCAGCCTCTTAACAAGCTCGAAAAGTACCGGCAGTCTCCGCCCTTAAATTTGGTCAAAAATCGTTTTCCATTAAAATTTATGAATTTATGTTTATTTTCTCGCCAACAGAGTCGCAGTAAATCATTTACTGTGAAATACTGCCCCTACACATTGCTCAGTATGAGACACTGCCGTATTGCCTGTCTCTCCCGCTCTAATGTGTTATACAATATACTGAATATAGGTTACAGCAAGTAAATAAATAGAAAATACCCATCAATAATGACCAGCCTTAAAATTTGTCATCTTTTCATTGGGGGCCAGTGTTGAGTCAGGGCCGGGGACTGCAGCCCACACAGCCCTCGGGTTAATCCAGGCCTGTCCAAATGGAAAACATTGTAAGAACATAAGTTTCTTTTTTCCTGGTCATTGTTTATTGGTACTTTTCATATTTTTATAATTATGTGAAAATATCTTTTTTATCACTATGCAAGTTGTTGTTCACGTCTGACTTTCCTCACACTTATGATTCTTCACTCTTTTAACGACTTGACACGTGTCAGTAACCATGTAATAATAAATTTTACTATTAGTAATAATTTTAATTAAGTCCACTCTTTATTGAAGTAAATATTACCACTAATTTGCTGCATTCTGGTTTTATAATTTGATGTGCTTATTTTTAGGATGTTCTGATGCAGAGTTTTCAAAGGTTCGGCCCGATCAGCTCGGTGCAGATTTGTGACGGGTCAAAAAATAACACTAAGATGGGGTGAGCGGCAGACGTAGATTAGGGATCATCCATATAGTACATATAGTACGCACGCAAAAAAGCATATTTAATATTTTCAACCCTCCTCCCCGTTTGCTCACAGTACATGGGCAAAATCTAAGTACCCCCCTTCCTCCTCAGTGCGTACATACTATATATATATATAGATATATATATACACACACATACTTAATAAATTTCTGTTTATGTTTTTGAAAAATGGCCAAATGTTTCCCGGTCTACAAAAGATGCATTCCTTATTCATTAGATCGCATGGTTTGCTTTGGCTGAACTCTCCTGTACATGGGCAAAATCTAAGTAAACCCCCTCCCTTCCTCCTCAGTGCGTACATACTATATATATATATAATATAGTATATATATAATATAGTATATATATATTGCAGTCTTTGTAATGTTGAGCATCTGATAGATGCTTTTCAATTGTGCTGTGGATGTCTTTTGTAGCTTTGTAAGGTTTTTCAATCAGCAGTCAATGGAACGGGCCCTGGCTACGCCAATCCACATCAACGCGAATAAGATCATCTGCAGATATCCCAATCGCCCGTAAGTTTTGTTTCTTTCGTTGACAAATCTATTCTTAACCCTTTCACTGCGAGACCCTTTGGCCCAAAGGGTTAAAAACACAGCCTGGGTTCGTAATCATTCGGGCCGCAGGGTTGTGCGTATCAAGAATACGCAATCATCCAGAATGCAGCAGTGGTATTTACTTGTACTGATTAACTAACTGGTCCTGTGCTAAGAATTTCAATGTGCTCCACCAGTACGGGGGTAAGATTCCAACAGTAATGAAAGGGTTAATATTATTAATATTTTAACATCTTGTGGCTATAAGATGAATTGCAAGATATCAATAGCACTGAGAATCAATGCAGAGTACCTGTTGACCTGTTGACCTGTACCAGAGTACAATACCTGTTTCCTTATCAATGGGATTTTCCCATTGACTTCTATAGCACCATTTGATGTTGTGTTTAATTATATATTCCTGTGAGGCACAGGATTTGCATGGGCCTTTCAGTTCAGTGCCACTTAAAGCCTAAGAACAGATAGTTAATTGCTGAATGCTAATGCTCCATCTGTGGCCACTGTAGGGTGTTGCTATTATAGCGGGTTGGGGCATTGCACCAGAGGCAACCCATGTTCCATCTGCACAGCCATTCAGTAGTTTTAAATCTGTCACACAGTCAACCCTTTAACCGCCGGAACTGAGTATATTCAGTTACATTGCATATAGTTACAAAGCATTTGGCTGTGTGATAGTTAAAACTCCACACACTGCATGAAAACCAGGACAAGTGGTGCTTGATCGCATAGTTTTGGAGTGCTGCTTGCATCAAATGTGTTTTTAACGTGAGCTTTTTTCCTTCAAGGCAACACACGAAAGTGACGTGAAATTATTGACACTGTGCAAGTTATGCAGCTAAAGGGTTAATTGAATCTTTAGGTGAGCGGGATCCAGTAAATCCCTGAAATCTTTCCCGTCTTGTTCCTTGGTTTCATCAGATCGGTTCTGTTTTTCTAAGCAGCAAGAGTTTTGCCACATATTAACCCCTAACCTGCCGAATACCTTTGTAACTATATGCATGCAATGTAACTTAGTATACTCGGTTCCAATGGTATAAGGGTTAAAGTGGTTGCTTTGATCGCAGGGGTGGAAAGTCTGCTCAGAACGGTCAAGGCTTGAATTGGTGCCACTCACTACTGTTTTACCACGCTCGGGAAGGAATGGAAGCATTGGTCTGGACTGGACATATGGAGCTGAAGTTGAAAAGGCAGATTATTATTTTGTTGTAATTAATGTGACTTGCTTGCTTACTTACCTACCTCATGTTTGTACTATTATTTTGTATTAATTACCTACTTGTGTCTTGTGCAACACTATTTGACGCTGTTCCTTCAGATGGTTGACTCTTTTTGCCAGGGTTGTCGAAGAATTTAAGTCCCCTCCTGGTTGAAGACTGGGTGGTCAAAAAATTCTGGTCTGGTGGTCCAAACGTTGCCGGTCATTGGCGGTCAAGTTACGTAAAGTCACGCAAAACCTTTGCATCTGTAGTGTGGTGTGCCTATCGCTAAATTGGCATAGTTATTTTTCAGAAGATGTGCTGTATCTGTATTCTGTTACATTGCTTAACCCCTTAACTGGGTGCCCGCGAGTAATGCTCATCCATTTTACATTGAGTTACAAATAGTTGCCCAGTTAAGGGGTTAACATTACAATACTCAGTTTTAATGTTTCTTTGGTAATGTTGTGTTCTCATTGTCTCTACCAGTTGAATATTTAAACTTGGATCTTAGTAGATGCTTGTATGTATACATGTATGCTTGCATGTATGTATGTATACATGTATACATTTATGTATGTATGTATGTATGTATAAATGTATGTATGTATGTATGTATACATGTATGCTGTGAGAATGTAATGTAATTGAGTGTGTTGTGGCGGTGTTTGAAGCTTAAACCTTTCACCCCATAAGACCGATGTTTTGTTTCATTATATTGGTTGTACGGATTGCCGAAGTGAAAGGGTTTTCATTTGAATGTGAACTAGTTTTCCCATCAAAACCTTGTATATGATTGTAATGTAATGCCTCTGAGTAGAAATAGAAGAGGCGCTATACAAATTCCACATTACATTACAATGTATGCTGCATCATTTAGCCTAATTACTGATCATCATTCAATGGATACAAATATTGAATGCTGACAACCAGTTGGACCCAGAGCTGGTTGTGATGTAAATATTTGCCATTGTTTGTTTGGTGGTGCTGGTGGTGGAGGTGATGAGATGTGATAATGTCGGAGGTGGTTGCGGTGATAAATATACGAGGCGCTATACAAATATTACATTACATTACTGTACAATGTTGCTGGTGTTCTGTCTGTTATCCGTAGTCAGTCAGACGTCGTGCGGTTCGACCGAATGTCCAAACGAAGGACCTGACCAAAGTGGAAAGGTTAGCTTTAGAGAAAGTGCTGTTTGGTAATTTCCGAAATTTTGGTTTAGACATTGACACAGACATTAGTTATTAAAATTAATATAAATAAAATGCTGCAAAGAGAAAACAAGGTTGTTTTATAGATGGTGACAAAGATGAAGATGAATTGAATGGGTGGGTGAAATAAGGAGGTAACTGTATCCGACCCCCCAATGGTTTGAGTATCAATAACAATAAGAGGGGTAACTACATTTACTTCCTTATTTCACCGGACCCTTCAACTGATATTGTCACCACTAAGGGGGTAACTGCTTTTATTTCCTTAGCATTCCTCTGGGCCCTTCATTTGACAACCTCACCATTAAGGTGGTAACTGCATTTAACTCTTTATTCTACCCAACCATTCAATTATAGTGCAGAATGAAGCAGTGGTGTTGGTCTTGTAATTGTGCACGTCGTAATAAGTTGTATAATAATTACACTACGTAAAACATCACGTTAAGTAACATAATTAACGATATTTCATAATACTATACAGTTGTATTTTATGTAGCAAAACTTTGTAGCAGAATGTCAGTTTCAACAGTTATGGGCGTAGTTTTGGTCAGTGCTGAAAGTCTGTGAAAAAAGGTGCAGGAACTCTCTTGGCACAACCCTAACCGTCACCCTAACCCTAACGAACTATGGGTAGCCATCATTTACATTTCTATAGCGCTTTTTAAATCTTAGCTTAGGCCTAATAGTTTTGCACCAAGTACACTGTGCTTTTACAATATTGGAACAAATATTGAAAAATTATAGAAACAAATTTTCATGGTCCAAAAAGGTGAGGGAACTTAGTTCCCGCTGATTTTCAGCACTGGTTTTGGTCATACTGATTAGAATTTATGTTTATTATATTCGATTAATTATTATTTTGATGTTTCTTTCAGGTTTTGCGCATCCTCGTTACTCATATTGAGTCGCCGACACTTTTCTGGGCCCAGAAGGCCGAAGAGGCGAGTGTGATCGAGAAAGTGCAGGCGAGTCTGTCGAAATTCTGCTCCAATATGCCGTTCAGGAGAGGGAGGCCAGAAATGCGAAAGGTTAGCAGACGTATCTCCCACCGTTGGCATTTTGTATTTCTTTCGGTGACGGATGTAAGTGTAAATGCGGTACTTTTGCGTACGAGGTAAAGCATACTGTAGCATGGCGTTAGATTAGCAGCTTCCAGAATGTTGCAGGAGGTTCCAAGAGGGTTTTTTTAATCTCGGGGGAGGTTTGTCTGACAAATATATTAAGTAAATAAATAAGATTGTTGTCATTATTATTATTATTATTATTATTATTATTAGTAGTAGTATTATTATTATTATTATTATTATTCCAGTATTAATCTTTTATATTGTATTTATTTTCTCAGTTTTTTTTTTCTTTATCTTTTCTGCTTTTACTTGAAACAGCAAAGATGAATGATGATGTCTAATGTGATTCAGAAATGATTTTGAAAATACTGATATGTGGTACCTGTTTTCATTCTTTCTGAAGACCTACAGTACTCAGTTTTCCGCGGATCAGCAGTGGTACAGATGTCAAGTGTTTCGGTATATTTCTGAAAATCAGGTATACTATTTGCGCACACACGCACACACACTCGTTGGTTTATTTGGACATTTCTTGATTTGTGCTTACTTATTTATTCGATGCAAACTAAAAGTTCTTTAATAACTTTCAAAAGTCAGGCATTTTGTTTCAACAAAGGGTTGTTGTCTTGGCACAACTGCATAACCCCATTGCTCTTGTTTGCTGTACAGTATTATCACTGGAACTCTTTCTATTATATTATTGTTTGTCGTTATTTCTGAAACTACTAACTGTAAACATTCTCAGGCACTTGTCAAGTGATAGCGGCAACACTATGCATAGCCACTTGAAATACTTTGTAACCTTTTTATTATGTGAATCTTAATTTGATGTTTGAATTATGTAAATTACCGGTAATCATTGCATCTTGCTTTTTATCAATGGCTTGCTGTACATGTAATGTGTGATGTAATGCTGTAATCAAAGCAGGGGCAGTTTTGAGTGATTTTTCGGAATAGGCGCTATAGAAGAATTCTTTTACATTGCATTACACCAATGTCAGGTCAGGTCAGATTTTCGTCCTCCAGCTGTGTCCAACCATTGACTTCTCCATGACATCTCTCCAGAGTTCTCTGTCCTTTGCTATTTCTTCTGAGGTCATTCGGTGTCTTCCATCAGTTTTTCCGTTGAGATTCAGTCCTGCCATGTGCAGATCCTCTTCCAATCCGTCCACCCATCGTCTTTTCGATCTTCCTTTAGATCATTTTCCCTCTGGTTTGTAGTTGAAAATTCATTGAGGAAACCTCATGTTATGTATGTATTATGTATTATTTATTATTATGTATTATTTATTATTATGTATTATTCATTTATTTAATATTGGATACGAACTGTGTTAAGCGCTCTTGTTGTAGGCCTTAGCCTTGTCTACTGCGCTATATAAATTGTCAATAAATAAATATGCAGTTGAAAATACTTCAGTGTGACATCTGGTAATTGCATCATTTGGACATGAAAAGTTGAACGTGAGAATTGGGATTTTATGGGATGGATGAAAATAGACTCCTGGACTCTGGGGGAAACTGACAAAGCCGGGGGGAATTCTGCTAGGGGGCTGCTGTTAGTTGATGTAGTATGCCAAAATTTCCGGGGGGAATTTGAAATTTCCGGGGCGAAAAGGGCAATTCCCCTCCCCCCCCCAAGACAGCCTAGATTAAACCCTGGATGGATGCTGTTGAATTGAATTTGTTAGAAGATTGAGTTGGGAATTTATTCCAACGGTTCTTTTCCTTTTCCTTTGGTTTCTGACGTCAGAGTGAGGTCATCTACATGGATTATGGGAATCGGGAAATCGTGCACAACAACAGAATTGTCGATTTGCCGGACTACCTCACCCAGCTTAAGGGTCTTGCATCAAAGTTCTGCTTACGTGGTATTCAATCTGCTGACGATCCAAAATTGATCGAATTGGTGAGTAAGACCCTAGATCTTCTCAAGTGGCTTGTGTTTACATTTTTGTGTGTGAGCTGCACAATGGAGATAGGAATCTTACCGGGCAAGCAGAGTGTAGATCAGTGGTGTAGTCGGGTGGAGTGGTGTAGTTGGGTGGAGAGGGCAAGTGCCCTGGACACCGAGGATGAGAGGCATCAAGGATGCCAGTTATGAAGAATGGCAGCAGTGATGTAACATGTGGGTGGGCAGTCCAGGGGGAGTCACTTCAGGTGCAAAATTTTTTGTGTGTGGGGGGGTGAGGGCAAAATAATGAAGCAAATGACTTTATATGTCTCATTAAATTGGCAAATACCTTTCATTTTGCTCGTCATACTTTTTCAGGAGTTAAGGGAGGGTGTCTACTTGACCCTGGTGGTTGCCAACCCGCGCTATGCCACTGGGGTAGACGGTTCAACTCTTACCCTAGCCACTGCATGGTGACCTTTGGCAAGTTGTCAACCCCTAATTGTCTGTAGCCAGTTAATCAGCTTATATACAAATGTTGGTTAAACTGTTTAATTTTAAAATTCAAATCCGAATAGGGGAATTTTTCAGCAACTTTTCTCATAATTGTCTTTAGTTGTTTCTTCTTCTTTAGGTGTTGTGTATTTCTACGTTAGCGACCATAGATTTCCACTTTGTTCGATTTTGACATCCTCTTATTAATTCTATGTTATTCTCTACTCCCTCAATTCCTTCTCGTAGGCAGTCTACATATATGTGTTTCTCTGCCTTCCTCTGACTCTTTTTCCCTCCACTTTTCCAGTTATTGCCAAATGCTCCAGGCCTTCCTCTCTCATTTAGTTTAGTTTAGTTTTCTGTAAAATTTCGGTTTTGGAACGTTTTGATTTTTTAGGGCATCGAAAAGCTGTCTGTCTTCACCGACAACTCGTTGCTTTGTGCTTTCGTGCACGAACCAAGCAACGGAGAAATTCTTTCCGTTGACCTGAAAACCGCCGACGGTATCGACATTGTCGAAGAAATGCTGAATTCCAAGACGTGCGTCCGAAAGGAAGATAAAACATTTCCGAAAACTGTGAGAAAGCCACCCTCGCCAAGCGGAGGAACGTTGGTCGACATGTCCAACGTTCAGAAACTGATGGAGATCAAGCTGTATGTTATTTGTCTGTTGTGGAAAATTTTTGATTGTCTTTAACCCCTTAACCGGGGAATAAATCTGTAACTCAATGTAAACTGGACGGCTCTGAGCCGTCGCGCCCGGTTAAGGGGTTAAAATGTGCTATATTGCACAACAGTGAAGAGATTAGTCCCTGGGCCGTATTTAGAATTGCGTGGGCCCTGTACCAAATGTCCTGGGGGGCCCGGCCCGTACCTCCCCTCTCTCCCAGTGACATAGCGAGGGCGTCTGGCGCCCGTGGATGGGGATAGATCTACCAGTGGCGCACTTAACTTTAGAAAAAATTAAAAATTATGACAGGTCAAAAAAAGTTCCTCAGCTATACTATGAGGGCCCCTGTTCCATGGAACATGCCTAAATATGCCACTGTTGACTGATTGGTGCAGTGCTGTGGATGTGGAGTTAGTATTGGGGGTGGGGGGTTCTTGACAATTCTGAGTTGCTGGAGATGGGTTCAAGGTCGGAATTGTCGTTGTCACCATCGGAAAACAGCATTTCGCTAGGTCAGACCTCTGGTCGATTCTTTGAAATTGCATATCATATTTCTGGGGCTGAAAATTGTGCGGGTATGGAGCAAAGGTGCTTCAGGGGCTTTAAAAAGTGATGCTATCGCTATATTGGTGGACACTGGACAAGTTTTTAAAATACGACGTTAACAGGTCGACAGTGCCTCATGCTGTCAATCCAGTGTCACTCCTTGATGTCACCCAGTTTTGGAGTTGTGAAATGTGAGCGGGGGGAAGAGGGTTGAGGACTGAAATTCAATGAATGACAGAGACTGCATGTACCCGACATGCGATTTTTGTGAGGGCTGCAAAGTTAGCTGGTGGGTTCAACCCCTGCCCCCCACCCCCGGCAACTCCAACACACTGATGTCACTACACTTGCAATTGTCATCTGTGTCATATTTTTAGCTCTTGCTTGCATAATTAGGTTTGACTGTATGCCTAGCTGGAATCAGATTTGGTCTGGCGAATAGCAGCTATTCATTCTTTAGGTGCTTAGTTGGCCTACAGAAATCAGTAAGTAAGTAAGTCGTTGACTGTTTTGTTTTGCACGTCCACAGGAATAACGGCTCGGGCGACGCGAAAAACGCCAACCAGCCAGACAGTCTTGCGAGAGAGAACGAAAAGTTCCGGAAGGAGAGGCTTTCCCTCGAAAGTGTCATCGGTGCCCTCCAGAAGGAGACCGAGGCGACCAAGCAGGAACTGAAGGCAACCCAGGAAAAGCGCGTCGCGGAAAACAGCGAATTTCTGGAAAAATTTCGAGCTCTGGTGGATCAGAAACATGTAATTATTTCATTTTCGTTATTATTATTATTATTATTATTATTATTAGTAGTAGTAGTAGTAGTAGTAGTTGTAGTAGTAGTAGTAGTAGTAGTAGTAGTAGTAGTAGTAGTAGTAGTAGTAGTAGTAGTAGTAGTAGTAGTAGTATAGTAGTAGTGGTAGTAGTAGTAGTAGTAGTAGTAGTAGTAGTAGTAGCAGTAGTAGTATCTGACAGTTTATATAGCCCTATAACAAGGCCTAAGCCTAAATCAAGAGTGCTTCACAACATGAGGTTAGAAGTCACACGACGCATTGAGCAAGTGTGTCTTCAGATTCTTAACGAACTGTTTGTCGGTTGTTTCGTTGTGTTGCAAGAAATGGGTTACAGGCAGTAAGTGTTTTTATACGAGTCAGATAACATTTAGACTTGCTATTTAGATATTTATATTCTATTCTCATGTTAATAAATTCATCATCATCATCATCATCATCATCCCAACTCTTTGCCAGCTAATTGGATGAGATCAGAAATTTCAATGTTTTCAAGATTTGTTAATAATTTCCGTAAATTATAAAATTATATATTTGTTAAATGTGTATTGTTAAATATTGTAAGGTTAAGATGTTATGTTTAAATTTGAAATTCGTCAAGATTGTAATATTTCCATTATAAAACTGTTAACTGGTAGATATGATTCTATGTTTTAAATGCTTATATTAAAAATATTTATCTTGTTTTCTATGCTAGACCGTAGAGAGAGAACTGATGTGGATGTCGGAAAACACGCTGGCAAAGACAGTAAGAAAGCTGATGCTCTTCGTATCATGATCTTGATAAAGTTCTTGTTCATATTTTTATTATAAAGCACGGGTATTCAAGCGGCGGTCCTGCGGGCCAGACCTGGCCCGTCAGGGGGGTTGAAAAATGGCCCGAAAAGATACTGAAACGACCGATAATTTTTTTCTAATACGTACAGATATGTTTAGATGTATTGTTTTCAGCTTACCAGATTTCTATTACTTATGAGCTATATTTTTTTAAACTGACAAATTTTTGCACCTAGTCCTTGGGTGGCAGTCATGAGAAAATTTGGCCCTTCGTGTTATAAAGAATTGATTCTTTGGGGCTGTGTTGATGATTTTGCGAAGAAATTTAGAAATGCTTTGTTTAGATGTTTTTTTAAAATTTTAGTGATAGGTTTGTTGGTGAGCTGAGCTGAGACCAAGCTATTTTTTGTCCCTGCTAACCCCTTAACTGAGTGCCCCGAGTAACGCTCATCCATTTTACATTGAGTTACAAATAGTTGCCCAGTTAAGGGGTTAAAGCACATTTTTATATGCTTTTTAGGTCGGAAGAGTTTTCGCAGGCATCCGAAGTCTGACCCTACTTCGGTACTTTTTATTTGTCATCATCATCATCATCATCATCATCATCATCATCATCATCATTGATTTCTTCAAAATATATGAATGTAGAGTTAATTTATTTTTCATTTATATATTTTTTTTAAAATTCTGTTTGCAAATATGTCTTCACTTCTGCAGTAATATCTTCACTGTCATCATCATCACAACAGGGAATTAGTCTTTTGTCTCTGGATTCGAATTGCAGCATTCAGTGTGATGCCGTTGCAAGTGCTGCTGATCCCCTAGAGGAGGCAATCGCCGTGGCAACCGACAGTTCGTTTGAGACGTCGCTGAACGCGGAGCACCTGCTGCTGAAGATCGACACCATCCGGTCGCGGCTTCAGTCTCTCCAGACGGATCTGTTGAAGGCCAGCGAGGCCCCGATTGGCCCGACGCGGTAAATGTCGGAAATGTGATAAAAATGAAAATAAATTGAAAGTAAAAGTGCCAGATCCATTGGGGTGGGGAGGTGGGGGGGTCCGGAACCAAATGTTGCATGAAAAAAAATCAAATTTGATATTCCTACGAAGTTCTATAATTTAACTTGGCCCTATTCTCTGGAATGCTCTTTACTGTTGACTCCAGTATATGCAATTTAGCTTATTCTATGTCTTGGCCCTCTTTTTTGAAACAATTCAAAACTCTGAGTGACTCTTCAATATGAGTTCTATACAAATATTATGCTTATGCATTGCATAACTCCTGCATAGATTATGTAATGGCAATAAATATGTGAGCCTTTGTGGCCTTAGGGCTCATCCATATAGTACGTATGCAAAAACAGGCATATTTTTAACTTCTGTCCACCCCGTTTGCATACAGTATGTGCACAAAATCTCCTAAATCCAGTCCCCATCAGTGCGTATGTACTTTATAGATGGGCCTTTATGGTGCTGTGCTTCTTGACGGTGTTACTGATGAAGCTTTTTGCAAAATGGTGTGTGTGTGTAGGGTGTGCATGCTACTAGAAATTATTTTAGAATTTCCAGAAATTCTACCTGAAATTCATCAGAATTACTGGTAGATGAGAATTGTGCTTGGATGTTGCCGTACGTTTCTGGTTTTTGTAGTGCTTTTGTATGGATGCCACTTTCAGCCATTTGTATTGTGATGTGAAGGAAATTTATATAGCTCCTATTATGAAAGAATGCTTGCATGGGTGTTTTCTTGCAGTTAATGCAACTTAATTATACAAATGTTATCTGTCTGGTTTCATTTGGATTATCACTTATTGCTGGACACTGGTTCACTGAGCCATATAAAAGCCATTATTATTTCTTTTGTCTCATTGATTTCAATCATTTCCCTAATTGTGCTATAGGTTCCATTGTTATTGCATGTCTACCAATGGTATTACCTGTTTTATACAAACCACAAAATTTGGGTTTCATATCCAGTACCGGTACCTTCAAAGATGATGAAAATTGTTCACTCACTTGACCCCAAAACAATATTCTAGTTACAGTCAGTGTCACTTGTGAGTTTGTAATTGTTTGTAATTGTGACTGTAAAAGTTTGTAATTGATGTACTCCGTTTTAAGTTGTGTAAGTGAAAATAGATTTTGATGTTTCAGAGTAAACTCGATCAGTTGATAACAGAACGCGACACAGCAAAGCGGGAACTGTATTCGGGTCTTAGGGAATTTGTCATCAAGTTCGAGGATATCGATGCCCTTGTGTCAGCTGTTACAAAAATTGAGGTATGGCTGCACTAAACTGGTACAAGAATTGAGGTATGAGGTATTTAGTAAGGGTCGGGAAGATGGCAGAAGTGGTTACAGACTGGGCAGGCACGCTGATGGAACAGGTTCGACTCCCGTAGGAGCCCATTGGGTCGACTCGGCCTTGCTCGCTAGAGCGGTGTGTCCCAAGTTTTTTCCAGCCACGGCACACTATCCAAGAAACATACGGTCAACGGCACACTGCGACCAACAAGCAAAAAAGCCTTATATCTGTGATTGTGATCTTTTCCTTTCCCATTTCCCAAGCTGACAAGCAAAAAATAATTTCGTCAGCTTATTTACGCTAGCCGATCAGATTCTAGTTCTAAGAACAAAAGTTTTCCAACATTTTGCCGCGGCACGCTTCTAAAGTTGCTGCGGCACGTATGTGTGCCACGGCACACAGTTCTACTTCTAGTAACTGTTACGATATATATTCTAACTCTAGTAAATTTTTTGGCCTCTCCTTTTCTCCCTTGCACACTACTGCTAGGTAGTGATTTAGAGCCTAGGTGTGGAGGGACATAGATATGATGTTGATTTTCTTGTTTGTTTGTGATTTGGTTTTAATTATATAATTAATTCTAATTTTATTCAAATGTTGAGCACTTTCAATGTTCAAATGATTAATTATAGTTAAGGTGTTTTGTACAAAATCTCTACGTCGTTTACATTTCCCAAATTGTGACCTCATGAATTTGATTGCATTGATTAAGTTTACACTACGTTACAATTGATCAAATAATAATTAATTTGCCAGAAAATTCTATCCACTATCAACTCTAAATATGACTCATATCTGACATCACCAATGCCGAATGATTTGATTGCTGGTGATTGCTTCAAAGAATATATTACCTGGAAGGTAATCTCATCGTTTGTACTAACCAAATGTTTTGGTTTTTAATTCGAGTTGAAAAAGAAATTGTTTTTGGTATGAAATATTTGAAGAACTGTTTTTTCTTTGTGTTTTTAATTTGCTAAGTTTTAAAGATGCACGTGTTTGCTTGACGTTTTATTTTGGATTTGCTTCTAGAAAATTTTAATAACTGTTACGTTATTTATTCTAACTCCAGAGGTTTTACTTTTAAGTCTTAACCCGTTGCTGCCAATGTTGCTATTGGTCATTGTGCTACCACGACTTGTGATTTATGGTACATCGAAGTGAAGGGGTTAATCAAGGCATGATGGCACACAGCCTTAACCCTTAAACTACCAGATTCTTTGTAACTATATGCAATGTATGTAATGAGTATGCTCGGTTCCACGGATTTAAGGGTTAAGATGTATTTTGTTACATATGTACTGGTATTCATATAAGATTTTTTGTTGCTTAGAAAATGAAAAGAGAAGAAGTTGAAAGTAGTCGACAGCAGACACAAAAACAGCACTGCTTGGTGCTGGAAGGGTTAAAGACCTTGCAGGATGTAAGTGGGTTTTGTCTCAAGAAAGGACTTTACATTACGCTTTGTTACGGCGCTATGGAAGTCGTCTTGGATAAATAAAAATAAATAAATAAATAAAAATTCATATTGCTACCCGGAGGTGCACAGAGGAAAAATAATAGCTTTAACCCCTTAACTGGGAACCCCAGATATATCCGTCCATTTTACATTGAGTACATTTAAATACACGGTTAAGGGGTTAATATTGACCTGCCATCTTACAACTGGAGCTATTTTTGTAACTTGGAAATTTTATAAGAAAATGTTCAAGGGTGTGTAGAAATTAGTTTCAAATGGGACATCCAGTTATAGAAAAGATGTCCTAAATTTTTTTTTGATCTTTTGAAATTCCCAGTCTTGACTCCAAGTTGCTTATGAAAATTTCAATGTTGCTTCAGTTTTATAACAAGAGGACTTTGGACTGTAAATATTATTGTTGTCTTCTGTGATGGCGCCTTATAGGAGCTCTTTCGCCGAGTCAGCACGGTTGACTTGACGGAACCCGTAATCCCCGACCTTGACCAACTGTTCAAGGACTTCGAGACTGCAGTGGACAACGAGGTCAAGCTTATGAACCAGGTGAGGCAGTTTCACCTTTCCATCGTCCATACCTGGCGTTGGCAACCTGCAACAAACATGTGGCATGCATGGTGATTTTAAATGGTGCGCCTAAGGCCAAGAAATAATTGATGTGGTGCTAAATAACTGCTATAGCAGTCATTGTATTTACAGTGTGACGGTTCATGAACCTTCTAGATGCTAAATAACAGAATATTCTAAAATCTAGACTTCTTCTTAAAGGGCTTAGAGCCACTGTGCTTGGTTTAGCTATGACGTGCTTGAGTAGGTAGGTAGGTAGGTAGGTAGGTAGTTGGCACACTGATTGAATTATAACTCCAACTTTGGCACAATGCTACCAACAGATTGTTGTTGCCTGCTGTTTGCCATAGTGAGTTGGGGCAATCAATGGGTAGTTTACAGGTAAGTCAAAAAATTTTCACAGTCTTGGCCATGTTGCTTATAAAAAACACAGTTGACAAGAACACAAGCTTACCTGCCAGGTGAGGCAGTTGTAGATTTTTTGTTGTGTAGCCAGGTGTGCTTGGGACAGCGCTGAATAGTTGTTTGAAGATGTAACTGAATCCGTTAGTCATTTTGTTGGTCATCAATTTTTTCGTTTATCTGTTTGTATTCTGGATCGCATTTTTAACAGAAGGAGGACCCGAGCGATACAGAAATCATCACAAAGGCCCTGGTCTCGGCCAGCAGAGTGCTGAACGGAAACCTCGGAGCCGTTCGGAAGCTCATCGAGCAGCGAGCACAGTTTGCCGAGGAGAGCGAGCAGATGAGCGTCTGGCTCACGGACGCTCCTGATGTTTCTCAGCTGCAGGCGACGATGAAAAGCGTAAAACGACTGAAGTCAAAGTTACGACATCGCCTTGTTGACCTTCAGGACTTGGAAGAGGTCAGTCACGCTATAAAGCTTACCTGTGATTAAATTCACCTCACTGGTCTATTTTCTGATTATTCGAAGTGTAAAGTTATAACCGAGTTGAAATTTTGTCTATCGATATCTATCTGCTCGATAAGCGTAATAATTACTTTACACTTCTGTCGAACGTTTTAGGACGATGCAAATGGCGTGGAACTGAAGGAAATTAACGAAGACTTGGCCAACATTCGAGAGCTATTGCAGGAACAGTTGGCGTTGGAAGACAAACAGCTTGTGAGTGGAAGAAATTTAAATACTGTATAAATTGACTCACATGGCGGGAAGTTAGCAGAGTGGTAACAGCGTTGGCATGGAGATCGAAGGGTCGTGGGTTCAGTACCCGCAGGAGCCCTAGGGTCGACTGTAAATGTGAAAGTATATCAATTCTTGTCAAATTTGGGTCTTTAGATATACTAGATTTGTGTGTGTGTGTGTGTGTGTGAGTTGTTTGTTTTTATTGGTTTAGGAGCAGTTGTCGCACTTGGCTGTCAGGCATTTTCCCGAGTTGATTGTGAAGCATCCCGAATTTAGTTTTCGTAAAGTCATTGTAAGTTTGCTTCAGTTCAGGGTTTGATTGATGCAATATTCCAGATATGATATTATATTCTAATGTCACGTGGTCCTATTCAAAACAGCCTAGCATGGCTTATGTAATACATTCCTTTTTACAGGCAGGAGTCTGATAATTAACAGTTACTGTAGGAAGTTGTTAAAATTCTTAGCAGGTCTGTAAAATTCAGTATGTTATATCTGAGGTACATTGTATCCAATATGGTAGCTCATCACACAGGACCATACATTACAGTACAGTGAAACCCGCTTAATTGCATAGGTGTTGTGCAAGCCTTGCTTATGCGATTAACTGGGCTATGCGAATAGCCGGGACGTCTGATAATACAATTATTGTGCGTACAATCACTGGTTTGGGTTTTTATGCTGTTATGCGATTATGCGGGTTATGCAATTAAGCGGTATGCGATTAAGTGGGATCCACTGTACATCATAACTGATTATACGCTATAACCGAGTATATGTTATAACCAAGTCTGTTATGGCAAAGTTCTACTGTGTTTAAATTGTCTCTTGGGGGGGGAAGAATTTTAGGTGGAGAAAGAAGTTAGTGCTTTTGTTGTTTTCGGGATGAAAAGGTATTTTGGATGATTTTTCAGGATTACAATGGTATCCTGAAATCTGATTACACTCTTGATCTGTTTAACTTGGGCCCGTTGCCAGATGGCGACAAGAGGGAACTTCATCAGTCATCATGCTGTGGAAAACCGATCCTGCTGAAAGTACGAGTCCCACTTTATTTACTGTGCATTTAGCATTCGATGACGCCATTTGAAGGCTACTGTTTGGTTGGTTGGTTGAAGATTGGGCCCTATGGAAAGGGACCAGGTGGGCCATGTGGCCTGGGCCTCTGCCAAAAAAGGGCCTCAAAATAATAGAAATAATAAGTTGTTTTTGTGTGTAATTCTCTTAAAGCCCTAGGTTTGTATTAACCCTTGCACCTCAGCAATCCATATAAACAATATTTTATTAAGCCAAAATATCAGCCTTACATGGATAAAGGGTTAATGGTTGGTTGGAAGACTAAGGAACCTGAAATTTGTAAGTGGTCCGGGGCTTCTATGACCTCAGAATGACCTGTCAAAGATGTCGTACATAATTGTTATGCATGCCTATTAGTTTTGTTACACCCTGCATATGTAGCCCATTTGCAAGTAATTTTGAGAATATTTGGTATGCAGTAATTGTCTGTTGTGGTGTTCTTGGAATATTTAGAACGGTTTTATTCTGTTGTAGAAATATTTGATTGGGGCAAACAGCAGGGATGAATTTCTGAGGAGAATGAAAGAGTTTTCTCAAGTTTCTAGTTCGTTCCTGCCTCGGATTATGGCCGTGTTTTTTGAGATGGTGAGTCTGTGGTATGTTGTAATGTAATTTCACAGAATATTTGTGATTGGTGCCTATGTAAATAAGTAAGATAAGGCCAGTGTCCATTACTTAATAAGGATTACAGTTGGGCTCTAGCAACAGGCCAATGATTTTAGGCTAAAATTCTGACTGCTTGCAAGCGATAGTGATGCAGATTAACCCTTAAACTACTGCATATTTTGTATCGATATGCAATTTGAACCAAGTATACTTGGCTTGGCAGTTCAAGAGTTAATAATATATATATAGCAATGTTTAGCGATTAATTGATATTCTTTACTAAAATTTGCACGTAATTGACTCGGGTTATCTTTCAAGTTGCTAATGAATTTGATCAGTTTAAGAATTTGTCATGGATCTAAAATTTGGGGGGTTGTGTTGCATGATTTTTCTCTGCCATATTTCAACAATTAAAAATCTTATCCCTGTTTGAAAATTTTCTGTCCAGAATGAATGGCAGGCGGTAGTCATACGCCCGCTGTACGACATCAGTCTTGCGCGTCTCGTCGAGAGAGAACCAAACGGAAATCTTCAACAGATATCTGTAAGTTGCTGTCATTTCATGCATTACATGAGAGAATTCTGTATTGTTCTGTTAGCATAGTAATAATTTTAAATTGCAACATGTGTTAATGCGGCAACACCATTATTGTTTCAGAGATGGCTATGTTGTTTTTAGAAACATTTCTGTGATTAAATGGAAGTTTTAGGATTAAGATGTCTACAAGAATGCAATGATCTATTCTTATGAATACCCTATAGCTAACTCATTAACCCTTTTGTTACTTTGGCAACCCTACCCCATGTACTGTCGATTGGGCCGAAGGGTCTTTTACTGAAAGGGTTAATATCACTTGGTTCAACAAGTTGTTTCGTGAATTAGGTGTGAAGTATTTTCCGGGCTTGTTAAAAGTTCGCTTATTGTGGGCTATGACAAAAATGTGGATTTACTGTAAATTATTTCCTACTTAGTGTCTTGTTAGAGATCTTGTGTTATTTGAGGCAGTGCATCAGATTATATGAGTTTTTTATTTATCTTAGAAAACCAAAATAATCAGCTGCGTCTTGCAAGGCCTCAACGCTCTGCACGGTGCCGATCTTGTTCATGGTGCCGTTCATCCGAACAATGTGCTGATCGATCTTGCACGAGGTTGTGCTGTTTTATCCGAGTACGACTTCAGCAAATCTCTGGTTAGTTGGGCCAAATGCGAGCAGTATATCGCACGAAGTTGTGTGGTCTGTTCTGGTTTTAGTTGGTTTTGATTTTCAACCGAAGAAATTGTTAATTGATTGATTGTTATTCCGTGCGTAAAATTGGATTCTCAGATATATGTGGCATCAAAGATTGTAAAGTAACCACATTGTCTATTGTGCCCTGTCCATTGTGCTATGTGATTTTTCCAGATGATAAATAGCCTGCATTTAATATACTGTAGTTATCCAAGTTTCTTTCTATTACCAGTTAGAAGGGCTCTTGATAGAGAGACAGACAGACAGACACAGAGACAGACAAGACCAAGACTCGGGTGTCTCAAGACCAGGACCAAGAACGAGACTTGGGCGTCCAAGACCAAGACTTTTAAAACCAAGTCTTATTTTTAGCTGATCTAAACCCATCCCTGAAGCCATTTTCAGTGCAGCTCGAGTTGAGCACCTGGTCGTGATGTGGGAGATAGAAATTGTTATCTTGCATGCGTATCTTTTGTTGCAGTTACAGCGTACCGAAAGTCCGTACATTACGACGAGCGGGCTGAAGTTTTTGGCTCCCGAGCTGGATTCGCGTTCGCTGGTATCGTCCGATCTCTTAGCGGCTTCCGCCGACATGTACAACTTTGGCCTTTTAATTCTTTGGGTATTTCAACAGTCTTTGTTTCAAATATCCATTGCTTTATTTATTTATTTAGCCTAGTGGAAGTTGCTGAACGAATGGCTTTAACCCCTTAACCGTGTATTTAACTGTAACTCAATGTAAAATGGACGGATATATCTGGGATCCCCAGTTAAGGGGTTAAACTGTTATTTGTGGAATTTAATTTTCAAAACTATCTAAAGTCAAGTTACAGACCGTTGGTGAGTGGTGGTGGTGGTGGTGGTGATTATGATTACGATTATGGACTTGATCTTAACATCCAATAATCATTTATTGGGTTTTCGTTGCTTTGGTGATATTGCAGGAGGTTTTCAATGTAAAGAAAATTCATTTTCACATGATTTTATCTTAAGATTTCTTATGTGACTCAAATAGCTTGTATTGTTTGAAAATTTGCTTAATTTATTAAACATGTTTGATGTCATTTTGTGGTATAACAATTTCCAATTTCAGCTTCATTCTCCATTCATTACCAAAGTGTCAGCAGACAATGTCAGTGATCTTTGCCAGGATTCTCTTGTGAGTTTGTACTAATGGATTCATCATTTGTTAGTTTCTATTTGATTAAGTATCTATGTATTTAAGTTAGATCTCTTTGTTCTTGTGTAATGTGTGATTAATTAAAGGTAGGGTCCCCCGTACTCGAGACTGAGCATTGGGTTATCTCCGATCTAGGCAATCAGCTGCCATTACTTTCCCCAGACCCACGTTTTACTTCGCAGCTTAACACCGTTCCTCATTTTACCACCGCCCTCTAGCGAGTAAGGCTGAGTCAACCTTAGGGTTCCTGTGGGGATTGAACCCGCGACTCTCTGCTCTATCGCCCAGCGTTGTTACCACCCAGCTAACTTTCCACCCACATTAATCCGATTAATGCATCCACAATTCATGGAATCATTGTCATAGGATTGATGGAGTGATTGAATGATTGATTGATTGATTGATTGATTGATTGATTGATTGATTGATTGATTGATTGTCAGGACCCAAGTGTGAAATTGATCCATGTAGTCTTCGTAGCTGGCTATGAATATAAAGTCTGTTTGATTGATGAATTGATTGATTGATTGATTGATTGATTGTCAGGACCTTGACCTTGACACAACCACTCTTGTTACTCTTCTCCTTGATGCTCAACCAGCAAGTCGTCCTACAGTCGACAAAATCCTCAAGGTCGGATTCTTTCCACCGACTGAAGAAGGTCACGACCTGCCTCCACTGTGCAACAACACCGATATGACAGATCCATGGTATGTGTAATGCTGATTCCGTTAACCCTTAGGCTGCCAAACTCATTCGTAACATCTTCATGCTTAGCACTGTTAACAGTGTAGCCAAAGGGTTAATGCCTTTGGTCATTTTCAGTGTTCTTGAGATGTGAGCTGCAAGGCATTTTGAGTCTCTGGGAGCCCACCATCGGCTTTTCCTCTTACGTGTAGGAATTTTGTAGCATTCAGAACAAATATTGATACAAGTAAAGTAATTTGTAATGTAATAGATTGCTTACGAAGTTACTGTTTTTGCCCAAACTCTATTACATAGAATTACCAACGACCGCACATTGAATAGGCTGTTAGTATTTACATGCAAGTGTTACATAAATTGGTAATTTTTGGCATTACATGTAAAACCTGTCTGTGGAAGTAGTACAATCATTGTGCAAAATGAAATCAGTGTGTTGCAAAAATGTATCTACCTGTCTTAAGTGAAAAGAAAATGGTACTTTTGTGGTTTTCACAGAAATGCAGGGTGCGATTTGTGACCTGGAGCAGTGGGGGGGAGAATATGTCGAGCTTGGGGGATGTAGTTGTTGGGGAAGTGTAGCAGTGGGAGGGATGTAGTGGTGGGGGGATGTAGCAGTAGGCGGATGCAGTGGGGGTGGAATCCCCCCTTTCCCCCTACAAATCGCACCCTGCAGAAATGTCTTTTTCCTTGCATGGTCAATATTTTATTTATACCTTCTCTTCTATTGTGCGTTTAACAGTTCCAAGGACGAAGAGGCCAACGAAGAAATGGCCTCTGACGAGAAAGACGAAAATCCAATCAAGTCCTCTGCTGAAGAAGTCCAGAGTGTAGAAGCAGTTGCTACCAAAGGGCAAGAAGCGGAGGACAACTGCGAGAATACAGAGACAAAACCCGAGGTAGAGGCATGTGGCGGTCAAGAGAAATCGGGAGATGCTTTGTGCGAATCTTCCAGCCCTGCCACCTAGTAACTGACTGAAGAATTTGATTTCCGTGACACGATATTTCTTAGTAGTTGCTACATAATTCAATTGACAGTTTCATAAATCGAGATGAACTCGACTGCAGAAGTTTGTGTTTCATTGCCTTTTGATGTTTGTGCTAATATGTAAGTCATATATTGATAGAAAATGCTTGAAAATGGTGTTGGAGATTCATATCTTTAACTATGTAGATATTTTACTGCTCATTTATCAATAAATCAGCATTAGAATATCTGCAGAAGTATTTGACTTTTTGCGGTCTTTTTCAAAGGAAGATTGATTTGATGTTTCAATTGTTTTATTTCTTTGCATGTTAAGTAGTTCTGACTGTGTTACAGGGACTTGTCTAATTGTATTATTTGGGTTTTGCTAAATATAAGATAATATGACATTTTCATAAAATTCTGAATCTATTTACTGCCCTCCACTAAGGCTGATAATTTTACTATTGTATCACCTGGAAACGCTATTCCAAGAAATTGTAAATTTGCCCCTCATTTTGTGATGTCTTGACAGAAATGGGCTTTGTCATAGTTATGCCTATGGTCCTTTTCTTTCTTGGGCCATATTTATCGCACACTGAAGGTTGAGACTGGTCCATTTCTTTATTTCATCCATCCATCCATCTTCTCTTTACTCTTTCTTATTTTCATGTTCCTTCATGCATGATTGTATCTGCTACATTTTTGGCTCAATTAAGAGTTTGTCTTATATCTCCATACATCTTATACCAATCATTTTCCAACCATAATTAGGTAACGATTACATAATTGGCCCACATTTAAAAGTAAATTTCAAAGTGTTTGCCCACTAAAACGAATACTAATGTTCCCATTGGCCAACCTCATCCACCAAATGCCCTACAAATCTGGTAATTAAGTTGAGGGCCTTGCATTGTTGAGTTAAAGTTTTGAATGTGTTTTAATTAAAATTTCAGGACCCTAAGAATCATTCTGATTTTGTGTTTTTTATACTGTAGTAGGTTATAAGAATTTTCACGATTTCTTGAATTTATTATTAGCAAAGCTGGATCAAGGTTCGTGTTATTGATCATTGGTTTTGTTAAAGATGATGTGTTTCGATTATATGAGAGATAATCTAGTTTTCACTAGAAGTAATTAATGTTTACCGTGGAAAGGCCAATTTGCCTACACACCCACTATGTGTTGAAGTTACTTTGTTTACACTGAGTTGGTAAGATTGATTACAACAGTAAATGAAAAGTGTTGAAGAATTTTCTTGCTCGTTATTACACTTTCGTAAAAATCCCATATCTATCCTTAGCTCCAGACTGTTTATTCTAGGCCTTCTCTTGGGGGGGGGAATCCCCCAAGTTTTAAAATTCTCCCAAAATATTTTATGTTGGCTGGGGGATGGAAATTCGCCCCCCCCCAGTGTGGAGACTCAGACCTTGTCCCCCACAAACATTTCAAAATACCCCCCAATGTCAAGGTGGCTAGAATAAACACTGGCTCCTGACCATCTCAGCCAGGAATACTAAAAACTATTGCACAAGAAAAGATTGTACATAAATTTTACCATGACATTACAAGATGCTATAACCAACAGATGTTTTAGAAGATAAGATTTGGCAAAAAAAGTCAGATCTAAATCATGACCAAAAAAATTCATTAGTTGTAGGTCAATAGCTTGAAATAATACTGAAGAAAATGCAAGTATATATATATAGTATACAGCAGAGATGTAGTACTTGGTACTTGTACTCGAGTTGTACTCGAGTACAAATTTCTAGTACTTGTACTTGTACTTGGAGGCCAGGTACTTGTACTCGAAGTTTTTGGAATACAAGTACTTGTACTTGTACTTGGAGGCCAGGTACTTGTACTTGAAGCATTGTGTACTTGCTACACCTCTGGTATACAGGTACATCTAAAGCACTACCATGAAATTTTGGCTTGTGTTGCAATCCAACAGGCTTGCTCCTGGATTGACTGCATAATACTCTAACAGGCTTGCAGTCACATTTGTTACAACATTGAAAGAAGATGAGATGCTAAAGGAACGTTCGACATAAAAATTGTTCAACTGAGTTGCATAAAGCAGTCGTGAAAATTTACAAACGTTGAAAGCAAAGCAGGTTGAAGTACGTCAGACGTAATGTTTAAAAATTACGCTTTGTGCTTTACAAGATGCCAGGAAATTACACGACCAATCATCAGAGATGGCAATGGGTCATCAATACTCGATGGGTCGTGGGTCGATTGACCCTCAACTGTCTTGACCCATTGACCTGTCAAATTGGATGCAGTTGTTCAGCGTATAGAGTTTTAAAGCTTATGTTCATCGACAAAATATTTACAACACGATTTTTGCATCCGCTCTGTGGTAATAACGTCTCTATTGAGGGCTCGATTACTCGTCTTTTTGGTAAAATTTTGAAGGTCAACTGCTTCGAAAAACTACTGGGAGATGTTCGTATTTTGCAAAGACCCGTGGGTCACATAGAGTCAAGAGTCAAGGGTTCAATAGGTCATAGGGGTCACTTCAGCTGAGGTGACCCATCACCACCTCCTACACCGACAGTGCCAAGGTGCACAGAGAAATGAACACACGCGCTCGGTGCTCGCACAACGGTACACACGCGCGAGCAAAAATCGCGCTTCCTCTTGTTAGTTATGATCGTGTAGAAGGGGCGCGTTGTCCCAACGCTCGTGCGGTACTCCCTCCTTGAAACGAGTTATCGTGACGTGTACGGCGCAGAATTTTTCGTACTTTGGCGGTACCGGACATCGCTTGAAACTCACTTCGTCGCCTTCCACTGGGACGACATCGCCTTCGATGCTGTGCAACAGAAAAACTTTCACGTTTATCACAACTCGTTTAGAATCAACATCATCTTACAATCGCAGGTGTAATAGAAAGCCGTCGATTTTTGTCGCATTAAAATCATTGCATTTAAAATCAGTGTCGGCTCCACAGTGGGCCCGTGCCCCCGCCCTATTAAGTGCCCGCCCCCCCCAGTGGCACCCCTGTTGGGACCCTATTCTTAATACTACATACCAAACAACAAATGGTTGGCCCCCCATGATTAGAAGTTGCCACCCCAACGGCCCCCACTTGCCAAATCCTGGAGCCGCCACTGCTTAAAATCAATTTGACACAGACAACGATTGGACCGACCTAGGCAATATGATAGTGGCACCAAAGAAATTGATTGATTGATTGACAGTCTCAACTATTGGCATCACAAAGAGTTGATATTGCAAAGGAATGACAATAATAACGTTTGACCATACTAAATGCCAGCACAATAAAAATCAGCCTCCTCAACTCACTCGGAGATGTGGACAAATATGGGATCAGATCCTTCGTTGGGAATTATGAAGCCATGGCCCTGATGTCGACAGAAGGATTTAATCCGACCATGGAAGACAGGTCCAGCAGCACGGATCTGAATATATATATCTGAATATATAGAATATATATATATATAGATATAGATATATATATATATATATATATATATATATATATATATATATATATATATATTATATATTAAACAAAACTTTAATGAAGGCCAAATAATACTGAAAAAAGAAGACCATAAAATCTAAAGTAAATAGTGTAACTAATGTGTAATATTACTGACGATCAGATCGAAATTACATTCTAGAAATTATCGTTTCAATGCAGCTGAGCAATGCCGATGG
Source organism: Metaphire vulgaris (assembly GCA_018105865.1). NCBI lineage: Eukaryota > Metazoa > Annelida > Clitellata > Crassiclitellata > Megascolecidae > Metaphire > Metaphire vulgaris. The sequence goes on from CM030865.1 coordinate 2,566,532, forward strand.
ATTTCAAGGAGCTCTGCTCACTGGGAGTACGTGCGCGTCCTACGAGTCGGTACGGGACTCGGGATCAGAAATCGCTCGGCCATCGGAGAGCCTGGAGGAGGTGACTGATCTCCGGATTTCCCATCGGATTTTGCATCAGGATGTTTGCTCATTATCTTTAAAACAACATTTTGAAAAACATGTGAGAATTCTATTTTTTCTAAAATTCTAAACCACAACATATCACTGCTATAAAAGGCGTGACGACAAAATGTCAGGACAAAATGTCATGGTTTAGGGTTACATTTTGTCCGTGGCATTTGTCCACTTTTTGTCCCCGTGACATTTTGTCCATGGACATTTTGTCCTAGCACCATAAAAGGACATTAGCACTGCACAAGGATGACTTTTCAGACATGCTAATGTCGTCCAAACAAAACTGTAACACATCAAATTAAAATTTAATGCTTACACATAGCCGATCTCAAAGCTAAATGGTCAACTGGAAAGGACTAATGTTTCAAGTGCATAGTAGTTCATTTAATAAACTGTTTGTAGATAAATTCATTGGTGCTAGAAAATGCTTGACAATATGGTCAGAGAGAATGCTGTCCAAATCCCCAACAGCCTTTCAGAAAAGAGCCTATAACTGTGAGAAAACTGTACACTCCAGTACACAAAACAATACGTTCCCCCGTAATTTACGAATTTACGCCCATGGTAGAACTTTATACATGTAAATCAGCAAAATGCATCATATGTCTAATGCTACTGAACTAAAGAAATTAGGTAGCGCAATTTTACAGTAGCTTGCTTATATCTCAACTGCCTAAAGGCCACAAACTGATTTTGAGAGTAGCAATCTCCTGAGTGGCGCTATATAAATCGACGAAAATACATTAGCTGTTTAGAGCTATACGTGGTAATCAATCAATCAATCAATCAATCAATCAACTCCTATGGCGCCACTATCATAATGTAATGGTACTCCCATGTTCTGTAATAACATAAATCCCCTATTATATTACACGCTCGTGATTAAAATCTTCAATAAACCGATGCAACAACAATAACAACATGGTTAATCACTGACCCCATCCATACATAATATCATCATCATTCATCATCAATCATCATCATCATCATCATCATCATCATCATCATACATAATATGCACAGATATAATCAGTTGACTCGTACTTCTATATTCGGAGTCTAGAAGAACATCTCGTCCTGTCCGACGCTCTTTTTGTCCGCTAATTCATAAATTTAAAAACTAAATTTGTCTAAAATCTTCTTCCAAGTCTATAATTAAAATGATTAAATGACCAAAGAATTTAATTAAAGAGCAACCGAGGTGCCACCACTCGTAGTTTTGGAAACGAGTGGTTGGCCTTGTTATAAATCAGTAGAAACTAGGACAGCGTGTTTTGGCAATGTAATGTAATGTAAATTCCGATCAATTTTTCTTCAGCCCTCGTATAAGCGAAATCTCTAAGAATTAACTGCTCTCTAGGGTCATAATCAATCTTTTACTGTCTTGTTCTCCTATGACAAAGCGGTTGTTGACTAGTTGTAGCTGTTTTGATAATTGCATGCGGCTGCTATGTCAGGTATTTATTAAGCAATCCTCCTTGGTAAGTTAGTAGACAGCTACATCTATCACCCTCACTGCTATCACGGATAGAATTTTCAAAGTCATTATTATTTGATGACGATAGAGATGTAATGACATGAAAGCAGTGTGCGAGACTGAAAATCGTAGAAACAGGAAATTCAAAACAAACGATATTGTAGCAGATCTATGACTGTTTTGATTTATAGTGCAACGTACAATGTCCAAAATTCCTTGTTTTAAAGCATATAAAACGATTCATTATTATAAGTACCAAACGCAATCAAAGTAGGGCCTATTAGACCCTGGAGAATTAAAATTTTATATATTGAAAGAATTTATAGCTAGGAGCCAAAAGTCTCCCTATGATTATGAATAACAATTATATATTAATAAATAATAATAATAATAATAATAATAATAATAATAATAATATTATTATTATTATTATTATTATTATTATTATTATTATTGTGCACTTCTGTGGCATGAACGAACGAACGAATGAAAGGAGGAATGCGTAATTTTATTACCAAGAACTCGTGTAAAATCGCCCACTAGTTCGACCATCCAAATTGCTTTCATCCGGGGTGGGGGTAAATTCCAGCTAAGCCTTTGTGGCTCACTGACCCAACCTGGACCGTTCTCAACTGAAGAGTAAGAAAAACCAGGAAGTTGAGGGGGCAGGTGAGCGAACTTCACACAGGTAAGTGGCCCTTGGTTCAGGACAATAATTTCAAAGCGATAACAAACATGACGCTAAAGTCCAATGCTATCGTTAGGCCCAAATGATCTCAAATTGCGTACAGTTGACGCATTAAATACTGTAAATATGCTAAAGCACTCTTGACTTTGGCCTTCGCCATGCCCACTGCGCTAAAAATATTGTCTCCAGAATAACATTAAACGGGCCTAAATAAATATTAATATTAGGCCTACGTCGTCCTCTGCGCCAGAAAATTTGAGGTTGGTGGTATTATTATAGGCCTAATTATGCATTTTTATAGCACCAGTTTGCTGCTAAAAGATATCTAGGCCTATTCTGTCAACGGGACTCAATATCAAACAACGAAAGATCAGACATCTAATAATCTAATCTGTAGCGGGAAATACGCAGTGGAGTAACGGTAGAATAGATATCCATGGGCTGGGTTAACCCATGGGTTTGGTCAGACTTTTTCATATATTAATGGTGGATCAGTGTTTATTCTAGCCACCTTGACATTGGGGGGGAAGTTTGAAATGTTTGGGGGGGGGGGAAGGTTTGTCTGCCCAAAAACCTTGACGAGCAAAAAAGGTCATCCTGATATAAATTTTTTTCTCGAATGTGGTGACGAGCAAAAAGGTCATCACATCCTTCTTTTCTTTCAAATACTCTTCTATAATATGCTCATATCCTTCTCTTTTTCCCCTCTGCAAAATTAAAAACCCCCTCTCGTCACACTTTTGGAGGGGGAGATTCCCATCCCCAATGAAACATATAGAAATATTTTGTTGGGGAGGGAGGGGGAAATTTTCAAACTTTGGGGAGGGGAAATCCCCCAAAAGGGCCTAGAATAAACACTGATGGTGGATATTAATGGTGGGCTGGATTGGGTCAGAAAATAAGTCGTGGTTTAGGAAATTGTAACGTATTATGGTGGATTGGGACATTGGGTTGGGCCAAGTAGGCTAAACCTTTCGATCAATGTGGAACGAAGAAAGTAGGCTTCACTTTTGTTTTATGCTAACTTCTGCGATTTGTAGGAGGAAGGGGGAATCTTCCCTCCACTGCCTAACTGCATCCCCCCTACTGCTACATCCGGATAACATCCCCACCACTGTTTCCCCACAACATTTCCCAACAACACATCTCCCCAAGCTCGACATTATCTCCCTATTCCCGTTCTGCTCCAGGTCACAAACCGCACCCTGATGCTAACTTCTACCTTTTCTTTTACTTTCTTTTACTTACTTGCTTTCTTAACTTGCTTAGTTCCTTACATATTTACACGTTTACAAATTTCTTTACTGTTTTGATTATGTCAACGTAGCACTGAACAGCCATACATGACATTATTGCACTATTCGGTGTTCCTATCCAGTCTGGTAAAGCGCTTGACAAATAACATGGCGTAAAGCATCCTGAATAAAAAGTTTGATAACTTCTCAAAAAGTTAGAGGGGGCCTCGATATATAAATATATATATTATATAAGTTTACGCTGATGGCAATACCTATGTTGTCACGATAACCGGGAGGTGTCTCGTTAGATCTGTCTGTCTGTCTGTCTGTCTGTCTCTGTCTCTGTACATACTTACTTACATGCATACATACATACATACATACTTACTTATTGACTTAAATAACATACTTTAAGTGAGCTTCCTTCAAAATCAGTTTGATTCAGGGCTTAAAACTTTCTAGAACATATATAGTCCCTACCACCTATATATATATATATATATATATATATATATATCCTCCCTATATATATATATATATATATAATCTGATCACTCAAGTGTTTGCCACTTGGTAGAAAACTCTCTCGCCTCGAGATCTGTCTTTCTGTCTCCATCTCTCTCTTCATCTCTCTCTCTCTCTCTTGATCTCTCTCTCTCTCTCTCTCTCTCTCTCTCTCTCTCTCTCTCTCTCTCTCTCTCTCTCTCTCTCTCTCTCTCTCCCTCTAGTCAACGTCCACCGCTTTTTACGCATCAACGACTTTGTCGTCTTCTTCTCCCCCTCCTCCTCCTCCTTCTTCTTCTTCTTCTTCTCCTCCTCTCTCCTTCTCCTTCTCCTCTTCTCCTTCTTCTCCTTTCCTTCTTCTCCTTCTCTTTCTTCTCCTTCTCCTTCTTCTCCTTCTCCTTCTTCTCCTTTCCTTCTTCTCCTTCTCTTTCTTCTCCTTCTCCTTCTCCTTCTCCTTCTTCTCCTTTCCTTCTTCTCCTTCTCTTTCTTCTCCTTCTCCTTCTTCTTCTTCTTCTTCTTCTCTCCTTCTCCTTCTTCTCTCTCTCTCCTTCTCCTTCTTCTCCTTTCCTTCTTCTCCTTCTCTTTCTCTCTCCTCCTCCTTCTTCTTCTTCTTCTCCTTTCTCCTTCTTCTCCTTCTTCTTCTCTCTTCTCTTTCCTTCTTCTCCTTCTCCTTCTTCTCCTTCTCCTTCTTCTCATTTCCTTCTTCTCCTTCTCCTCCTCCTCCTTCTTCTTCTCCTCCCAGTGGCGTAGCCAGGATTTCCGGAAGGGGGGGTCTGTTTGGTTCTGATCGTAACCAACTTCGAAAACCTACTACCTACTATACTTATTTGATTGACCCTCTATTATTTCAATTGTTTTTTTATTACATTGTAACAAATTCAACATTATAATTAATGTTATACCTAATGAGTTTATAGTTTTCAATTGAAATTCCACTTATTAATTGTTTATTATGCTGTTATTCATATATTTCTAGCTAATATTCAATATTATATTGATCTGATGAACTCATTTACTATGTAATTATCAATGAACTATGTGTTACATTGTTACATTGTAAATTAGGGTCATATTATGTTACATATTTAGTTGTACTAGTTCTGCATATGTATATGTACTTTGAGTTTGAGTTTGAAATAAATTATCTTCAATCAATCAATCAAAGATCTCGACAGGCAAAATAGGCCTAAAGGTCACAGTCATCTTTCCGCTTGTGCCTTTTCGCTCTGCAGACGGCCAGACGTGCTGACAAGCAAAAAATGTCGTCACCTTACATCTATAGCACGCTCTATAGCGCTTAAGAATTATTTTGGGTCGACGGCCAAGGGAGGAGGTTGACCCCCAAAACCGAGTCCGAAAATTTAAAAAATGTATGGAAGCGCATTAAAAACCTTGGCTGCGCCACTATCTCCTCCTCCTCCTCCTCCTCCTCCTCCTCCTACTCCTACTCCTCCTCTTCTTCTTCTTCTTCTTCTTCTTCTTCTTCTTCTTTTTCTTCCTCTTCTTCTTCTTCTCCTCCTCCTATTCTTCAAACGGTAGTTCCAAAGGGTCTTTATAGTTATAACTTCTAAGCTTGACATCCGGGTCTTAACAGAACAATCAGGCCGCGTTTTTAGGCCGTCAAGGCGTTCTGTCGACAGTTCTTTCGGGCGGAAGAAGAAGAAGAAGAGGAAGACGTAGAAGTAGACGTAGAAGAAGGCAGGCAGTAGGTTCTAGTAGAAAGCATTGGACAGTGCGCCGAGTTGACAGATAGCATTGGGCAGTCAAGTTTTTCTATCGTCTTCTGGTTTATAGACCTTCGATCTTGTGGACATCGGAAGTTGATTTTGGGGTCGACCGACCAACGAAAATTACGCTATAGAAGCTCGATAATAATAATAATAATAATAATAATAATAATAATAATAATAATAATAATAATAATAATAATAATAATAATAATAATAATAATAATAATAATAATAATAATAAGATGGAACACAGCAATTGGTTCTATCTCTGAAATCATCGAAAAAAACTACGTTCAAAGAGTTTCGTAAGTTTTTGCGAGGTCATGACCCTCGTGAGATCTGGATCTGGGTTCAGAGATGGGGTGGGGGTCAAGTACCCCGCCCAGACGACCGATTTTGTCTACTGTCTGCCCATCGGAACCGCCTTCCGCCTTCTCGACACTCCGTTCTACCCAGCTACACCGCTAACTCCTCCCGACTCGTCTTTCGTCTTGCATCCGGTTGCCGTGGCGTCCCACTTCCGGTTTCCGGTTGTCTCGTCGGCAGGCTGGACTTCCGGTCTCGGTTGCGGAAACGAGGCCGGGTGTTGTTACCGGTTTCCGGAACTTCCGGCGATGACGTCATCGCCGATTCTGGATCTTTCCTTGCAGACGACGACGACGACGGCGACGAGAAGATATGACGTCACCGCTCCGACGCATGATGACGCAGTTCCGGTCAAACCGGAACCGGAAACAACTGACGAATCTATGAAGGAAGAGGAGGACGACATGGAGGAGAAACTGGGGGAGGAGGAGGAGGAAGAAGTCGATGTACTTGATGATCCGGAAGGGAATCAGGACCTTCCTCTGGATCTGTCCCTTGGATCCGGAGAAGGTGGAAACCATCGAATGAGCTTCAAGAAGGAAATTCTCATCAAACTCAGTAAGAACTCTACAGATATCATTATTACAATAGAGCGCTATATAAATCAGAGCGCTTTGTTTTATATATATATATATAGTGATAGTAATAATAATAATGATAGTGATAATATATAATGGTAGCGATGATAATAATAATAATAATGAAGACGATAGTGATGGTGATGGTATTAATAATAATGATAATAAAATAGTACTACTACTACTACTACTACTACTACTACTACTACTACTACTACTACTACTACTACTACTACTACTACTACTACTACTACTACTACTAATAATAATAATAATAATAATAATAATAATAATAATAATAAAAGGGTTTAGAGTGGTTCAGTCCTTTCTAACCCTTCCTCTATAAAAATTGTAATAATAATTAATTACAGTACATAGTGCGTCGAATTATATGGTAAAGTTAATTAGCCTCTTATTTTAAAAAAGCAGCCGCCATCTCCGAATTTTTGTTTGACTTAAGCACAATTTGTGCGCTCAATTTAGCGCAATTTTAGAGACTCCCCCTTTTTCCTTGACGTTTTTTTAAATTCAACGCAAACGTTTATCCCATTGCTTAGGCCTGGCGTTCGGTTCGTGAAAAGAGGAAGGGTGTTTCGGCAGCAGGTGTTGTTTGACAATTGCCCGGATGTACGCTTTCAAAGATCCGGACAATTGCATTGTGTCGAGGACGGAGACAGCCTTGGTGTTGGGGGTTGGGGGGGGGGGGGGTCGGACTCGAAGTCGGGCCTATCTCTCGCGGAGGAGGAGAAGGGGGAAACTCGAACACAGTGGGGTAGACGATGGGCGGAACCATTGGGGGGAAGGGTACGATGGGGTAAAGTGACAGTGTGGAGGCCGATGAGGGAAAGGGTGAAGACCAGGCGAGGACAGTAGAACCAAGTGTTTTCATTACAAACGGGATTGTATTGGGGGTCTACAGGAGGGTCATAACGTTTGCACAAGGATTTGACAAGCTCGAAAATCTGGGGGCGTATAGCGCGGCGCGAATGAGTCACCCCTCCCACGCAATGCGCGGAAGTAAGTAAACCAATGGAACCGCGTGAATTTATGTAGCGCGTTTGTGTTATGGTACCGTTAGTATTCTTATTCTTATTCTATTCTTATGCGGTTTACCAAACTTTGATGAACGGCAAAGGTCATATAGCCTAGTCGGGATAATATATAAGCCCCAGACCTTGGTAGACAGCTTAACTTATTTATTGCATGTTAAGACCATGGTTTAAAAACTAAAATTATATTATATATAATTTTCTAAATTTTCACTGGTCTTAATAACAACTTATGGCCTGAGGGGTCGTCCATAAATTACGTAACGCGATTTTGGCACTTTTTTGACCGCCCCCCCCAACGTAACGCGACATAGCAAAACGTCAGACCCCCCTAAAATATGACGTAACAACGGGCCGACCGACCCCCCACATTTTCATCTTCCCCCTTTAACCGCGTTACGTAATTTATGGACGACCCCTGAGCCGGCGGAGTTTAGGCACTAATTTATTTCAGCACTTTTTTGCGTCACTCCAAAATTCGTGATCAGAGCCGCAGACAGCTTTAACAGTAACTTAACACTGTTCGAACACTATTAACCCCTTAACTGGGTGCCCCGAGTAACGCTCGTCCATTTTACATTGAGTTACAGATAGTTGCCCAGTTAAGGGGTTAACAATTTGATATCGCTTATATCAGTTATACGCAATGATTGCAGCATAGTGCCTTGGCACCGGATGCGAAAACGCATACGTTTTGTGTCCTTCCGCGCTCGAGGAAAAAATAGTTCCCGTCTTGAGTGATACTTTTTGTGAGCTAAATTGCAGTACGCCTATAGATGAGAAAACAATTAAATTGAACAAATAGAAGAAGTGACAGAAGAAAGGAAGAAGGGAAGGGAGGGAGGAAAGAAGGAGGGATGAAATTATTAGGGAAGGAAGGGTGGTTTACTGTAGAATTTTATGTGCATCCTACAGGAAATGGGGAATTTACAGAGAGATCTACGCCACTCCCTTTATTGTTCAACTGGTCTTTTTTATCCTTTGTCATCTCTCTCTCTCTCTCTCTCTCTCTCTCTCTCTCTCTCTCTCTCTCTCTCTCTCTCTCTCAGGGCTTGTTTTAACGTGCAGTGATACACAAAATGTGGTGCAGCGGTAAAATGAAAATGTGCAGTGGTAAAATGCAATTTTTTTCTTTGCTTTTTGCAGTGTTAAATTTTCCGAAAGACCTTTTTTGCTTGTTCTGCGCGGATGTCCACAAATTTCTGAGTTTTGTGCAGTGATAAATTTGTCTTAAAACATGCCCTCTCTCTCTCTCTCTCTCTCTCTCTCTCTCTCTCTCTCACACACACACACACACACTCACTAACTCACTCACTCACTCACTTACACACGCACACACACAAATATGCTGTATTGTCACGGGGCTTGGAACCTGCCGGTAAATTCTAGACCCGGAAAAATCGAACTAGGGCTTCTCTATATATCGAGATGGATTTGGATGAAAAAGTGAGGGCCCAACCCCCATATACCTATACCCCCTCCCTTTGGCCTATGTCCCTCCCTATGGTGGCATCTCAAATAGTATATGGGGCTCTATCATAGAGGTCTAATAGTAGCAAAAGGTCGTCACCAGATTTTGAACTTTCTAGGTACCGGTACTAGTACCGCGGGTACTCTGCACAGGGGCCCGAAATTTCTCTCGGCGGGGGCCCCGCTGAGGGGAGAGAGAGAGATGCTGATTCTTGGTTTTCGAAGAATCATAATTATGTCGATTTTTGTTGCAAACAATGACGACGAAAATTCCCCCCTCTCCAATGACGTGGCGATCGAACGGCTCTGGGGCGCGACTTCGGATGTCAAATACTTCGGATATTTGGACGGTTTTCTCACCGCGTTCTTTGCGCTTTCATATCGAAGAATTCAACTGACTGCAGGCGACGAAGACAGTAGACAAGCAATATATGCGTAAATTAATACGTTTTCAAAGTTCAGCACAGGGGAAATCCTATACAAAACTACCACCAGTAACAACAGCAGTATTATTATTATTATTATTATTATTATTATTATTATTGTTATTATTATTATTATCGTCAGCATCATCATCATCATCAACTTAACATTATCGGCGCTGTTAGACTTTGAAAATTCTGCGCAAAGTTATAATAATAATAATAACAATAATAATAGGCCCTAATAATATATTATTTTTATTATTATTATTATTATTATTATTATTATTATTATTATTATTATTATTATTATTATTATTATTATTATTATTATGTGAAAGTTCCGTGGAAGGCGACTGTGTTGAATCTCTGGAGTGTTATTATTATTATTATTATTATTATTATTATTATTATTATTATTATTATTATTATTCGTCTCAAAATGACGACGCAGTTACACTGCCATTCCACTCACTAATGAGACAATATAGTATCTCTAGGGCCTAGGCTGAGACGTGTTTGTCATACAGTTACATGGGAAATTCCAAAGCCCCTTGAGAGGGTGTAGGGCCTATAGAATTTATTCGCCCCACGATACGCATATATTGTTGGTTGTTTAACTTGTTGTTATAACATCTTGTCTTATTAAGTTTGTCTAAACTGAATCGCAACTTAAAAATTCATAAACTCGAGGGCACGAAAGCTGCAGTCGTGACCTATTGACCCCCGGGGGTGGGGGGGGGGTCAACAATAATTCTCGGGGTCACATTCTATAGACAGTTACGTCACTGTCTCTAGGCATACCTGTATTTAAATTTGCTAGACATCATCGCGTTATCTCACATCAATTAAGCAGGCAGTAACTGTAGGGCCTACCTTGATACGCTCCTAGTTGTAGGCCCCTTGGCGCAGCCTGACTTCCGGAATAGGGGGGGGCGCAAATCGACTTTTAAAAGTAAAAAATAAATACTGCAGGCATAAATATCGTCGAGTTGTTCTTGCAACATCAATTCTGTTGCAATCATTCTACCTACCAGGGGCGTAGCGACGGGATATATATATATATATATATATATATATATATATATATATATATATATATACCCCCAAAAATCAGAGTACTTTAACATTTAAATGTGTTTTTTAAGAATTTCAAAGTTTTTAAGATATATACCCTCAAATCCGCATTATACCCCCAAATCAATTTCCTGGCTACGCCCCTGCTATACCTACCCCTCCATTTCTAAGCGGCTCTGCGCACAATTCCCACGACTGACCCCATCCATGTTAGGGGCACTCCACCCGTGGATACCCCAACTAGAGGGCCTATTTATTGGGACACAGAATAGTGGACAGCCGATATCCTGAATTTGTCAAGAGTCAGTTGTCATGACGACCCCGTTTGCCATGACAACGAACCTTCTTCTAACCTTAATTCGACCAAATGATACCTAAACGTTCTTTGATTAATTACACGTGTAATGAGGCGTCAGAAGAGGTCAACTAATGACCTCTGAAGAGCGGGAAACAAGAACGAACGGATGTCACAATGACATATAGTTATACTTCCGTCAATGAAGCTGGTCAAATTAAGTAGTATTTGCATTGTCGTTGATATTAAATGCATCCGATTTAAAATAATAATAATAATAATAATAATAATAATAATAATAATAATAATAATAATAACCATAATAATAATAATAATAATAATAATAATAATCCGCATTATGCTCCCAAATCTATTATTATTATTATTATTATTATTATTATTATTATTATTATTATTATTATTATTATGTGAAAGTTCCGTGGAAGGCGACTGTGTTGAATAATAATAATAATAATAATAATAATAATAATAATAATAATAATAATAATAATAATAATAGATTTGGGAGCATAATGCGAGTCACATCGACAGCGCTAGATTGAACGCAGTGACATCACAGCACTCAGGTGACTGGCTCCTTGCGCTGCCTAACAGCAACTGTGGCCTCAGACTCGACAACGAATCAGTGCGTGTAGCAGCTGGTCTACGACTCGGAACGACACTGTGCATGCCGCACAGCTGTCCCTGCGGTACTCTAGTCGAACAAGATGGGCACCATGGTCTCTCCTGTCGGCTAGGACCTGGTCGAATTGCCCGCCACGCCGCCCTGAACGATATTTTATATCGTTCGCTGATAAAGGCCGGTTTCCCGTCGTCAAAGGAACCTTCAGGTCTTTCAAGATCCGACGGAAAACGACCGGATGGCTGCACTCTCATCCCATGGAGGACAGGAAAATGCGTTATCTGGGACGTTACGGTCGCAGACACTTTCGCCGCTTCCTACTGTCATCAGACAGCATCAACTGCGGGTGCTGCAGCCGAACGTGCAGCCGAAAGGAAAACGGCCAAATACATTCAACTATCTGGGTCGTACCGCTTCATCCCTCTGGCTCTGGAGACGATGGGGCCAATCAACGAAGAAGGTCTCCGCTTCTTAAAGGAAATCGGCGGTCTTCTTAAGCGACAATCCGGTGACGAAAGAGAAACATCCTTTCTGCTACAGCGAATATCAGTGTCACTCCAGAGATTTAACGCTGTCGCCTTCCATAATAATAATAATAATAATAATAATAATAATAATAATAATAATAATAATAATAATAATAATAATAATAATAATAACCACTGTTGTACCCTTGCAATCTAGCACCCTATAGTACTGAGGTTTAAATCTCATAGTAGGCCTACTGAGGTTTCATGGAAGACATAGGCTACTAGGGGTGCGGGTGGGGTAACAGTGGCGGGTCCACATGGGGGGGGGGGGCTCGTGCCCTCACTATTAAATACCCGGCCTCCATGTTGGGACCCTATACTTACTACTATATGCCTATCAACAAATGGCTGGTCTCCATGCTTATAAGTTGCCACCCCAAAGCCCCACCCCCACTTGCCAAATCATGGAGCCGCCGCTGGGCGCCAACCTCAAAACCCTCTCCCTTCCTATGGCATCCTCTCAAAATGTGAGGGGTATAGAGTCTAGGGGGGGGGGTTAATAGAAGTTTACGTCATGAGTGATGATGGGTTTTTTCATTTGTCTGATGTGTCATAGGCTCTGGGGCAGGAGTGGAGATATTAGCACCAACAACAGCCAGGGCCATATTGAGGCGGGGGGCTGAGGGGGCTGTAGCCCCCCCCCCACCGGCACATCATGAAAATAGGCCCACCGATTTTCGAGATAACCTTTTTTTGTTGTTGCTTGTCAGAGATTTTCAGTATAAGCGACGGCCTTTTTTTCTCAGCCCCCCGGCCCCCACTCGGACCTTAATCCGGCCCTGACAATAGCAGCAAAATATGGACAGGACCCGGAGGTAATAAGGGATGCAGTAAATATATATATATATATATATATATATATATATATATATATATATATATATATATATATATATATATATATATATGACAGTACCGGACACCCACACTGAACTCTGAGTGGCAAGACTTCCTCTGTGCAGAGCCGATGTTCTGTACATCGGCGTATTGTATTTTAATGTAACAAATTTCTGATTAATTGATGCTTCAAGTATTAAAACTATACTCGTTAAACGCCAATAAAGGAGCACAATTAACTGCGGTTCCGTCATCACGTGACGGATTATTTGACGGTCCCGCAGCCGCCCACTTACTCACTTACTAAGTTACTAACGCCGCGGGGAGTTAGTTAACCCCTTAACTGGGGATTCCGGATATATCCGTCCATTTTACATTGAGTTACAGTTAAATACACGGTTAAGGGGTTAAGGCGATCGAGACGAGGAGTCAGTTGACACTTCCCGTCATGCAACGCTCATAAAAGCAAATACAACGACTTCTTCCTGTACGGCGTGCAATAATGACCGGCCGTCGCCGCGGATAACGGGCCATCTGCATTGTGTACGGTCACATTCTAGACGATCATTTGTCATGCAAACCGATCTGTGTGTCACCGACTTGACAGATTGACTGTGTATGCGGGGGTGGGGTGGGGGAGGGGAGGCGGAGAGGGTGATGGTATATATATCTAAGTCGTAAATTTAGTAATTTTTGATTGATTATTGCGTTTATCACGTGGAAGTCTAGCTGCGTTAGACTTGGGCGGGGAAATTATATATCTTACGAGACGACGTGCGATATGTCTTTTGTCATCAGGGAGAAGGTCTTCTTGACATCGGGTCGCATCCGGTGTACATATAGCCAATCACGTGACCTGCTGCTTCTTTAATCTTTAGTTCTGAATGGACAAAGATCCTATAGTACTGTGCATCTTTGGCGTAGCCACGGGCGGGGGGGGGCGTTGGGTACGGGGGTCGGCCCCCCCATATTATGGTCGAGAAATTTAGAGGGCGGCGGGTGCCCCCACGGTTTGAGAGGCTGCCACAATGAAGGGGGAATATGCAGTATAGACGGTGGCGGCTCCACATGGAGACCCGAGGGGTGGTGGTGTGCCCCCTATTGAATGCCTGCCCCCGTTGGTCCTCCCTGTTGGGACCCTATACTTACTACTACATAGTGGTTTTCATTTCGGTGGTTTTCACACAGGCTTACTTAGCCTCCTAAACCACTTAAAATCACATTATTATTATTATTATTATTATTATTATTATTATTATTATTATTATTATTATTATTATTATTATTATTATTATTATTATTATTATTATTATTATTATTATTATTATTATTATTATTATTATTATTATTATTATTATTATTAAATTATTATTATGTCTCTCATCAAATGGCTGGCCCCCATGTTTAAAAGTTGTCACTCTAAAGTCCAGCGCCCCCCCTACTTGCCAAATCCTGAAAATGTTACTGGAGTCCTTATTTTCACAAATTCAAGCTTTCATATTAAGCCAAATTTCAATTTTCCTCACTTCATGCAATGTGTCCGTATGACTGTAACGTTACAAAGTACGTATTGGCGGCCTTAGCCTGAATTTCTGAAATTTGACCCCCCTGGTCAAAAATCCTGGATCCGCCACTGTCTGGAATGCAGTAGAACTTCGTTACAACGCACTTATCGGGTCTGTAAAATTTAACCCCTTAACCGTGTATTTAACTGTAACTGAATGTAAAATGGACGGATATATCCGCGATCCCCAGTTAAGGGGTTAATAGTCTACGTTATATTCAATACCATCCAATACGGTAACCAGTGTTTATTCTAGGCCTTCTCTGGGGGGGGGGAATTCCCCCTCCCCAAAGTTTTAAAATTTCCCCAAACTATTTTATATGTTGGATGGGGGGAATGGAAATTTATCACCCCCCAAAAAAAAAGTGTGGAGACTCAGACCTTGTCCCCCTCCAAACATTTCAACCGCCCTCCCCAATGTCAAGGTGGCTAGAATAAAGTAAAAACTGACGACAGCACATCACACGGAACCGACACGGAACCATTATACATTTAAATTATGCGGTTTTTATTCTTTATAATCGAGAATATTTCCAATTTCAAAACAGGGTCAATTTTATAATATTTTTGGCCTGACATTTAAATTATGTATAGTTTCAAATGGCTCAGCCTAGGAGAAAATTGGGATTATACATTTAAACTGAACTGTAATTCACAAATTTTGAATTCTTTATATACAATAATTATACATGTTCGAATTTTTAAGTCTGTAAATACAAAAATACGTACGATTTCACAGCAGCGAACGACAGACAAGACAATTAGGCGTATAAGGTGGCAATGACATTAACCCCTTGTTTGCCAATTAGGCCTGATGAGATGTTAATGTGCTTGGAGGTTGTAATTGCGACAAATAATTGGAGCTTTTGCGTGAGAAACATTTGTATTCGGGCTCATCATTTGTCCTGTATAGTTCTAATGTTTGTTTCATACAACGCAGTCTAATTGATTCGTAATAAAGGTAAATGTATGTAATGCAATGTAACAGAATATTTGTATAGTGCATGTAGAAATGAGAAAATGAGAAAATGTATGTAAATGCAATGTGACGTAGCATTTGTATAGCGCGTGTTTTATTACTACTCAGGGGCCACCACATATTCGAAAATATGTTCCAGGTTCTTAGGGGGGGGGGTGGAGGTGGTTGGGGCCTCGACGTGGATTCAGAAGGGGATTCAGTTTTAGGCGATGCATTTTCTGTTCGCGATCTCTGACCTGACTGACCTTTCCGACTTGACCTGACCCTAATCCGGATTGGATTTGGTGCACCATCGGCCGATGTCCTATAGTCTATAGATAGATGTAATAATAATGGCGCCATAGAAGTTGATTGATTGATTGACTGATTGATTGACTGATTGATCAAGAAGCGCTATGCCTGGTGAAATTTTGTCTAGTTTTCACGATCCCTTTTCAGACGCCTTCGGGTTCATCCATACGTACGCAAAAAGTCATATTTTCACCCCACCCCTGTTGCACTTAGCGTACATAGGAAAAAGTTCCAAAATACGTACTATATGGATGGACCCTTATTTATTGTGCTCCGGGAAAGGTATGTAAATAAAATGTTACGAGACAAGCAGTTGATAAATTCTGTGTTTTCGACAGATATTTTGAGCTGCTGTATACAATAATAATAATAATAAATTTATCTGTCTTCACGATCCTCATAAGTTGTTAAGTCTGTTGCGGTATTCCATGCACATTCATCCAAACCATTGGCGAAGCCACGGGGGGGAGGAACGGGGAGCGCCCCCTATTCTGGCTAGGTCGGGTCGGAGACTTTTTTTTACACCACCGTCCACTGGTCTAAGCCTACACATGCACAGCCTAATATACAGTGGCGGCTCCACCAGGGGGGTCCAGGGGGCCCGTGCCACCCTATTGAGAGCCTGGCCCCCCCAGTGGCCCCCCAGTTGAAACCCTATACTTAATGCTACATACGTTAAACAACAAATGGTTGGCCCCCCATGATTAGAAGTTGCCACCCCAACGCCCCCACTTGCCAAATCATAGAGCCGCCACTGCTAATATACCCGTGTGATAAGCTGTTGCAATTTTAAACCTGTCTACAGGTAAACGAAATCCCGACGAGACAGGTAATCAGGTCTACCTGGACGGTACCGAGGTTCTTCCCAGTGCGAATCTCCCTCCTCGCTGCGCCCCTCTTCCATCGTCCGTCCCTTCTCTTCCGTCTTCGGCCGTTCTCCGCCGTCGATCGCCGGCGGTCCCCCCTCGGTCTCCCCGCCCGTCGACTTCTGCAGCGACCGTCGCCGAGCTGGACGACGACGGCGCCCCGACGACGGGCAAGAGATCGAATCACCGCCGAACGACGACCGGCGTCGCACCCGGGAAGCGCCGCCGCTCCTCTCCCTGCTCCAAGTCGCGGCTCCTCTCCCCCGGAGCGGGGGCGCTCGGAGTGGCGGGGGAGTCCAAAGAGGACGAACGAATATCGGAACAACATGAAGAAACAACAGTCGACAAAGTACTTCGGAAAAGAAAAGGTACTTGAGCGCCAATAGTACTACAGTAGAACTTCGTTATAACGTACAATAGTACTACAGTAGAACTTCGTTATAACGTACAATAGTACTACTGTAGAACTTCGTTATAACGTACAATAGTACTACAGTAGAACTTCGTTATAACGTACAATAGTACTACAGTAGAACTTCGTTATAACGTACAATAGTACTACAGTAGAACTTCGTTATAACGTACTTAGCGGTCTGTAAAATTTGATGTTATATTCGACGTACATTATATCCATTGTCATCCAATACGGCAGCGAGCGCATCACAAGGGACCATACACTGTACATTGCGGTGCGTTATAACCGAGGATACGTTATAACGAAGTTCTACTGTAGATGGTCTTTCATCGCCGCGGGGAACTATTCGACTTGTAGTCTAGCAATAGGTCATTGTGAAATTAATAAATAAACAAATAAATAAATAGATCAATAAATAAATCGATAAATAAATATTTAAATAGCTCTATCAATAAATCAATAACTATTTATCTCCATAATGGTGGCGTCCTGAGCTGAAGAACATGGCCTGTAAATTGCCCCCAGAAATTATATTTATGATAGTGGCGTAATAGAAGTTTATTGTTTTAATTGATTGCAAAATGTAGATTTTTAAAACAATTTCCTTCCACATTAAAGCCATTATAGTCCCTTGTTGAAAGCGAAGCCGTTTCTGCCTGGATTATTTCTAGGATTATCAATTTGGGGAGGGGGTGTCGCTAAATTTTAGGGGTCCCTGCCGAAAAAAGTCTGACAAGCAAAAAAGGTCATCCGAGGCTCAGATTGGGGGTGGGTGGGGTGTCGGTATCAGATTGAGGGTGGGGGGCCTGTTAGGGGTGTAAAAATATATCTGGTTCCTGCTAGCTCAACCGGCACTCAGTGGCGGCTTCTCAGAGGGGCCCGTGCCCCTATTGAGTATCTGCCCCCTCCAGTGGCCCCCGTTGGGACCCTATACTTAATACTACATACCTAACAACAAATGGTTGGCCCCCATGATTAGAAGTGACCACCCCAATGCCCCCCCCCACTTGCCAAATCCTGGAGCCGCCACTTCATACATAGAAAATGTCACAACCTTTGCGCTTGTAAAAACAAAATTCCAGGTCGTCGTCCGACGAAAGAGACGAAGATCGGGTCGACCAAACCCCAACGCAGGTCGAACGGCTCGACGCCGTATCTTTGGCAGTTCCTGCTCCAGCTTCTACGGGATCCCGAATACAGTCCCCGTTGCATCAAATGGACGGACAGAGACCACGGCGTCTTCAAGCTGGTCGACACG
Source organism: Metaphire vulgaris (assembly GCA_018105865.1). NCBI lineage: Eukaryota > Metazoa > Annelida > Clitellata > Crassiclitellata > Megascolecidae > Metaphire > Metaphire vulgaris. The sequence goes on from CM030865.1 coordinate 2,584,944, forward strand.
AAAACCGTTTCGAGCCTCTGGGGCCAGCACAAGAACCGACCGGCCATGAACTACGAGACCATGGGAAGGGCCTTGAGGTAGGCCCCCGTTTTCTAAAATTTGCAAACAAACACCGGGGCGGTAGCAAATTTTTAAATTTGGCCCGTAGCCACGCGAGGCGAGGGGGTATCAGTGTTTAATCTAGACTCCTGGACTTCGGGGAAACTGAAAAAGCCGGACGGGGGAAACTGACAAAGCCGAGGGGAATTCTGCTAGGGGCCGCTGTTAGTCCATGTAGTATTCCAAAATTTTCGGAGGGGGGGGGATTTGAAATTTCCGGGAGGAAGGGCAATTTTCCCCGGAAACGGCCTAGATTAAACACTGGCCCTATTTTCTAAATTTGCAAACACCAGGGCGGTAGCAATTTTTTAAATTTGTCAAAAAATGTTTCGAATCATCGGCGTTGCCACGGGAGGGGGGGAGGGGGTCACAACCCCTTTTCGTATCGGGACCGGTCGTGAGATTCGCCCACAACCGGCGAGCAGTTTGGGGAAGGAAGGAAGGGGGTAGTTTAGATCGAGGAAACCGCACCAGTTGGCAGACTTTAAGGCATTTGAGATGACGACCTTGTTTGCCTGTCAGGATTTTTGGGTCGAAGAATGTCGAGGTGCCCCCTAATTCTGGAATCCTGGCTACGCCACTGCTTAGAAGCACATGCAGCAGAGTGAAAACTGTTCGGGTGCAAAACAGTGGTTCGAAGCGAACATAATAAGACAATAAGACAGTAAAAACAGCGGATCTACATACATTAAATGATTTGCCTACAGTAAGTCTTATTCAGTGTTTATTCTAGCCACCTTGACATTGGGGGGTGGAAATGTTTGGGGACAAGATTTGTCTCTCCACGCTTTCAAAAGGCGAAATTTCCACCCCAAGCCAACATATACAAATTTGGGGACAAGCAAAAAAGGTCGGGGACATTTTTGCCAACTTGTCAAAAAAAAAACAGGCCTAGAATAAACACCGGTCTTATTAACAACGCATTTAATGGGAGCTGTACCAAGAGGCAGCTTAGGAAGAAGTCACTGACTTTTGGCGAGTAATAATAATAATAAATAATTATAATACCAACTCGATTTTAAATGATTTAGCAGTTATGCTGTGCCAGTAAATTTCAATTTACTAATAAGTAACAATAATAATAATAAATAATAATAATAATAAATGTTTTATATTTGCAGATATTACTACACTAGCGGAGTTCTCAACAAAGTGGCCGGCCAACGGCTCGTCTACCAGTTTGCCATCTTGCCCCCAACAACAAGCCTAGAAAAGCTTTCAACGACAACAAAGTGACCAGGGCGCGATTGGTGGGGAATCCCCCCCAATGCTACATTTCCCAACAACTACATCCCCCCAAGCTCGACATATTCCCCCCACTGCTCCAGGTCACAAATCGCACCCTGAAAGTGACCACCTCCCCCCCGCGCAAGTTGATAGTCGTGATATAGGCCTAAATATAAGTAGGCCTACTGTGCTTCCGGAAAATTCGCAAACTCTCAGACAAAGGTGCCTTGTGAACTAAATATATCTCCGGTCGGTAGGTAGATAGATCCGCCGATAGTGTCTTCATATGCGTGCGCAGCAGCGTCTATTCTAGACTCCTGGGGAAAACTGACAAGGCCGAGGGGGAAAAGTAAGCTAGGGAGCCGGTGTAAGTTGATGTAGTAGGCCTATGCCAAAATTTCCGGGGGAAATTGAAATTTCCGAGGGGAAGGGCAATCCCCCGAAAACGGCCTAGATTAAACCCTGGTGCGCAGTATACTGCATGCCCGTGGCGTACCCAGGGAGGGTCACGCCGATCATTTTCAAGTTAGGGCTCATCCATATAGTACGTGCGCAAAAAGGCACATTTTCACCCCCCCGCCCTGCACATTGTACATAGGAAAACCCTCCAAAATTCGACCCCCTTCCCCTCAGTACGTACATACAGTACTATACGGATGTACCTTTAGTCTACAAAAACGTTGTCAAGGGGTTATTCACACATTTGCATCCATATACAGGTACTGCAGGCCCCTATATATCGATTCTGTCCCAAGCACAATGCCTAGACCTCCTGAAAATATCTCAATGATTTTGCACAAATCCCACCACGACTGAATCCAGAGGGAATAGGGGCCCCGCTCGCCTCCAGTGCATCAACATCAGTGCCTTATAAAATTCTTGCAAGGTTATTAGCAGTGGCGGCTCCAGGATTTGGCAAGTGGGGGGGGGGCGTTGGGGTGGCAACTTCTAATCATGAGGGGGACAACCATTTGTTGGTATGTATGTAGCATTAAGTATAGGGTCCCAACAGGGGGCCAGGCACTAAATGGGGGGGGAGCACGGGCCCCCTGGCGGAGCCGCCACTGGTTATTAGAAACATATAGACAATAACACACACACATCAGATCAACTTCAAATCAGACTATAAAAATATTTTGCGAGAGATTTCACATTAGATGATCAATTCTTGGGTCTGTGTTTGAATATTTTGTACAAGATGAAACATTTCAATCGCACCGAATGCATCGTCTGGCTCGTGACACGCACCCTTCGTTCCGATTTAAGGGCATAACACCAGTGTCTATTCTAGCCACCTTGACATTTGGGGGGAGTTTGAAATGTTTGGGGGGACAACATTTGTCTCTCCACACTTTGGGGGGAGAAATTTCCATCCCCAAGGCAACATATACAAAAAAAATTTGGGGGGGGGGATTTTAAAACTTGGAGAGGGATTCCCCCCCCCAAAAAAAAACAGGCCACTGCATAACACAATTTAGATTCAGTCATTTGGGTGCCATTTTAAAATGGAAACACTTGCAGATTTGACATAAGATATGAAATAAAAGCAATTGCTCCAATTGGCACAAATGACAGACATAAGTCATTAATTGTACAGTGGATCCCACTTAATCGCATACCGCTTAATTGCATAACCCGCATAATCGCATAACAACATAAAAACAGGAACCAGTGTTTTGTGCGTACAATTAATTAATTATCAGACGTCCCGGCTATTCGCATAGCCCAGTTAATCGCATAAGCAAGGCTTGCACGGCACCTATGCAATTAAGCGGGTTTCATTGTAATACTAATGTTTAAGCACCAAGATATCAGTGATTACATGATACCATATCATAACCTACACATGATACCACAGCATGATACCACAGCTTACAGATGATACCAAAGCTTCCAAATGATACTACAATGTTACAAATGATACCACCAGAGGCGGTAGCTAGGGTATCCGGCGCCCGGGGACAAAACATACTGATGGTGCCCCCCCCATAAACTTCAGAAAAATTGTCAACTTCACAAAATACCTTGACAAGCAAAACCAAAAAAGGTCATCACAACAATATTGATGCTTTTTACTTTTTGCTATCATAAAATCGATTTTGGCGCCCTCTACCTTGGCGCCTGGAGGGCATATGTCCCCTCCCCACACCCCTTAGCTACACCACAAGATACCAGTTTTCATAGATACCAAACAGGTCCTGTCATTAGCAACTCTAACTCTTAATATGTATTATAGATCTTTAAGACACTTACAAACAGTTTATACAGGGTGGCGCAAAAAAACCGGACTATATTAAATGCCAAACCTAAATGTAACTAGTCCGGTATTTTTGTGCCACCCTGTACAGTATAGGCTTATGATTTTGTGGCCCTTTCTAAAGCCCAGTGGCCTCCCAACACCCCTCAGATAGGGCCTGATATCGAAACTTAAAATGATACCAAAAGTTACAGATTACATAGATGACTTTACAATTTACATGTCTATGATAACTGAAACAGATAAATGATACAAACAAAGTGATCTCATTTGTTGATACAAGAAACTGTTTGTATGGAAACAAAAACAAATAAACTACAATGCATAAAATACTGCAATGTAACTTTGAAACAACGCGACTGCAAATGCTAATCGATGAACATGATCCTGCAAACCTTGCAAGACACTGGAAAAATAAAAATACAGTGATTTGAAAACGGATGGTGGCAACACCCTGCATTGAATCAGAACACGAAGAACGGAACGTAAACAGAACGTGAAGTCCGAGATGTCTACGCATGGTTTTTGACGAAACTTTGACCAGGTTTCGAGTCTTCGAGCAATTGTTTCAGCTTCATCAGCGCCACGCCCCGTCCCAACGATAGCACACCTTTGGCATGAGAAGATGAAGATGACGAAGCCTGGACGTTGCTGGAGGAAACATCTGTCGCCTGGCATTTAAGTGGCTTACCATCACCAACCAAAATGCACGGTTCCCGAAAGTCTTCGTAAGCCGAAACGGGGTCGCGCGAGTTTCCCTTCGGCTCGACATCTCCGGAAAAATCCGACGGCATCTTGGTTGCCCGAACAAAACCCGGCGTGGTGTCAGTTCCTAAAGTTTCCGCCAACCCACCGGAACCAACCGACCCGTCCACCGAAATACTGACACTGTCGGAAGAGTCGTTGTTTTCGGCACCGTCACCGAATAGATCGGCATTTTCGGACTTTTGCAGCTTTTCCGAAGACGCTCCACTTTCCGCAAAGCTTCCGGGAACTCCCAGGTTCGCTCCTTTTTCCCGAGGCGCCGCCGCGTTGCCGTAAGACCTCGCGTACGGGTCCATTGTGCACTGCCCGATGCAAAGCCGCTCGGCGACGGAATGGCGGAAAAGTCCTCGAAGACGTCCACCTGGCGAGGGTTTGACGACGTGAAACTCTTTCCCTTTCTTCGCCAGTCGGACTCCGTGTCGCTCGAAGGCAAGACCTTCGATTTCAGCGTTTTCGGGCGTTCGTTTCGCGACGGCAAGGGTCGGCTCGCTGCCGGCCGCCAGGAAAACCATGTCCTCGCTCTTCGACGGAGCGGGCCGGTGCTGTTTCAGGATGTCGTACATCGAAGCCGGTTCCACGGACGGCGACCGTTGTTTGTCCGGATGTGTGGGCCGCCCGAGGGTTCAACCTGTCCGCTCCTCTTTCCGACACTGTATTCTCTGTAACTCCTTAAAGAGAATGGCATACTCTCTACAGTAGAACTTAGTTATAATTATATCAGACTCTACTAACAGTGTCTACTGATACACACAGAGTGAACTAATCGAGAAACTGAACTTTTTAACTAAGAACTGTGAAACTGCATATCTTGAAAACTATATCAACCGTGACCATTGCGTTCTGTCCCTCCCCCCCCACCCGGGAAAAAAATTTCTGCGGGCGCCACTGCTTTCGATCATTAATAAAACTTTACAAAAAGACGAAAAACCTTTTGTAAAATCCTTAGCGGGCTGACGATCGGCTACGAACTTGTCGACTGTCGGCGCGAAACGAAAGGCGCCACCTAGGGACATATCCCGGCTGTAAAGCTCGTCTCTCTTCCGTCTGCTCAGCTCAGCATTGGCTTCGAGATTTCTAAACTCGGTCGGAAGGACGTGTGTGATGTTCTGACAGGGAAAACATACGATTAATTACGCAACGTAATTATCGTGCAGGCAAATTACATCCAGGTTACGGCCGTTCTGAAATGCGGCGTTCGTAAACCAGGAGCGTAAACATGCACGTACAGTACAACCCCAGAGACACGAGGACCAAAAAGGCCATGTGTTAATTGAAAGTCCATTTTGCTGAATTTGAATATGCACATTGGGTTTTTGTCTTGTACACCAAATAAAAACGGTCTCTGTTAGCCAAAGGTCTAATTATAAAAGTAAAGTAAGTAAGCAACGTCTCATGAATTAATGTAGTGCTTTGAAAATTGTACTTTAGTAGCAGATCATTTGTAGGTGCCAAGTCTAAATTTGAAACAGCTAGGGTCCGTCCATATAGTACGTACGCACTGAGATGGTCGGATCTAGGAGATTTTGCATATATACGGTGTGCAAACGAGGGGAGGGATGGGGTTGAAAACATGCCTTTTTTGCATATGTACTATATGGATGAGCCCCTGCACACACACACACACACACACACACACACATCACCTGTAGCTTGTCGAGCTCTTTGTCCTCTGCATCCCGATAGAGCCCAAGATAAACGTCGACCCCATCTATGAAATCTCTCAGCATCTCCTCCATCAGTCTCAGCCGCAACTCGTTCAGGTAACGAACGCTGAAGGCGGCCGACTGAAGAACGTTTTCCGGGGCCGGGCGCTGAAGCCAAACTGCGGGCTGCTCCTGCGAGGAAAACAAAATAAAGACTGTTAAACAGCAATCAACTTTTGCAATCAAAAACAACCACAGGCAAATGAATAAGCTATCCAAGCCAGCGATTGAAAAGTTGATTGAAAGAATTCATTCGAAATTTCATCATTAAAAGTATTAAAAAACTGACAGTTAAAGAAATTACCCAAAACAAAAAAATTGAATTACAAAAATCAAATGAATTTAGATGAATTTTAAACCAAAGCAAGAGAGTAATGAAAAATTTAACAAGGAAAAAGACTTTTAAAAACAATCAAATTACCAAAAAATAATAATATTAAAGTATCATTAAATGCTACAAATAATCAAATAACTTCAACAAATCTATTTTTAAAAATTCATTTACATTTAAACCATAAAAAGAAAACTTTTCTTCATATATAAAAATGGCCAACAACAAAGGAAGATAAAGTTGGTTCTTACAGAAATGTTCATAGAACGTTCACGGAAATGTTCATAGGTCTAGAAGTGTTAACAGCCATGCCAAAAATGCCACTACCTTGAACTTTTGAGCCAACTCCTTCTGCAGGTAGATTGTTTCCTGCGGTATGCTCAGGTGCTCAAACAGGCAGGTAAGGAGGGGGTCGACACCTGGTGGAAGAATTCCGTGCCTCCTCCGAAACACGAGCACGCCCGCGACCTGCGTGTCGAAGACGTTCACAAACTTTATCTCGTGACGGTGGAGGAGGAAGCAGGAAATCATACGGCAATCGTGTACCACCTGAAAACAAAGGCACGGGGCTCATCCATATAATACGTATGCAAAAGGCACATTTTCAACCACTGCCATTATGAACAGTTTGGAGATTCAAAAAAATGCCCGTTCCAGTAACATAAACCGGTATGCAGAAACAAAAAAAAACAAGACATTGTTTATGTTAGACTATTATAATAGTTATATTTGTTATATTTGGTATATTTACTTACTTATAATTATAAGTAAGTAAATATACCAAATAAGACATTATCGATATTAAACTAACATAAATAAGTAAATAAATAGTGATATAGACTATTACAAGTAAGTAAATAAATAAAATAAGACATTAATAATGATAGTAGAATATTATAAGTAAATAAATAGCATGGGACAATTTTTATATTATACTATCACAAGGAAATAAACAGAATAATACAGCGCTGCAAGTGTACTATAAGAAAGAGTAAAAAGAAAACTAGAATAAAATTTACGGCCTCAATAAAAATATTTCATTATCACGAGCCACTGTCAAAACAGCTACTAAAAAAATGCAGGTTGATAAAACACTCAAATAGATGTCAATTCTAATCAATACCTTTACTATATTTTCATTTTCGAACACAGTCCGAAGGTCACGCATGAGATTCTTCTCTCCGAACGAAAGAACATCAAACAAGAACACGCAATGCTTTCCAGAAATCTGGCAAAAACATCAAATGGACCAAATACAAAAATACATTATCCCCACGAACCATTGGGGTTGAGGGGTGTGTGGGGGGGGGCTAGCTAGCTTAGTTTCAGTAGTCAGTAGTTGAGTATTGTATTTGTAGAAGTCGCCAATTCAACTCTCGTCAAAAAGTTTGACGTCGGACGAATGGTGGCGAGCTAAAGAGGTTTTACTGTACTATTTTACTAAATTAAGCACAGGAACTAAAAGTCTTATTCATATGACTCAATATTGTATGAATACATAGGACCAATAAAATTTATCTAGAAAGGCGCCCTGCGGCGGTCACCCTGTATGTTACAAAACCGAAATATCAGCCATACAAAGGTCAAAGGTTAAAAGGTGAAAGGTCGCAGTTACCGCCACCCAGCCAAGCTGCCCGCCTCTTCCCAGATTTTCGCCGAACATCGCCAACCCGACCGCGTTCGTCGACTTGATCGCGTTGACGGCCGCGCAGAAATCCTCACAGAATCCGTCCAGGACCACACAGTTGCTCGGAGGCCGGCCACCGGTAAAACCCCCGCTCAGAACCTCTGCCTGCCTCGAAGAAACGCCCCCGAGCAACATCTGCTCGGGGGGGATGAAATCCCCATGTCCAACACACGAGCTAAATCCAAAGACCAATGGATACGAACTGCCAGCAATAAGGACCAACAATATCATAAATATTAATGAGGAAATATTAACGAGGATCATGAATATTAATCGACATTACGAATATATTTGCACGATAATATTCATACACAAGATGCTTACCATAAACTTCAATGACAATGTACAATTGTACATGTCATTTTCAGGCCATGAGTATGTACAGGGGCAGTGCAGAAAAATACCGGACTAGTCACATTTAGGTTTGCATTTAATATAGTCCAGTTTTTTTTGCACCACCCTGTAGAAAGATCACCAGATGGCAATACTGTAATCGAGAATAAATTATATTTTCAAATAAAAAGAAAACTTATTCATATAAAAAATTGTTTACCAAACACAAACAAGTAACAATTCACAAAGCATTACCATAGGACATTCCCATATCTTGATAGAGCATGTAGGGGTGGGGAGGGCAATAGAAGAGGGTTGTGTCAAGTAGGGGACTACAGGTTCAAATCCAATCCTGGGTATGATTTAGTGGGATAAGTGCATGATCAAGGATATGCAGCCTATCACAAATGATTTAAGTCACAGGAAAGTACCACATAAATTTCCATTAACATTACCATTGTAACTTAACCTCATATGGAAAAAAAATCAAGCCATCCTTCTCCTCCTCCTCCTCCTCATCATCATCATCATCACCACCACCACCTCTTGATAGCTTAATTTTACCTGTACGATTTTTTCCATTGGCACGAACATTGGTAGATGTTTCATCTGTATTTTCTAAGGCTTTGGATGATGCCAAACTGGAAATCTTGCTGACAGCATTAGGTGGTTTTGAAGCCCCATCTGGCCCTGATGAAGTTTTAGTCGCCTCGATTTCATGATTTTGAGCCCTGATGCGATAAAAATTAATGGTCTTAAAAATATAAATAAGTAAAATCTCGTCAATTTCTATAGCACCTTTTCAAAAGCAGTAAGTAACTCCTTATTCCTAGTTGCTTAATCTTAGTATGAAATAGCTATAGCCAAAGGGTGGGATCATTCATACAGGGTCATTTAAACCAAAAGGCCAGTGGTAGAGACATTACAGCTATGGAGGAAATGATTTTTTAAAAATAGAAATGATTTCAGTTTAGAAAGAAAAACTCAAGAAGTTGCAAGAATGGAAGGAAATGCATAATATCGCCTGAAATTATAACCAGTTTGTTAAGAATAATCAGTCACAATCGTAAAATTCTGGCTGATAGTCAAGATGTGTCTGATCATTAACCCCTTTACCAGCCATTTGTTTGTAACATTGTAACATAATATATAATGGACACATATGTGCGTCACGACCGGTAAAGGGGTTAAAGTTGCAATTATTGTTCAAAACAAAAACTAACGCGTTGGTTTTCTTCTTTGGCAAAGACACGGTCGACACTAAAAACAACACAGAAAGAAAATATTCCAACAATAAAACAAACTTCTACAAGTCCTTGAAATTTGAAATTATTACTAAAGACTCAAACATCATAATCAAACACTGAACCCGTTAAAGATATCGGAGACTTTAATGCAACAAAAATTAAAAGAATGTCCAAAAACTGCTGCAAAAGAACCCATTTCTTACGCCAAAATTGTCACCACCAGAAGCAGGTACGCCTAAACTGGCGAGGTGTTTAACCCTTCCAATGGAAAATTCAAAAATTCAGTACTGCTCAGAATTAATTTATAAAAAAATTCTGCAATAACTCAAAATAATCTAAGGATTCATAAAACTGTTCCAACTTACACTTAATTATCTCATTCTTCATAAAATTCATCATCTTTGGAAGCAACTTGCCCGTAGTCACACACATAACTACAATAGAAATGCTCTTTATAATAATAACAATAATAATAAGCATTTCCATAAAATTAGATGAGGCAAACCGTATTCAATATATACAGACAGAAATTTGTTGAATTATGCAATATTTCAATCACTCTTCATGCACACAATCAATTCACTTGATAAATCATGCATCCGAAAGAAACAACATATTTTATTCATAGAATTTGATCCAAACACTTCTTTCAAGACACGTAACTGAGGCTAGGAACATAAATTAACATCAATACTTTGTAACAGAGGCACTAAAATAATATATTGAGCCGCTATAAAAATTTTGTTGCATCACATTTCAAGGTAGTTCCCCCACTTGGTTAACCCCTTAACTGGGGATCTCGGATATATCCGTCCATTTTACATTGAGTTACAGTTAAATACACGGTTAATGTGTTAAGCGCATACCAGTATACAGTACAATATGTTTAGCATTACTATTATGACATATTAGTTTTAAATGGTTTGGTAGGGTCTTTCTTGTGTTAAAAACCATATTTCCTGTGTTAAAAACCATCTTTCCTGTGTTAAAAATCATCTTTCCTGTGTCAAAAACCACTGTCACTCATATAGCACTCTTTCAATCTCTCTTTGCCCAAATCATATTGATGTCTTTGTTCTTTGAGCCTACAAATAAACTACTCCAAGTATATAATGCCATAACAGTGTTTATATTAAATTTCAGTACTTTGCTATTTTACCATATAATCGCCAAGTATAAAACAATCAAATAAGACCAGTCCATAAAAGCCAAATCAAATAAAACTTCTAGATCAATCAAATAAGACCAGTCCATAAACCTTCAGCCAAATCAAAAAATGTCTCATTTTAACATGTCAAAAAGAAAAAAAGGTCGATGATTACTTCTCTCTCGGCGGATCATTTTGAATTAAAAGGGTCGCGGCATTAATCATTTGCGTTAATTAATCTACATTAATATTGTAGCTTTTGACAACATTACAATTAGGCGTCAGACACAGAACAGGAGTTATATAATCAAGTTCAACCGCTTTATCATTTCATTTCCAGATCTCAAGGCGCTATATAAATTCAATCTAATAATAAGAGTGCCTGGGACTATCTTTTCATAAAGGCGTCGTATAAAACCAATGCAATAACAGCATTAAAGAATAGCTGCTTCAAAAAAGACACTATAAAAATTCAATGTAATAATAAGAATAATTGAGAATATCCCTTTAAGCAGGCGCTATATAAATTCTGCCGATTAATACTGAGAATACCGTTTTTAACGGAGATTATTCCGATTTCAACGTCGTAACTCGTAACTGTTCCTTCGAATTCTCCCAGCTCCGTCTTTATGCAGACGCGAGACCCCTTCAGCAGGTATTTCAGTTCCTTTTCCGTCATTTTATCCCTTAAATTTTACAGAAAACCGCCAAAATGACTCAAATTTCTTATAATTCATATAAAAACTTCAATAAATTTCTTAATAACGTGTTTTTTACAATTTATATAGCGCTAATTTGATAAGTATGTAAATGTTTCTCAAATAATCCCGAAACATAGTAAATATAATGCAAAAATAATTTATCTCTGTTAAGACTGCCTTGTATGCCTAAAACTAAAGAGTCTCAATTATTTACCATTTCCTAATACATATTGATGCCTTTTGAATTTTGTGTAGAAATTTCTATCGCTGAGTAAGATTCGTGTATGTGTAAAGTCTAAACTTTTTAGTGGACGTAATGGATGTAGTATTTGTGACTTGTTCCACATTCTTCAGGTGATGATTTCTTTCAGGACCCGTTAATGATGAGATGTGTAAAAGGAAATACAGTATATACTTCAATATTTCTCAATACGTTCACTAGATGACAGGAGTATTACGTTTGGCGGCAAACTCATCCTCCATACACGTCTTATATTAAAATGATTAGGCTAGTGTTTCATCCAATTTTAGTTGACAATATTTTTGCAGGGTCGCCACGTTACGTACTTTTAAAAATTAAGCTTATTTACAATAGCGCAAGGAAAGCGTATTTCTGCCATTTTGCTGTGAAACTCCATTAACTAAAAGCAATATCTGTATTATACTTTCTCAATGGTTGGGGCCTGTCGGTTAAGCGATTTTGCCATACTCATATAATTTTTAAGACGCGAAAGAAAGGTATGCTTCTGGCAAAATTTTAAAAAGACGATTTCAAGAAATTTAATATCTATTTCTGTTTTTTGCCTTATTTGGTAAAAATGTGAATAATTCTGCCTAATACATTTGCCATATTTTTCATTCGAATTGAAACAGACTTAACAGAGCTTTTGTTTTGCCATTTTTTCGAAACTCAGAAGATTCTCTCCAACCAACGTCCGCCAGATGGCCTAATGCAGTATTTTTTTTTTTTGATAATACACGTTATGATTAGGGTCGCGACACGTTACAAAACCGCTGAAATGGACCGCGGTTCAGAAATGCTTGGGAAACCCTGCCTTATAGTAGGCCTACACACTGGCTCGCTTGTCCACAGTCACGCCAGATAGCCTATAGTGGTTAAATTACTTTTTCAGAGGTTCCGGATCTCCTTCTTTTTCCTCCGACCACTAGGCCTAAGTAAAAACCTTGGTTGAACTCGTTTACTGACATAAACAAGTTGCTTTGCTAAGATCAACAAGTATTGTTGTAACAGCGCTATAGTCGCGTAAATTGACGATTAATTACTCGATTAATCGTCAATTTTAGGTCTGACGTTTTGTTACGTCGCGTTACGTAGGGGGGTCAAAAAAGTGCCAAAACTCGCGTTATACTTAATTTATGGACGACCCCTAACCGCTTCCTGATTTATTGACACTGATTGTCCGTGCAAGCCGAAATACGAGAAGTCTTGTTGTCCTAGCACTCTCCTCTCTTCTCAGGGTCCAATTTTTTCCCGGTTCCGTGCCGAGTTCCAGCGGTTTACTCTACTCCGTGGCTCAATCGGTCGAGGAGTTGAGAGAATGAGCGGCCAACGAATCCGGGTTCGTCCCCGGAGAGAAGTGGAGATTGCGTGTCTCGGGCAGCCGTGTCGTTGAGTGGAAATCAACATGGCATTCTTTTTAGTGACGATCGGTGCATCGTATAGTGCAAGCGCTATACAAATTAGACGTATGTATCCACACAGTGTGGCATACTAGGTGTGTACTTTCCATAAGGAAAATAATCCGACCAGATACGCTGGATTGGAATCCGAACGCTCCGCGAGTGGATGGATCTGGTGCAGTGGCGGCTCCACCGGGGGGGGCAGGGGCGGGCGTGCCCCCCCTATTGAGTGCCTGCCCCCCTCAGTGGCCCCCCCAGTTGGGACCCTATACTTAATGCTACATACATTAAACAACAAATGGTTGGCCCCCATGATTAGAAGTTGCCACCCCAACGCCCCCCCCACTTGCCAAATCCTAGAGCCGCCACTGATCTGGTGCATATACGTACATAATATTCCAACGAGTCTCTTGGTGTACTGTACCGTACTTGGCTACAGTACTGCATGGAACAGTATAGTTTAAGGATCTCGGACAGAGGCTGTAGGTTCAGTGTTTAATCTAGACTCTTGGACTCCGGGGGAAAACTAAAAAGCCCGGGGGGGAACTGACAAAGCCCGGGGGGAATTCTGCTAGGGGCCGCTGTTAGTCCACGTAGTATTCCAAACCCCGGAAACGGCCTAGATTAAACACTGTGTAGGTTAGTGCAGGTGTAAGGGAGTAAGACAGTCAGCATGCCGCAAGCAAGGGACCGTCCATTAACTACGGCACGCTATTTTTCTGAGTTTTCGATCCCTCACCTGTCACAAACCGTCACACTTTCTTAAACCCTACCCCCCTCTACCCCCATCGAGCGTGACATACTTTAAGGAGGTCCCTAAACAAGTCTCTGGCTATGCCTCTGAGGGACACATCGAGAGAAAGAGATAAGCAAGAGACAAAACACGACTAACCAGTGTTTTATACAGGCCTGTTAGGAGGGGAGATTATCCCCCACCTCAAAATCCCCCCCAAAAAAAAAAAAAAATCCCAGCACTTACACAAATTTTGCATTGAACTGTGTCTTTTTTTCCCTCCAACCAAGTCGATTCACCCCCTCCCCCAGAAAACCTCAATCCCCCCCCCCAAGGCCTGGAGTCTGGATAAAACACTGCGACTAACACGGATTTATTTCATTCGATTTCTCGGAAATTTCTTCTCGGGAGAAAATTCGACTCGGTGTACCGCGGACGGAGATCGCGAAACAATTCTCCGGCATAGAGATCATATATCGTCGTTAGAGCAAGATCTCTGCGGAACAACTGCGTGTCCGGAACTTCCGGCGATTTTCGCGCGAAAAGCGGAATTTTAAAAACGACGCAAACAAGGAAATAAAAGATGTCAGAAACCGAAAAACGCGGCGTTTTCGACAGGTTTTGCTTTTCGCCGCCAGAGAGCGGACCTCAGTCCTTTCGCCATCCGGTGTAATTTTCTCTTCTCGATAAAAAGCGCCGTAAGCCGTGCGCCGCGTTATGGCGTTCGGCTTTCAAACGAAGATTAGTTCGATTCTGTCACGTGATGATCGGTTCGATTATTTCTCGCCCACGCGATTTTTTGAGCGAGGATGGGGTGAGGGTGCGGAGTGGGTGGGTGAATTGAAAGTTGACCGGTGGAGATGGCCTGGTCAAATTGTCAATTTTCTGCAAGATGAGATGAAACTGAAAGTGATTACTGTAATGCTGAGATAAAGTTCGCACTGCATACTATCGTGTTACATTTGGCACGATTATCGAGAGAGAGAGAGAGAGAGAGAGAGAGAGAGAGAGGTCGGAGAGGGAGGGGAAACTGAGAAATTTCAGAGGGAGGCATACTCAGTGTTTATTCTAGGCCGACATTCCGGAGGGGGGGAAAGGTTTGCCCTTTCCTACCCAGCCAACATCTAAAAAAATTTCAAATTTTCAAACTTTGGAAATTTTGGCATAAACACTATACATCAACTGGTAGCCCCTTGACTTTCCCAGTTTTTCCCCTTCCGGAATCCAGGAGTCTAGATTAAACACTGAGGGGGAGAGGAGGAGGGAGGGGAGGGGCTTCTAAGATCGCCTAAACCCTAATATATCTTATCTTATTTCTGCTGCTGGACAAAGATATATTTTAAAATCGTTAGGCCTATGTCTTGAACTACGTGAGAATATTATTCAGTAGTTTTGAATAATTCCAATGAGGTTTTTTTAAATGACGAACGTAAAGAGCGACGTACCTATAGGGTGTGACAGGTGGGCAAGTGGCCCTGGCGCCACTTGGGGGGGGGGGGCGCCAGAGAACTGATCTTGCTCCTACCCAGCAGGGCTATTTCTAGGATTATCAATTTGGGGTGGGGTGCCGGAAAATTCTGAGGGTCTTCTGCCAGAAAGTCTGACAAGCAAAAAGAGATTGGGTGGTGTTGGGGGTGTCGGTCTCAAATTTGGAGAGGGTGCTGGGGTGTAAAAATATCCATGCTACCCGGCGTAGAAAGCGAAGAAACTGAGAAAACTGACTTTGATCACGTGATCATAGACTAGTTCGCATCAGTAAAAGCAAGAAAAGTGCATCTGTAGTTTTAATCTTGGGTCGATAAAATGTCTTGATTAGTTAATTAAAGATTTGTTAATCTGCTAATTAAATTTTCTCCCCCCCCCCATACCCTAAGTAGGTCTCCTGAACGCAGTTACTATAATAAGCAGATCAGAAACTTATCTCCTATCGTATATTGGTAAACCTGATACGCGGTGTTTTTGAAATCACGACCAGTTGAATTGAATTTTTGGCATCACTAAATAATTGAAAACGTGACTTATCGTTTCAACCAATACATGACATCTCCCTTGAATTCGGCGCACACTCGCCGTCACGGGAACCGTCCCTTGGGAAAACCAAATCGGTAGCAAACATGCTCACGACATTTCCGGAGGTCGATTTAGGATGACGTCACGCGCAGAGTTGCGCCCTCTGGCTGACGGCGGCGGCGGCGGCGGCGGCGACGACTGAGCTCGAAAAGAACCGAAGAAATAAATATCTTCTCGGTTTCCGTGTGGGTCGTAATAATTTTATTCGGCGCGCCGTGTACGTGACGCGAATGACAAGAAACTGTAAATGGACGCCGGGATTTACGATTATTACACGCAAAGGGCGGCCCAAAAACAGTGGTCAACATATGCAAACACCATCTTAAATTCCACGCAGGGTACCCCCTCCCCCTGCCAGAGAGAAAGCCTCGTTGAAGCGAAGGGACAGGGCGTACCTAGGTTATGTATATATATATACATATGTATGCATACATATGTATATATATACACATATATGTGTGTATTATATATTCGAGCGCTGAAAAAAGTAGTCCGGCGAGGATCGGCGTGCCGTTGAATATCTGTTTGGCGCGACCGGAAACGAGCCATCCAGGAAAAGGGTGATTCGGCCGCGAGACGAGATCTCGCACACAGCGGCAGCGAGATCTCGCGCATCTCTTTTAATTTCGTCGATCAATCAATCACTCGAAGGAAAGCGCCACCCGTCGACGAAAAAGCGCGACACCGGCGGAGTGACACTTCATTCAATCTGTGCAGGGAGGAGATATCCATCCGCAGGACAGGAGTCACTGCAACGATATGCAGGCCTATATATATATATATATATATATATATATATATATATATATATATATATATATATACTATAGAAGACAGTATTATATATATGTATGTATGCATATATATATAATATATGTCTATATATATATATACACTCGATGCTAGCGATGTATGATGTTGACAAATACAGGAAAACGCCTCTTATGATTAACTATCGGGTAACCATGGTACCAGTGACGTCATCAAGTATGACGTTACGTCATTGCTGATTCGGCGAGGAAGACGATGAGTGCGATGACGTCATCTATCTACATACATTGACAGTTTGACACCAGCTTCCATCTTGTGTTTTTCCCCGGTAGATCATGACAGTAGATCGACTGATACTCCGTTATAGGTCCCACGATAAGTTTTTTTCAGTATCACTGAGGTAACAAAGCCATGCTGTACCATGTTTAGTGTACTTTAGGTACTTCAATTGTATACCTGTCATAACGTATAATCGGTTATAACGTATACCGCAATGTATACGGTCCTGTGTCAGGCGCTACCGTATTGGATAGTATTGGATATAACGTACCTTGGATATTATAACGTACTCAATTTTACAGAATCGCTAAGAACGTTATAACGAAGTCCTACTGTATTCCATACAAATACAATCACTATAGTATGTCTTTAACCCCTTAACCGTGTATTTAACTGTAACTCAATGTAAAATGGACGGATATATCCGGGATCCCCAGTTAATGGGTTAAAAAATAAGCTTTTCACAGATGGGCCATGCTTAGGTTATTTCTATTTCTAGGATTATCTATTTGGGGGGGTGTCGGTAAATTATGGGGTCCCCTGCCAAAAAAGTCCGAAAAGCAAAAAAGGTCATCCCATAGCTAAAATGGGGGTGGGGGGTTGTCGGTCTCAAATTGAGGGTGTTGGCGCGTGTTAGAGGGAGGGGTGTAAAAATATCCCTGGAAATGCTATTTTGATTAGGCGAGTTTTGAGGAAGACAATACGGAATTCTCAAAGAATATATGTACAGTATGTAAACGTTTTTAAAAGTAAGGCAATTAATTTTCATAACCAACTCCGTCTTTTGAAATGCTCAACTCCGCCCGGATTCGTCTGTATTACCTAAATTGCGCTATAGAAGTTATCTAGACGGCGATTTAGTTAGTTAGTTAGACTGTTATAACTTTCAATTTTAGACATAACGCGTTATAATTTAGACGTTATATCAACAGAAGCCCCTATGAATAAGCAGCTACTGCTTCTCCGAAGGCGCTATATAAATTCACGATAATCTACTTACTTACTTACGGATCTTTATATATATTTCAAGGCGCTATAAAAATTCACGATATTCTACTTACGGACCTTTATATTGAAAGGCGCTAAATAAAACTCACGATATTCTACTTACTTACTTACGGATCTTTATATTTCAAGGCGCTATATAAACTCACGATATTCTACTTACGGATCTTTATATTGCAAGGCGCTAAATAAAACTCACGATATTCTACTTACTTACTTACTTACTTGCAGATCTTTATATTATTTCAAATGACGTTTATGGGAAGTAATTTGAAATTTGGGGTTTGAAGACGACGCCTCGAATTATTAATCTAATTCTGTTTTTAATCTCAGAAAATCAGTTTTTCTAAGAACAGATAATATCGTAGACGGTTCCTGTCGTTCCGTTTGACGGTCATTTCAAGTGACACTCTTCCCACGTGATCAAACGAACCAGAGATGATAATAAGTCATTCAAATTTGTCGTGGCACGTGACCGAGGTCACAGCTCTTTATACAGCTCTTTATAAATTTCGTATCAAATCTTGGGCAATTGGACAAACTTCCTACCCGAGAGAGAGAGAGAGAGAGAGAGAGAGAGAGAGAGACAGACAGAGAGAGACAGACAGACAGACAGACAGACAGACAGACAGACAGACAGACAGAGTCTAATTTATTTGATTACATTTCGGAGAAACGAGATAAACTAATTCTGTCCAACCTCGATGTCGATTCCAACGTTAATAAGAAAGAGATTGTATCCTGTGACGCCTCTGGCAAGCGGGTCTGTAGCCGCCCACATTAACAGTTTGAAAGCAATGACACTGCTTTGCTGTCAGAGATGAGAGTCTAAAAGGATTGAAAATCCTCAGCAATTTAAAAATCCGATTACAAGACGATAGTTTGATATAAACAGTGGCGGCTCCAGGATTCGGTAAGTGGGGTGGACTCTGCGGTGGCACCTTCTAAGCATGGGGCCAACCACTGTTGATAGGCATGTTGTAGTAAGTACAGGGTCAAAACAAGGGGGTCTCGGGTATTCAAAAGGGGAAGACCCCCCAATGTGGACCCGACACTGAATAAAAATTATACGCATTAAACTATATTGGCGAGATTTTCCTTCATTCGTCCATTCTTTCGTTTGTTCATTCATTCATTCATTCAGTCAGTCAGTCAGACAGACAGAGTTATTTCTAGGATTATCAATGGGGGGGTCGGTAAATTCTGGGGGGTCCCCTGCCGAAAAATCTGACAAAGCAAAAAATACGTCATCGCATAGCTGAAATTGGGATGGAGAGGGGTGTTTGGGGTGTCGGTCTCAAATTGGGGGTGGGGGCGTTGGAGGGTGTTAGGGGGTGTAAAAATATCTCTCAGTCAGTCAGTCAGTCAGTCAGTCAGTCAGTCAGTCAGTCAGTCAGTCAGTCAGTCAGTCAGTCAGTCAATATAATTCATTCTAATATGCTATCGTTCGTTCGAATCAATTTCGCCGATCAAAATATCGATCGTTTTCCGTTTTTTTCCGTCAAATGAACACGGACCGTGGTTGATTGGACGGGAAAACGTTCGGTCGTTTTGTACAGAATAAACAGAACACGAGCGCAGAATAATTGTCGATTGCTATGACGACGCGACCTCCCCGACCTCCGTCGTCACGGCAACGGAAACGGCCATCTGTCGACGCGATCCGTCTAACCAGACCCCGGCGGCGATTGGTCGGGGGTGGGGCGGGGGTGGGGTGGCGCGTGGTTGAACATCAATGCGAATGGACGCGATGATGATGATGATGATGATGATGATGATGACGACGACTATTTCAATTAGCGTGAAATAAACAAACGTCGTTGTTCTAATCAACTCATCTGAAAGTTGTTGTCTCTGTTAATATTATAATTGCATCCAACCATTGTGAATTTTTTCGCTAGAAATTGAGTGTATATTGATGCAATATATGGTGGTTATTAATAGGCCCCCAGGAGAGAGGGTGCTCTCGGTACATTGTTCCGGTGCCCATGGAACTTAAAGGGGCCAATGGAAGGTAAAGGGGGCCTATGGACCTCAAAAGGGACCCATGGAATTCAAAGGAGGCCCATGCATTGAATTCAAAAGGGACCAATAAAGGGGAATTCTCAAAAATTGTACGTACCAAAATTTTAAAATGAAAAATACACATAATAAGATGGACTTTGTACAAGGGTCCACAACTTACAGGTTTTATAGACCACAAAAATATTATGAAATTGATACCCTGTTTGAAATTGGACAATGCAAAGGACTAGTGCTACAGTAAGCTATAGATA